>OY987255.1:122093038-122637542 GCA_963920725.1 Rhamphomyia laevipes | reverse complement strand
ATTATATACAAAACCTTCTACATCATAAACAAACCGTATTTATCCATTGAGCTAAATAGACAGCAAGCCAGAGCACCTAAAAATTAAGTAATGATAATTTTTGTATGGTTATTCATTTTTATTTTTCTATGTTCGCCAATCTTGGGAGCATAAGGTCTCAATTAAAGAGGTTTCATCAAATTTTTATTGTAATTTTAACCTACTAATTTTATAATGGACTCCGAACCATAAGTTTTCTTTATAGTGTAGAAACTATTAAGTACAGCAAGCTAATAGCTTTTAATAACGAAATATTTGTTGTCTCAACCATTAGAATTTAATCTTTAAACTAAAATTATTCATTTAAAGCTGAGTTAACATAGAACGACATCGATGACTCGGTTTGGAGTGGAGTTAAACCCGGAATCTATAATCATACCACACTACCACATCAAATTTGCAATATACATTTAAGTCTGTTTATAAAATATTTCATATTTTGTTTAGCCTAGGGCGCTTAAATCTGTAAAAACGGCCCTGATTATAAGTCTCTATTATTAAAATGTCACCAAATAATTCTTTAGATGTAAATGTTAATTATTTATAGCAATAACAAATTTAAATTCGTTTGATTTATTTATCTATTATTTTAATCAGTTAAATCTAAATAAAAATAATTAATTTAATATTATAAATATTATAAATGAAATTGAACAAGGAAAAATCAATTTTTACATAAATTTTAAATTGGAAAAACACATTTTAAAAATTGTTTTCCTCATACCAAAAAGTATTTAAAACATAAAAATTTAAATCTCATATCATTTCATATATTTATAAGATTAATAAAAAAACAAATTATTCTAAAATCTTTTTATGCAAGCCGTCATCATAAAAGAACTTTTAATAATCATAAAAAACATAAAAAAAATAATTAAATAACAAGTTTAAATCAAGGTTAAAATAGGCTTGGCTTTTAAATATATTTAATGTTTTGTGTATTTTGTCTTAAAAAGGCATAAGAAATTTATGCTTCCAGGTTAATTGGATTATGTTCTATAATAAAATTTATGATAATTTTTTTTGTTATATGTAATTATGTGGTTAAAAGATATAAACTACATGACAATAAAAATTAATTCATTAAGCTTTTTAAATGCAATCGTTTTTTATTTAGATATTTTCGATAAAGACTTTTAAAAAAAAATAGCAATTATTGCCATAGGCTTTTTTAAGATTGAATTGTTTTTTTAAAATATATTTTTGAATTATACAAATTATTAAGTTGTTAGTGGTGTAGAGTTGAATTAAATTATTTGTTGACAAAACTTGGAATATAGACTTTTAGTTGTCGAATATTGGAAGCATTTGGAATCGAATCAGTGTTAAGAACTTTGAAATAAAATTTATACAAAACTATAAACAGCATTTCCAAATCAAGTAAATTCGTTTGACGGAGTCATCACGAAGTCTTTAGTCAAATTGATCGCATATTTTTAATGTCATATTGAAGTAATAGTTGCAATAGTTTTGTAGTGTCAATGCTGACTCTTATAGTTATTATAGTTCTACCTAATAAAACTGCATTAAATTATCTGTAAAATTGCAGAAACTACTGTCAATTATAAATTCTACGATGACTCTAAGTCGTTATACAGCGCACTTTTTATCGCAGGCATATTCAGAGTATGTGCACCATAGTTCACCGTGGACATATTCACGTTCGCGGTGACCACATTTATAAAGAGCACATGTATAATTTAAATTCATCAAGTTCATTTGAAAATATTTGATTACTCCAAATGCGGGTACGACAAGGATTTGTTAATTTCGTTAAAATCTGATGAGCGGTTCTAGATTATGTTGCTGCACACATGTAAATTTTGAGTATGTGTACTCGGGCATAACTTTTTATTGCATTTGCGGACTCCACGACCTCCAAAACACGAGTTCCAATTCCAACCAAATCCATTTTTTGACCATCAAGTCGAATGCAACATTTCAATTATAACTATAAAATGACTTACTCGTACTGCGTACTATAATATTAAAACTCTGATAAACTCATAAGGTTTCGCATATTGTGCAAGCCATTGACTGGCAAATTGTTGTAAACTACCCTGACCTTATGTTTGTTTTCGCTGTTAGTTCAATAACTAACTTTTTTCCTGTCATACTAACAATAACTCACCTTGCCCTTATGCACGTTTTCGCTGATTCAAACAAATAATCGATCAGTTTCTCAAGATGGAGCTTGTGTCTAGATGATAATTAGATTCACCGATTGCTAGCTAATTCACCAATAAACTTTATATTTGTAATTATAAAATTAATATAGAATCAACAAAATATTTTAAAGCCCCTTTTATTATGTAGAAAAGAGACAGGGCTGATTTTAGGGTGATTTTAGACAGTCACGTGCTATTGAACATAATTTAATAATTTCATTTTTCATTTTATTATTTTGTCACCATCAGAAATTTATACAAAATTATGAATTTATTATATTCAAAACTTGTTCTTTCTACAGAATCATTAAAAAATCACGTGATTATGCACATAAACCAGTTCATTTTTAACAAGCTTCAATGCAGATCTGTCAATTTCCATTATAAAACATAAATTTAAGTATATAGTTTTCAACCGGCGGCTATTTTTTAGGGTCTGGCCGGCATTAAGTTTTCCAATAAAATAATATTTTTTTATTATATATTTCTAAAATCAAGTTTAATATATAAAATAAATAAAAATTTTCTTGTTTTTTTAATTTATGATTTTTATTCTTATTATTAACATTTTGTATTTTTTCTTCATTATTTATACATTTATAATGACGGGCGTTGTCCCGCTGGTGTTATTTATATAAAGTTGATAATTCTTAATCAAGGTTTTCCACTTTTTATAATAATTTATATTTATTTAAATTATATTCCATATATTAAAATTACAAAATTGTTGACTACTGTGCACTCTGCAACTGGTACGCAAAAAATTTGCAATCATAAAAATAATTCAACACTTTCGGTAAGTGAATATAAAAAGTTTGGCTTGATTAATTTTCTATTAAAGTTATTGTCTTTAAGGTCTAATCGTAATGTGGACGTAAGCCAGCGCTAGCTTTGAAAAAGTTGAACAGAAAATCAATAAAAGCAAACGCAATACTCGCGGTTACCGCTGAAGAGAAAAAAAGTTACAGTCGAGATTGAACAATGTTGAATATTAACCGCCAGCGAAAGTGAATTTAAATACAGGAGTGAAAATATTGTTAAATTTTCATTAAATTTAATAATGGAAATGAATAATAAAGAAAATTTAAGAATTTTGAAGGAATAATTTATTGTGCCCGTAATTTAATGTTGATCTAATTCAAAATTTGAAATGTTTTACAATTTTCTTCCGTCTGCATTGCGTTTGCATTATCTAGACGGGCGGAAAAAAAATCTACAGCTAGCGCTTTCGGCTTGCGTTCACATTCCGATTGGACTTTTAATGTGTAAATTAGATTATAAATAAATTTATGTTTTAAATAAATGCGATCAAGAAGTTGGGTTTTTTTATATATTAAAATTAATTCATTTTTATACATAATATAAATAGGATACGGCGTTACTCTAAAAATAGATTCAAATCATTAGATTTTGATGGAAAAACCATAAGAATAAATTTTGTAATTAGTCAGTTGTAATATAGGAGCAAATTTTAATTTTTATATTATAACTAAAACTTTTATTTGAATAATTTATAATTGTGTAACAAAACAAAATAGAAATTTCAAATTAAATATAACAAAATGGAAATTCCATAATTTAAATGCAAGTCATGGAAAATAAATAATTATTTTTTCCATTTAGTAATTTTTATTTTGGGGGTGAAAATGATTTCTCGTGTTGCCAATTAAGATTAAATTATCGTAACGAATAATTTTCTTAAAAAAATATTATATTTTCTTAATTATCCAGGCCCTAACGACGAATTTTCGAAATTAAGATTATTATAGTTTCTTAGTTTTTCAAACCTTACCGAATCATTTTCCTGACTTTCTTATACATATATTCACGTAGTTCTTGAGACTAGTGTGGTCCAGTTATAGGTTTAATTGAACCCTGAATATTTAAAGTTTAGGCCAGTCAGTTTTATACAAAGATTGTATCTCGACGGCAAGAATTCTTAATATCGTATGTGATTTTTGTAAATTTTACAGGACTCATAAAAACCATCTTACTTTTGAATAAAAATGTGTTCCGTGGTACACTGTATTTACAATTTGTAGTTACGAGGTATTGAAAACGATTTTTTCGTTATTAAAACTTAAGTTACGAATTCCAAGTTTTCTTTTGGAGTATTTTTAATCAACTTTGCAATAATTGTGACTTAAATGGAATAATCCAGATGATTCGCCGTGTATTTTAAAAAGTTATGACATTTAGAAAAAAAACTTACGAGATTACAAATTCTTGCCATCGATATTAGAATTTTGAATGAATCAAATCTTTATAGAACTGATAAATTATTATCGATCATGTTGTATTAATCGTTACAGTAAAACAAAATGACTTTATCCCATATACAAATTTAGCGTAATTTCTATTAGTATTTAGTAATTTTTTCAAATTTACTAAAAACGTAGTTATCGGTCTTTGCATCTATATGACATTAGCACTGGCTAACTGAGTTTTCAAAAATTTTAGTAAATCAATTCATTGAAATAGGAAATGGGAAAGTATTATAAAAATCGATTTATACTCTTATGCCCGATTTCACAGCGGGAACATCAGTTCTAGCTTAACTAAACCGATTGTGTGGCTTAATCGTGAAACTTAAGCTTACTTAAAATAAAAATTCGCCCTTAGCTTAGCTAAACAAAAAAGTGCATTATTGTGAATGATAATTGTGAATAATATTATTGTGTATGAAAATGAGTTAGCTTGATTATAAAAAATAATTTGACATTGCAATTTGTAAATTAGTGTACGTGCAAAAAAGTGTCAAAAGTGTATCTAAAACTCTAGCCACAAAGAAATATATCCAGAGTAATCAAATCATATACCTCTTTTTGGAAAAAAAATATTTAAAATATTTCAATTTGTAGTACCCCAGAAACCACGTGTTTAGCTAAGGTTTCAGAAAAGTTTTAGAATTGAGTTTCTTTCAAAACAAATAGCTTTCAAATTGAATAAATTTCACATCAAAAAGCTTTCTAATATTTTTTATGCTCAATATTCAAAGAAAAATCCATATACATAGTACATATATGTAATATATGAATATTTTGCATATAAAATTTACTTCATCTTCTAAAGTCAATATTTCCATTTTTTCAGCGATGACCTATTTATTTTTATATATATTAATAAAGGTAGTTCAATTCCCTACAAAAAAGTCCGCGAAAAGGGTATTTTCCGACCAGTAGTTTAGGAAATATAAGCATTATTATCAAACCATCTTTTGATTGATTACAATAACAAAATCTAATCGAAATGAGTATTGCGTAATAGTATTTGTGTTTGAAAATATATAAATTATGAAAGTATGCGTACCGAAAATTTCTTGAATTTAAATTTGAAAAATAATTTTATTTTATATTTTCAATTATAATGGATTTCAGCAATATTTTTAAAAATTTAAATTATTACAAAAAGCGAAGAAATTTTTAAGAAAAAATAAAACATTCCGTTTTATAAAATTAGTTATAAATAAAATTAATAAAATTGTTTAGCACTTCATAAATAACTTTTTAGGAAAATTTATTTAAAATAATTAATATATTTTATAAAAATATGAAAAATTTAAAATACTGAATTTTTGATAATTTTAAACGTGATGTAAGGGCAAATTTATACAATCACGAACAACTTCATCGATTGCCGATTCCATATATAATTATTTCTTTAAAATAATAAATTCTTTATAATCATAAAATTCTGTATTTTCTATAATTAAATATATAAAAATTAAAATAAATTTTAAAGATTAAAATTTTTAAGAAAATCTTTCTTAAAATTCATAAAACATATGTTACGTAAAACATACATATTTTCCATACTCACGCTCATAAATCAACTTTTAACCGACAAGACAGATATTTAGCACATTTATAACTATTATTAGCAAACCCCTAAGATAATGCTGAAATCCAGTAGAATTGAAAATATAAAATAAAATTATTTTTCAAATTTAAATTCAAGAAATTTTCGGTACGCATACTTTCATAATTTATATATTTTCAAACCCAAATACTATTACGCAATACTCATTTCGATTAGATTTTGTTATTGTAATCAATCAAAAGATGGTTTGCTAATAATGCTTATATTTCCTAAACTACTGGTCGGAAAATACCCTTTTACGCGGACTTTTTTTGTAGGGAATTGAACTACCTTTATTAATATATATATAAAAAAAAATAGGTCATCGCTGAAAAAATTGAAATATTTACTTTAGAAGATGAAGTAAATTTTATATGCAAAATATTCATATATTCCATATATGTACTATGTATATGGATTTTTGCTTTGAATATTGAGCATAAAAAATATTAGAAAGCTTTTTGATGTGAAATTTACTCAATTTGAAAGCTATTTGTTTTGAAAGAAACTCAATTCTAAAACTTTTCTGAAACCTTAGCTAAACACGTGGTTTCTGGGGTACTACAAATTGAAATATTTTAAATATTTTTTTTCCAAAAAGAGGTATATGATTTGATTACTCTGGATATATTTCTTTGTGGTTTTGATTTGCAAAAGGGTGAATTTGGAGTGCAAACCCTGTAAAATAATACTAATTATTTTAAATCAACTTCGCCGCTTTGTAAACAGAAATCGTAAATACTCAGAAATTTAATATTTTCTTATTACCAATCATTATACATGCAACTGATGAGATAGTACAATAGTAGTACACGAGACTTCTAATTTGATTTAAAAATGAGGCATTTACATAACAATCAAGCAAATGGGAATGTGTTTAAATTTTTAATTTGAAAATTAATCAATTAATATTTTAATTTTTTAATCTACCTAAATGGCACATTTGTAATATGCTGCAATGATAATGTATATACAGCAATAGCAACAGCTCTTTCACCTCCTGACTGTACAAAACGATCTAATGGTTGTAATTTTGTATTATTTCTATATTGGACAAATATTTCAATACCATAACTATCATAATCAAACTAATTGAAAAAAAAAAAAATATATTTATATTATTAAATATTAAATTTTTTAAAACATAAAACATTTTACTTCTTCTTTACGGCCAAGTTGAACTTCACCAACATATTCCATTGATGTCATAAAATTACCAAAATTTGTATTAATTATATCAATAATTTTCATAATTTCTGGATACCAATTATTATGTATTGCTGATATTTTATTAACTATATCTTTATCTGTATCAGATCCTTGTTTAATTGATTCCTTAAGATTTTCAATAAGTTCACATTGTTGGTGGTATTCATCAAAAACCTATTAATACAATAATTATTATAAATTATTAGTTGTTATGAATATAACAAAAAAAAAACAATATTTACCGATTGACTTTCATTAACCATACAATTAACTTGTGATTGTTTTTCATAAATCATATCAGTTAATTCATTTAAATCATTTGGAATTTTATTAAATTCTTTTTTATGTTTAAAATTTGGTGCATCTGGTTGGATACCATCACATTCATTTCTAATTTCAATTAAATATTTTTGTACTTTTGAATGTACTTGACTGTATTTTGCAGAAATAGTATCAAGTAATTTCTTTATATGTAAATAGAAATAAATATATGAAAAATTGGAAAATTATAAATTTGTGAAAAAAATTTTTACCATTCCATTTTCAACAGCTTCTTTGGCACTTCGAACTTCTTTTTCTAATTCAGCATTTTGTCTTTTATAAGTATTAAATTTTAAACGTGTAAATTCATAATTTTCAATTGATTTTTGACATTTTTCTAACCAAAGTACTTTTTTCATTAATGTTTGATAATATTGTGGCACAATGTCTTGGGCAAATTTTTTAAATTTTTCTTCTTCTTTATCAATATCTGAAAATAAAATAATTTATATTTTCATCCCTAATAAAAATCTACTTTTTAGGGCTTAAAATCCGTTAAATAATTTGGTGTTCATCTGGAATGTTGAAAAAGTATGAGGATTCGATATTTTATTCAACATTTTTTGAACAATTGATAGTACAACCAAATTGAACTAAGTATATAAATTAAGTTAGCATTAGGGGCGGTGAATCGGCAAATTATTATAAGAAAAATATAAGTTTATATGGTAAATGGTCAATAAAATAATACCTCTTAATACAAAGGTACAGATCACAGATGATTAGAAGAAAATTCCCTTGTGTTGAAATTGAAAATATTTATTACATAATATAATGTTGTAAATTAATGATCAATTTTGTTACTTTACAATAATTATTATGATAATTTATTTATATTTTCGTAAAAAACCAAAATTGGATATATAAAATAGTGGCTACGCCTGACCGAATATATATTTATCATAATCACGTACTGTATATTTATTAAAGTTCACAGAGAAGGATAATAATTTCAAACGGATAATAATCAAATGCAAAACAGTTTCCTTACCAATTTCATATTTTAGTAATCTTTCTATTTTTTGTTTTTGTAGAATAATACGTTCTTTATGTTGTTGGATTATAATCTTTTTCCTTTCAATTATTTTTTTTGCATTTACAACCGTATTACGTTCTTCTTCAATTGTACTTAATTGATTCTCTATAACAGTTCTTTCATTTTTCAATCTATCTGATTTTGCTAAACATTCATTGAGTCTTTAAAAAAGAATATAAAATATTAAATATGTAAAAATATAAAAATATTTGGCAAATTTACTTTTTTTGTAACATTTGCAATTCTGCCATATTAATACCATGTGATAATAAATTTTTATCGTAAATATCAGTACGCATTGAAGAATATTCTCCAGTATATCTCGAAACAGAAATTGAGTAAAGATAATCGCCTAAAAATGAAAAAAATATATGGATTCATAAATTAAATTTTAAAAATTATAATAGAGCATTTTATTAAACAGATTCTGATATCAGCATAATTTAAATTGTTTTCCAGCTCTTTTATTTTACCACGACATTTGAAGTTTGATATTCACTGACTTTCGTACAAATTTATTTTTATTTCTGAGATTATATTATAACATTAAATTAGGTTTACCCTTTTTTATTAACATTACAACATTTTTATTAACATTTTATTAACATTATTTTATTTTTTTGGCATATTATCTTTCTTGGATATTATTCGACGAACCATATTTAGTATTTATGATTCCTAAAAGTTTTGCAATTTTGCAATTGTTCTTCTAACATTGCAGCTACGAATTAGCAGTTGATTAATAGCTGGTAGACAATAAACTTTAATAAAACTTAATTAGATTCGAAATAAATGCATTAAAAAATGCATTTAGTTTCGGTGCTTAAAATACTTGATTTCAAATACATTTAAAATTTAGGATTTGATAATATTGCTAATAAAATGAGTACTTCATATTAGGTAATTGTGATAAGTAAAAGTATTTAAAGTATTTTAAATATAGTAAGTCATTAAATACATTTAATTAAACAAGTACTTTTAGACTGTAAATTTTTTTTAGAAAAATTTGAATATTTTCTTAAACTATAATTAAAATGGTTTTGAAGAACTATTTTGTATATGGAATACTTTTACAAAAGCTATTTGTGAAAGTATTTCAAGTATTATTTCAAATATGTTTTAATAATCTTTTTTAAACTTGTATTATTGATAGTTCTAATTTTTGTAAAAGACATTTTTTATTCATATATTAATTTTTTACCTGCAAAATATTTTCGAATATGTTTTGGTATTTCATCTATATAATTATTAACTTCATCCGTTCCAGCTAATATTAAATGTAAACTATTTACTTTACATAAATAATTTAAAATTGGTGCAGGTCCATCAATCATATCAATTAAATATGAATAAAATCCATATTTTCTATAAATAAATGCAAAAATAACATTTTTCTAATTTCCAATATACAATTAAATAATATTTACTTATATTTTTCAATATCTTCTTTCGGTTGAAATTGACATTTTGATGAAGCATCTGAATGTACTGCACTAATTTGTAATCCTTTTTCATTACATAAATGTGATATTAATGTATTCATATCAGTTTTTTTTTCACATGTAAATGCTAATAAATCCCGATTAGAAATACAATTTTCAACATATTTGGCATAAGATGATTCACGTATATTAAGCTATAAAAATAAGTTTTAAGTAATAATTATTTTCATATTGTAATTATTATAAATTATATACCTCTAAAACCATTGGCTCATAAATTTTTCCTTCAAATATATGTTGATTTTCACGAAGCCATAGAACACCTTGATAAACATGATCGAAATTGTCACGTAACATCTACAAAAGAATAGAATTTTCATAATTATTATTGTAATAAATTAATAAATATTGTTTTACATTTAATTTTCTTTCATCAGCATTTTGTAAACTTTTAATTTTTCGAACATATGATTGTGTTTCTGGTGTCTGGCCATCAATTTTACTATTCAAAGTACGATGTTTATCCATTAATAATTTTACATTTATTTTAACATCATCAAGTTTTTCATTTAATTTTTGTAATTTCTGTTGGTCCTCTGAATTAGAAGTGAAAGAATATAAAAAAAAATTTGTTTGATTTCATTTATAAGTTTTTTTTTTTGTGACAACATAAAATATAAAGATGATATGGCTCTACATGGGTTGTAGTCCCCTCTAGAGAGTAAGTAAAAAATTAACCTATGAATATAAGTAAAGCAACACCACCAATAAATTATATTCAATACAGAAGAAATAACATCAATTTTGGAGATAATAACTGGTATTAGAGGCACCTAATACCAGTTATAAGTCGGGTCATATTTTAACAGAACGTTGATGATTCAATATTTATGTATATAAATTCCATTTATTGTACATACATAAGTATAAAATAGTAATTGATATATATAAGTTAAGTAAATAAAAGTGATTTATTACTTATTGCGCGTTACTGTTCAATGTATATGGGATAGTAAGCATATCACTAAAGAAGTGGTTTATAAGTTGGTATTGTGGATTAAAGTTACTTATTTTTAAAAATAAGTAACTGGGGAATAGAGCATTTCGAACTAATTTGATCATATAAGGAAACTATAAGAGATAATTGGAATTGGGTTAATTAATGTTCACATGATTTATTATACTAACTGCTTAGTTACTGACTTTAAGAAATCCTAACATAAATTAGGTTAAAAATGTTAAATTATTTTCATTGTTTTTAAAGATAAATAAATCATCCTTTCAAATATTCCATCGGTAATTGTGGATATACATATTTGATATTGCATTTAACTATTTTAGAATTTATACTCTTTTTTATTTTCTTTGGAACAAGAAGTATTATTTAATTATATATTTTGTACGATATTCTGAAATAAATTTATAATGATAAAAGCAATTAATAAATGATTTCAACTAAACTGATTTAACTAATTTCTCTATTACGCAGTACATAAAATTCAATTTACCTGGACCACAATCAGCCATTGCATTTTTTAGATCTTGTACATGAGCTTGTAATAGCTTTTTCTCAATTTCCATTTCGTCAGCTTTTTCTAGCTGTTCATTTCTCTGATCCTAAATGAATAAAAAAACATAGAATGTTCTAGATATTTAATGTTTAAGAGAATGAAGGAAAATGTCCAAAAAAAAAATTTACATACTTTTAAATTTGATTCTGCGGATCGTATTGAAGCTTGTAATTGGTCACATTTCTCACTCATATCATCAAATTCTTTTGAATATAATCGGCATTTTTGCTCCTTAAAATACATTTTAAAATAAATTTAAAATTTTATACACTATTTTGTTATTACCTCAATTTTAGTTGATTTTTCGTATTCTACAGTTTTATTTATAACTGATAGTGATTTATTTTTAATTTCTTCAAATGCTTTCTGGTGGCGTTTTACAATAGTTTTGGCTTGTTTTATTTCTTGTTGTATTTTATCAATACTTTCTTTTTCTGCTAAATATTTTAACCATTTTTGTTTCATTTCACATATAGTAATATCTTTTTGTAAATTTTTACGTATATTCATATTATCAATTTGTAATTTTAATCTGAATTTAAAAAAAAATATATATATAAATAAACATAAATACATTAACAACCGAAAAATATGAACTCTGATTAATCAATTGGTTATAATTAATTTACTGATTTCAATTGAATTGATAGACGATAAGCACTTGTATCAAAATGTAATTATTAGTAATTGTCCGGTCTTTACATTGAAAATATATTCCATTTCTGGCTTCCGTACTTGTCAAGTTATGTTTGTAACCTTTAA
The DNA here is from genome assembly GCA_963920725.1 of Rhamphomyia laevipes. Classification (NCBI taxonomy): domain Eukaryota; kingdom Metazoa; phylum Arthropoda; class Insecta; order Diptera; family Empididae; genus Rhamphomyia; species Rhamphomyia laevipes. Next base: position 122,625,136 of record OY987255.1, on the reverse strand, counting down.
AAATAATTTTTACTTAATTTATAATAAAATTATAAATATTTTTATTCTACTATATTGGTGGATCAGTTTTAGATATCAGTTAATTAATTAACGTATGTAGACTATAAATTTGATTCATATACAAAGTGATCGGAAAATACCTGCAATTTTTACAAAAGTATCATTCAAAGTTAAGAAAATATTCGGTTCATAGATTTGGAATACATAAAGCGTTAATGAAAACGTACAGTTTGGAAACTTGATTTTTTTTTACCAGTGCTTATTTTGGTAAAATTAGCGAAAAAATATTCAAAATTTATCTTTTGAACAATATAAATTGAGCCATTCAGTAATTATGAACTAAAATATGAATCGAATTAAAAAAAGGCAATTTTGCGAAAAAAATAATTTCGGAATAAATCAATAAATAAATACGGTGTTATATCCGGTGTATCAGATATTTTCCGTTCACTCTGTATATTTTAAACTTGTTATAATTACTGAGCATTTCTTTCTTCATAATCTTTTAATTTATCAAAATTATTTTTTAATATATTTTTTGAATTTATTTGTGTTTGTCGCATTTCTTTTAATGACTCATATTGTTGTAATATTTCTGGACTACAAACAGAATTTATTGTACTTAATAATATTTCTCGGGGATTCATTTTAGCAAAATCCTAAAAGAAATATACGAGTGAAAATAATATTTTATAAAAAAAACTTATATGAAAATAATATTTTATAAAAAAAAACACTTACTTGTACACGATCCTGTGGTAAAAATTGACATAAATTACTTATTTGTATATTATATTTGGTAACGTTAGCGAGATAATCTTTTGCTGAAGTCAAAGTTCCATCAACCTTTTTGTTAATGTCAAATTTAAAAAAAAAATTAAATCTGGAATATTTCTAAATATAATTTTTTTTACCTTCCATGTTGATTTTCCATCCATATTAATGGTTCTTTCAAATTTAATAGTTTTCCGTTTACTATTTTTATAAATTTTTATTTCTAGCCATGCTTCTTGTTTCCCATTTTTAATATAATCCTCAATACGCGTTGAACGTGACAAAGTTTTTGCTGTACCACCCATTCCCAATATAATAGCAGCAAGTAAAGTTGATTTTCCAGTACCATTTGGACCAATTATAATATTTAGATAATCATCAGGATAAAAGACAGTTTCATCATAAGTTCTAATAAATAAAATTCAAATTCAAAAAATTTATCAACAGGTTGTTTGTTATTTTGATTTCTTTATTATCATAGGTTATGTTTAAACAAATTATTTCAAATAGCTCATTGTCAATATGTTTGTAGTCAAATATTTCTAATGCAAATATAAACTTACACAAAGTCCTTACAAGCAACTGAATGAATTTTTCCAATTACACTATTATCTGCCATTACAGTACTGAATTTACTCCTTTTTTTGTGGTTACACGAATTTATAAATTAAGTTAATAAAAATGTAATTGCTGCAGATTGAATATTCTTAATTTTTTATCGCTTCAATATTATGCTAATGTAGAGTTAACATTTTTTATATTAATTTAATTACTAAATAATTATATAAGCCATATTCAGAATCAAAATTTGTTTGTGAATATATTTTAGCGCCAGATTATTTTGTTTATTTTCTATTATTATTTTCTATTAATTTTTAGAAACGTCAAAAAGCGACGAAAATTGAATTGAAATTATGGCTACCGTAATGCGATTAAATGGAGTAGAATTAGATGAAGAATCTACCGAGATCAAACAATTCACAATTATTTTTTGTAAGTTTAATCTTTAGTGTTACATTTTATGAAAATGTGAATTCAAATGTGTAATTAAAATCGATATATTTTCAAATTTTGAGTAAATTTTATTAATATCTTTTCTTTGCTTTGTTTTCCTTTTGAATTTCAGAATATTAAAATTTTAATTATAAAACATGTTTGAAAATAAAATATTTGTAATTTTTTTTAATATTATTTTGTAGGTTTTAATTTACCTCTTGTAGCCGTCTAAGATATTGTTAATGTTCTTATTGGAAATGAAATATAACGAGTAAGATAGAGTATATATATATTACAGTAAGTTAAAAGTATACACAGCTGTCAATTCATGCATTAACTAGTAAATGGTTTGAATATTTAATAATTTATATTGGACCTTTTCCGAAATTTTATATGGGAAAGGTTTGAATATAATTTAGTGTGCACATTGACTGCTGTGTACACTTTAACTGTAACACAGTTAATATATAATTTTAATTATATGTATATATATAATTTTTTGTGCAATTTTTTAACGTATTTTTTTAGTATTTGGAACAATTCATTGAAATGTTTATGTTGGCAGCAAATGATTGGAAAAAAATATCGAAAGTGTCAAAATGTCAAAATTGTCAAACCGCAAAAAAAAAAAAAACATTTGTATGCATACACAAAATTCTATTGTAGTGTGTATTTTATTTATATGTAGTGCCGTTCAAGTTGGGAAAAAAATAGAAAGCATTCCTATTTTTTTTTGTGGAATTCAATTAGATATATAAAAAAGACGAATAGGGCATCGTATTAAATCGTTCTACTTGAATATGGTACTTGAAGCGTATAAATTCCGCTTATACATTTTGGATTTTTTTGAAGACCTACATTTTTCAGGATTTCCAGACCAGCTTTTCGTTTGTCCTTATCGAAACTTAGTTATCTTATTTGATTGCTGAGATATTCACCATGCTTTTTCCCGTAAAAACCACGCCAAAAAAAGTTTAATGCAATTCAAAGCTTGGACGTTAATTTTATAGTATACAATTTTTTAATTTTCATTGTGAGAATTTATTGCGGTATGATTAAATATATTTTTAAAATTGAAGTATTCAAAAAAATTATTTAATTTATAAAAATTTAAGACGCTAATTACTCGAGATGATATTCATTATAAATTCTATATGAGGTTGTAAATTATAAAATGTAATATTTTACTATATTTGAGTAGCATCGCATATTAATTTGAACCTTTTATGTTATTTTTTTTTTTTGAATCGAACTTATTTGTTTAATTCCAAGTAATTAACATTTTATTTCACGTATATCCAAACATATTAGCCGTACATCCCAAAATAAAACTAGGAAATCCTATTGGTGAGATTTTGAGATAAAACATTAAAATTCGATTTCCCAAAATCTAAAAAAATGGTGATTTTAAACATTAATGAAATGTTATATTTTATTTTTATATTTTAAATATTATAATTATTATTCAAAATCTACTCTATTTTTTTAGATAATTTTACTCTACGCTATATCACTTCTCAAAGATATTTGTGAAGAAAAATTCGAACTCGACTGTGTCTTGGATGATTATATTGGTGTGTCCTGGATATTAATGTTGGTGGATTGTTATTATATTTATTATAAAATAAATGTCTTTTGGTGTATAAAAAATTAAAATTTTGTATTTGAAAAGATATAAATATTCCCGAACTATAATTTAAATTAAACTAAAGTGTATTTAAACTAATTTCTAAATTCTAAAAGACTTAATTACATTATTAGTAGTACACTTTGGTGAAATTTATCTTAATTACATAAACGTTGTGTAAAGTCACATCGGTCACCATTATTGTACTATTCTATGTGAACTTAAATATACCAACTGAATATTTATATGTAATATGTTATTGTAGATTGCATTTATTAATAAATAATTAGATAAAAATACAATGCACAAAATAAATATGATTCATAACTGTCAGTGTATGAAGTTTTTCTGCACATAAAAAAAATATTAATATGTAATTGATACTGAAAAAACTTTAAATTTATATAAATAGGGACTCCATAATATTCTAATTTGAATTTATGTATAAATAAATGTCGTCCACGAAAATTTCTATTCAAATTTAATTGTTTTTCTTGAATATTTATATTGAAAATATATCAATATAAATATTCAAGAAAAACAATTAAATTTAAATAGAAAAGATAAGTTTTTTTAATAATTCGACACTGATTTAATATTTATCGTATGCCACTTTTCATACTTTTCGAGATTAGTTGATATTATGGTTTTCAAAGGTGATCTTTCGCTTGTTATTATAAAAAATTTCCTATTCCTTTTCATTTCTGATTTATTGAGACTGATATTTGTCGTAATTTAACTTAAGATGTTACTACATACTACAATCAGCAACTGGCGAATTCACCATTGTTCGTAATCCAATTTATATGATTTTTGAATAACCATAGACCGGAGCCGCCAGCACCATTCATTACATTCCATTAATAATTAATTCTAACATTAAAAATTACCTTTACCTATATGAAACAAATAAAAAATTGCTTAATTAATTAGCAAAATTGATAATTAATAAATATTATGTTTTCATACCGGGTGTTAAAATAAAATAATTGACTAATTTTGCATAGTTGACAAAATAAATCAATTCATTCATTTAAATTACTTTAATTAAATTATAATTTACAATATGTAACATTTTTGTACACAATACATATAAATAGCAACTACTTCGAGATACTCGGAAAAGTATACATTTTCATTTCAAACTCTCTCAAATGAATCTAAGGTCTATACAGCCGATGGTATCACTAAAGAATCAAAGCCAAATTGTAGTCTTAATGGTATTTTTGTTATAATATCGAAGAATAAATTTATATATTTTGAAGTTACATCAATATTATAAAGAAATTCTTCTTAGTATTAACACTTCCAAAATGATATATGTGAAGAAGTTGTAAACACCATTAATTAAGTAAAGAAAATGAAACTATATCAAAGAATTGCTACCGTTTGTGCCAAAAATTGATCAGAATTATATTATGGCTTTATTAAAGACTCCAAAATTTAATGTTAATTATTATTTAACTTTCATTGTCGATTGGTATTTTAATTTTAAGGTTGAATCTTTTAGGTACATAAGACTATATCTTGCCGAAGAAGATCAGGTATTAACAATAATTATTTGCTACTTCTTACTGGAAATTTCATCCACTATGCTGATGTTAACTTGGTGTATTTATGTAATATGTTATTATTCCATTTCACTGGGCCATTTTAAGTTTTGTATTGGTCTCATTATTAATTTTTTCCCTTGTTCGAACACAGGACAATGGGCCTCCCTCAATGATACAGATGTTATAGAGGTTTCGTGACATTTTTATTTCACTTTGTACTTTCAAATTATAAGTATATGGATTTTGAACTTTTACTCGTATTTCTTTGTAGTGAAAAGACTTTAAAAGTCTTTTAAAAAATTACTACAAGTCTGTTTAAATTTAATGAAATTGTTCCTTATTTATATATCTATGAAATTTAAGATAGATTTAAATAAGGAAACATTTTGAGGCCACCTTGAACTAAGCATATTTAAGAACCAGGGTTGGCTTAAATTTATTTTTATTAATTTCACGCTCTTGGTTAACTTTTTGTGGTGCTCTATGGAAACGGATATTTAAAGAAAATTAGAAGTAAAAAAATAATTCAATTTTATTTAAAAAAAATATTTTTTAAATATAATATAAAATAAGCAAAATTAGTTAAAAAATCAGTTTTATCCATGAAATTGTCCTTTTAATGAAAAAATTATTGTTTAAAAATAATATAAATATAATTACATATTTATAATAAAAAATAGTAATAATAATATTAAAAAAATAAAATTCATTAATTGAAAATATTTTTATTTTAATATTTTTGTTGCGACAATTCATTTTTAAAAGCTGATGAGACCGTAAAAGGTACACTTATGCGATGCCTTGTCCATATAGGATATAGCCAATATATCACTAAGCGTATAAACCATTATAGCCATGTAACTCAGAGCATTAATTAGAGTTGTTTTTCTGAAGAACCAAAGATTAGTTTTGAGCTATGGTCGGTGCATCACCAATAATATTATATTAAATGTATTTATATGGTGATGTTAACGAGATGTTTTATAATGTACTTGATTATATATTTATTTTTATGTAGTTTGGGTTTGAGGGGACCATACACGTCAATTTACTCGATTTATATAGTAAAATATTGCTATACCAAAGAAGCGAACTACGCAACCAAACTACATCAAAATTAATATATATCGTGAGTACATAATTTGACGCCATACGCCATAAACAGTTGACTAGTTACCCAATTTGGTAGAGTCACCGTTGTTTAAGAACTTAAATATGTTTAATTACGAGTGTGAATCCACTCGTATTAAATTGAATCTACAAATTTCTATAATTTACCATGGGGAATGTAACTATGTAACTCTATTTTATTAATTTTTGATTAATTTGATATTTTCTGTTTTTGTGACACGGACTAAATGTGGTATGTACTGGAATTTATTCTGGACAACCGTACATAGAAGTCGCTTCTGATGAGTTTCAGCTAATTTTAAATACATATTATTCAATAATTTAGAGAGTGTTAACAACATTTTAATTGATTTTTGATTATGTTTCAATATAAGTAAATCATAATTTTTATATATATTAATATACAAAGATTATTTTTATGATTTGAATTTTGGTTTTAAAATATTATAAAATATTATATAGCTGAGCTCATTAATTTAAAGTTTTTTTTGAACCAATGTAGAAAGATCATACTTTTTTTTTTGTAAAATGAACAGCCTTGTAATATTCAAAAAGTTGTGTTAATTACTGTTTGCATTAACCCAAAAAATCGAAAAATATTTTAAAGGTTTCATATACAAAATATAAATAAAAATCCTCTATAATTAGTTGATTTGTATAGAATATTTTCTAAAGAGGCTTAATTCGAAAACAAAAATTTCGTCAATGTGTAAAAAAATATTAAAAATGTAGATTTCAAAACCATAAAAAAACAATTCCAAAAAAACATGAAATTTGTATACTAAAAATATAATCTTACCAAATTCCGAAACATATAAAAGTTCTGGTAATCCATATTGCAATAAAATATACAAACCTTAACCGCAACATATTTTTGTAATAATTTTTCCGAATGTAAAATATGATTTGGTTTTTTTTTTTTTTTTATAACCAATATTTCAATAGGAACAGTGATCGCCAGGATCCTAAAAAGGCGGAGTAGCGCACACAAATATTCTACCAATGCTTGAAGGCAAAAAGTGGGAGTTACTATAATTGTTTAATTATAGGTGGTTTTTGTTTTTGTTGTTGCTGTTTTGGTTTACTTAAAGATACAATTTTGATGTTGTTATGATATTTTTTTTTATAGCATACCATAGCACACTGTATTGTTAGAGGTCTAGTTTTGATGCAACAACACATTTCATAATATATAAAAAATTGTCGTGTAGTGTAGAGTAGAACTCTATATATATAGTTATTTTTACTTTGTATAAAATGTACGAATGGTACGAATAATATTGTACAGGTACGAATGTATGGTAAAGTGTATAAATGAATACATATTTTCCAAAAAAAAAAGTTTTTAAAATATGCCGGCCGCCCCATTTGCATTTATGTTTTGATTATGCATGATGTATACAATAATTATATATATAATATTTAATAGAAAAAAATCGTGGGGTTTGCTAATAGGTGCAATTTGATAATTGCATTGCACCATGCTATGAGTAAATAATTAATTTTACATTGAGATAGCCAACTCAACAGATGACGCTGAACAAATTAGCATCGTTCTTTTCAGAACTGTGAAGCTTGAAGCAGGTGGTAATCACTGATCCAGTAATTGTACAATAGTACAATGATTAATGCATATTTTGATGCAGAAGTTATTCCTTTGAGGTCTTTCCAATCTTATGTTTCAATTGTTAATTAGTTAGTGCCTTGCTATTATTATATTAACAATCAGTTTTGTTTTTGTTTCTAATAATGTGTACTGTTTGTACTAAGCAGGTGGTTACTAATCATTAATTAATCTGTATGGCTATGTGTATTGAGCTTAATCCATTGCAGATATTAAAAAAAATGCTCAGCATGCAGACAAATTGTGTTAAGAGCGAGCTCAAACAAATGAATATACTCTTAATATCATATCTATCTTTCTGTTTGTTCTCACTAATCCATACAGTAATTGGTTCACTCAGAAGTTCTTATCTAATCGTTTTCGATGATAAGAAACCTTCTGTTTTTGGATTAGAAATTCAATTACTAATAGTTGTCTTCATAATTTAGTGGCTATTTATTTACTTTTGACTATTTTATTAAACTTTATTTTATACTGTATACAGTTATTTTTTTTATAAAAACTTTTTTCATAAGATTTATATTAAAAATTTAAATTTTAGGTTATGTTATATTCGTATGGCAGCATTTGTTCTCCTATTTTACATCGGGTTATAAGAGATTCCATTTGAAAAGATTTAATAGACTTTATGTAATGGCTAGAGGTTGGTAGATCTGAAAACATTTCCATATTTTAATATCTTCCATTGTCGCGACTGCGATTTCTATTTGTAATCATAGTATAGGTTTTATAATATTATAAATTTGGCCTACTAATTTTATATGAATTTGGGAAAAAAGGTTTCATTAGTTAATTTTAATAATATGATTTTTCATAATGAGGGGAATTTATTGTCGTCAGAAATTATGCCAGACTTATTTAAAGCTGCGGTCTAAACCTCATGCATTACTGCATTGCACGCTACGTTGCAATGCAGTAACGGCGAACTTTAGGAGTGACAAAATACACACAAGCAAATGTCATCAATAAGGTACATTTGATTTAATATAATCTTACAAATTGAATGTAATTATTATTAATCAAATAAGCAATTACAATTATAATTAATAAATAATGATAAATAATAACAATCAATTTTATGCTCACTACTGTAGCATAATATTAGACAAAACATCAATTAGACTAGAAATTTAAAAATAAATTCTATTATTTCATATTTCAGAATAGCAGAACAGAACCAAATCAAAGGCAGCTGGAATCAAAGGCCAATATAAGATAAAGATGAAGAATATCAATCATTTCAAATACTATTAAGCAGGTTTATAGTTAGCATTATTTCTTTTTCGATTTAATCTGAAATTAATATACTGAAGATCGAACGGTGTAAATAAAGTGAAGTCCCAATTTTATTGTTGTTGTCATATCTAGACAAGCCAATCAATTCATAATTTATAATCACAATAATTATTTTCAAAAATATGCTAAAAAAATTTCTATATACATACTCGTAAATATCGTGAAGCGTGCACTGAATTTTTTTTATCAGCTTAGGGCGATCTTGTTTGATTATCCTTCAACTTATTTTTCTGGGATGCAATGGGACTATCCCTTAAAAAATATAGTAAATATTATGTAGTGTGTATAATATTTTCTTGCTAATAATATTTTACTATATACTGAAACTCTGAAACACAAAAAAAAAAAATGAATTATCTTATCTGATGTTCTGCATTTTTATCATATTTTCAAACATTCTTTGAATTTATTGCGAAATGTTATAGAAATTTTCATGTTTTTGGTTTAAATCGATATGCAATTTTTAAGGATTAAAAAATGTGCATATTTTTCAAATATAAATTTTAGGTTTCTTTCAGTAACTTTTATTAAACTTAAGGTATTTTCTATTGACTGGCAATAGCAGACTAAAGAATACTAAATTTTTGGAATTTATTGATGGATCTCGACTGAATTTACATATTTTTTTAAATATTTTTGTTCATTTAATTAATAATTTGTTTATGTTTTTGATAAATTTTTATGGAAATGAAGAGTTTAATAAAATTTAAGAATAATAACATATAAATATTTAGCTTATTTAGTTTTAAGAAGTATTTAATGGGTAATTAAGATTTGGCTTACAGACATATTTCAGAAAGAAAATAGATAGAAAATTTTCTGATAAAATCAGTAATTCTATATGTAGATTAAATATCGTCGTTCTCGTTCGATGATACAGAAATTTAATTAATGCACTTTGCTGCGTCGTGTATTTCACATAAGTATTTCTGATAATATAAAATATATCGATGAAGTTGAAGCATTAAGTAAAATCGTATAAATGAGCAAGTTTTAACAGTTGAAACATATTATAAATTTTGTAATTTGTTTTAAAAAATTCTAGTAAGCATTTACTAACAATATACGGAAATCATATTAGCTAAATGAATGTAAAAGTAGACAAAAATGCGGACAATATGAGTAATTTAGTATCATTTTTGTACATTTGCTTCCGAGTGGGTAGTTTAAGTTCTGTCAACATTTTCTTGAATTTGGATGGATTTTAATTTTCAATTATTTTTTTTTGATTATAAAATTGTAAATAATGTACAAAATAAGTAAAATTTGTAATATTTAGTAATACATTATAAATTCAAGATAATGAAATTCAAAAAGGATTTTAAGGAACAATTATTTAATACAATATTTATTAACTAAAATAAACGGTCACCAAAACTTAATAAACAAATTATACCAAAAATTGGAATTGCTGATTTACTAAACCATATTTATAATCTGATATTGTAAAGAATTTAAAAAGTGACATGACAGTAAAACGTTCTTTTATATAAAAACTTTACAATATATTACGAATTTAATATATATAATTATTTCTACTGAGGATCAATTACCCAGTTACTGGGTAACAAAACGTGTGAAAATACATTTATTAAGGAAAACTTCCAAACACACATCCCTTAACTAATTCAACATATTTTGAAGCATTATTAAATCTGGAATTTTATATAATAATTGGTGACAATTACAATTTTGATACTCAAACTTTATTTTTCAGCTATTTGTAATGTTATCACAAAAAAAGTAATCAGAACTAGCAACTAAAATAAGCTATGTCATAAAAATAAATATCACAAAAATAAACTGTAAAAGTCACCGTGACAATTAAATTATACGTGAAGGTAATTTGTGATATTATCATTTTTTTTACTATCATTTTCATAGTAGTTTTTTGTATAGATTCTAACAATAAATGATAGTAAAACGAAATATATGGTAGCCGCTAACAACGAAGCTCTCCGCCATCATGTCGGACAAAATTTTACTGTCGGTCAGCATAACCTGGATGTGGTGGAACGTTTTATATACCTAGGATGTATGATTGACGATAAAGGAACCAACATCAGCCTGGGAGATCAAAAGTAGAATAGTAATTGCTAACCGGTGTTTTTTTGGGTTAGAAAGCCACATGAGGTCCAAAACACTGAGTAGTAGGACAAAACTAACACTATATAGAACTCTTATTGTACCAGTTCTGGTACATATATGGTTCAGAGTCGTGGACTATATCCAATCACGACGAGAACCTTCTATGGTCCTTTGAAAGGAAAATTTTACGTAAGATCTTTGGTCCAATAGTTTTTAGTGGGGTGTGTAGGCAGAGATATAACCAAGAGTTGACTATATCCATGGCGACATGAATATAGTCAAGAAGTTCAAAATCCAGCGATTACGATGTACTGGGCAAGTCGTCAGAATGGAAGAATGTGCTCAGCGTTAAAGTGTTTGATTCGCACCCGGATGGCACACGCAGAAGATCTGTGTCGGAAGGATTGTGTTGAGGCGGACGTCAAAATGCTGAATCTGTCTGTAAGTTGGAGGTTAGCAGCGCGAAACAGAAACCAATGGAGATTAGCTCTATCCTCGGCTCAAACGAATACGTTGTAATGCCGGTTAAGTAAGTAAGTAAGTAATTTGTAATAGTTTAAGATTCTCTTGAATATGGTATTACGGATACTGTTGAAAAGGCTGACAATAGGACTATTTTTAGTAATCTTTAATACCGTACCAAATCAGTGCAATTTGAATATATATCTAATGTGGTCGTATGTAGTAATCTTACTTAAGTTGAAGAAGCGTATTAGCGTTAATGTTTTTACTAATCATAATGTTTTTTACTAATCAAATGCCAATTGACCAAAACTGTCGAAGCATATACAATAAATTCTTCAAACAATTAACATAATCATTCCAAGTTGGACTACTGAAGTTGCTGAGTTTTTCTGAGTATATAGAACAATACTAAGAATCTTAATACAATTTTGATGGTAATATGATTTTATGCTATATTTCAAAAGATGTAATAAAAAGACATTTGTGATCACTTGATATTGATAATTTGATTGTCTAACTTGCACTTTTCCTTTAAATCTTCATATTTCTTTTTATAAACGCATTAAAATTTATGACGCACTGAATTTTCAATTGTACAACATTCACGATTCTGCTGTGTACATTAAAATAATAGAACTCATTTAAAAAGTATAAAAATCTTCTTTTTTTTTTGTGGAATGTCAGCTTGTGATATGCGCGTGCTATAAACGTGAACGTAAAAGAATATAAATATAAAAGTATATACACAAAAAAAAAGGAGATGTATTCCATCTTAACCACAGATAGGTCAAAATCTTGATTGTTTTAACCTCCTAAAGCATCCAGAAATATTGTATAATTCTGTTCTTCGCCTGCCTTGAGGGCAAAATATTTTTTAATAAAATCATTTACAAGTAAAATGTAATATTTAAAAAAAAATCTTCTACAATAAATTTTACCATCATATTTTCTTGTAGACATTTTTTATTCCTTTGTTCGTGTAATGTTTCTCAAGTATGTATGAAGTTATGCTGTAGATACATTTATTATTTTTATGCAAAAATTATTTCATATTAACGGTGAAAATTTTTGCCACACATATTTTCAAAAAAAAATAATAAAAAAATGAAGGATTGCAATACAAAAAATTAAACAAAAAACATTGGAATGTTTGGTAACAACTGGTAAGGTAAGTTAATTTTTAATTGCATTGTTTCAAATAAAATTAAGATCTAAGAAATCCTCGTAAAATATTATACTATTTTACGAGGATTATGCAATAAATATGGAGTATTGCGATGGAAAGATATGTTAAAAAAATAGCATTTTCTTCTTTATTGTTTCGTGAGTAGCGGAGTAGTATCGTCCTTGTTATTTGCACAGGAATTGCCGTGCTAAGAAAAAAGGGGTACAATCGTGAAAATGTGAAATTTTAGTTAAGGGCATATTTAATATTTCCAAGTATTTGTCTATTTATGTAGTAAGTTAAATAGTCACATATCCCGTCGTAAATGCATCAAAAAAGTGACATTAATTAGGCACATATGTCATATAAACCATGTTTCACAGAAAAGTCTCATTTGCCATTTACTATGAAACTAGTAAAGAATCTTTTAACGAAATTATATGCGTATGGGCCTTTCATGCTTATTATTATTTAGACTTTATAGATTCTATGACTTTTTTGCTAAATAATATGCAAAAATTCTCTATAGAATTTCCAGCACTTGAACGTGTTAATTGTTAATGCTATACCAAGATGCAACATTTTCAAAGAAATTATATTTAAACCGTAAATCATTACTTTTAATGAGAATTTCGTACCTTTAGGGAAAAATAAAAGCAAACGCCCAGTCGCAACAATTTGGGACTATGCTATTTCTGACTTTAGTAGGAATGTCAATCTATTTTTTGGCTAGGCAATAATTGCGCTGATCATTGGGTCTTACTTTATGCTTTTTCCAGTTTTCGGTGAATTCCCCAGATTATATTGAATTAGAAATTCACTTAAAATATTTTGAACCCACTGATGCGAAGATGCGATGCATTTCATCAACAATTTGAAAATTCTTTTCAAAGACTTCATTTCATTGAGACATCTGTCTGATCGAAATTTTACGGAATTAAATTTTCGACAAGCTGAGGCTGCTAAAAATGAAATATTTAAACCAAGAAATAAGCCAATCCGAAAAGGAATAACCAAAACGTTAAAAGAACATCTAATAAAGAAACTACAATCAATTTTGCTTTCAAATCGCCTGGAATTTTGGAAATCTCTTCAAGAAAATGAAGAAGATAATAATTTAAAGAATGAATAGATTAATAACCAGAAAATGCTTTAATTTTAAAAAATATTAAAGTATTTGAAATAAATATTTTTTATGTTGTTTATAAACTAAATAATTTTGTTATCTTATTTACCTACAATATTTGTTTAATTTAAATTATTTTTATGTAATTACTAATCACAAAAGTCATATATTTTCTAATAACGCGTTATATTTTAAACTTCTGCGAAATTATTGAAAATTAACTTCTCTTTAAAAATCTGCAAAGTTTGGAGTAAGTTAATGACAGTGATGAAAAAAGTAAAAGTTATAATGGATTTGAGACCTTACGAACTTACGACAACCCGAACAGTAGTTACCTCACATCAACAATGATATTTGGTTAACAATTTTGATTTGTAATTTAAATGATTATTTTGGGTCAGCTAGTTAAATGATATATATATAAACTCATTCATGAGAATGTGCTAAGCTCCTAAGATATCTGATATTTTGTAAACATTCCTTAAGTGATTTATATTTATATTCCCGATTTTTTTTTTGTTTTTTTTTTTTTTACAAAATCTGTAATTTTGGGCTATGTGTTAACTTTTTCTGATGAGAATATAACAAGTCGATGGGGTACCCGTACCGTTGATCTCGATTTAGAAGTAGTTATAGTAGAGAGTATAGTCTATTCCGAATTTGTATAATTATAGCATGTTATATAGTTTTCAGGGTTTGCAAAAAGACAAATTAAATTGGTTTACCAACATTTTTAATGAATTTAATTAATCTTTAATTTAATTTTTACAACGACCGACCTACAGATTACAAAACCATCATCAGTACTAGGATAAAGTAAAACTTGTTGACTTTTTTCCCAAAAATTAGCAGGATCAAAAATTTGATAAATTATTGCTCTAAAAATTGGTTATAATTGGATTTATTATATTATAAAGCTTGATATTTTTGGTGATTGTATTTAATATTCTTATTTTTTAAATCATTCCTTTAAGCTACATACAGATACAGTGGTCGTCTAACAGTTATAAACTGAATAAGATGTTTAATTCTTCGTTTTGCAAGTTTGGAGTATTAGTTATAAATGCCAAAAATTAAGATAACGCCTGACATAAATTGTGTTCTCTTTCTGTCATGGGTAATTAAAATTTATCGCAATATTCAATAAATGGATTTTCAAACCTAATAAACAAATATTTTTTAACACTTTCATGTAGTTCAGCATTATTGATAATAACATTGAAATTATTATTTTTTTTAAAATTTTCTCGCTGATTCCGCTGAACACAGGCTGAAGAACACTGAGCAACCACTTTGTATTATTTCGTAAATTGCCAAAAATGACCAATGACTTCGATTTACTTAGTAAAAATATTGGATTGAAAAATATAGTTGCCCTGATTCCTATCTCTGAATTCTGCAAAATTAATGTAATCTTTTATAGGATAAGTGGCATAAAATATGTTTGTGATTAGTCGCGTATCTTAATAGAAGATATAAGATTAAAGCAGTGATTGATAAATGGTTCCCACTCCCAGAAACATAAATATCATCCCTGACATAAAGTTGATCTATTTTTCTAATTTGTATTTAAATGTATTCGAAGTTGTTGGAAGCCTGATGTAATATCAGTTGGGGTCCAGCAGCTAAATATCAAAAAATTTAACAAAATATACTCAATCAGGCCTATCTGATCAAAAGATTTTTTTTTTTTAAATTTTGGTGGGTTGGTACATGGTACATGACAATCAACCAATTATAAATAAGAGCTGCTCCTATATTTCATAGCAGCCAATAAATAAATAAATTTTAAGAGCGGCGGGGGACGTGCACCCATATAAACATAATATATGTATATATAAATATTGATTTGGAATTTTGACAGCTAAATTATTGACATAGTAAATCAACTTAATCAAACTTATATAATTTAAAAAAGTAATGTCACAAATGTTTTGCACAGCAATTTCTTCTTTAGTTACATTTTGTATTGAAAGTTCTTCAACTCTAACATTTCTTAAATCTTCAATCCTTTTCCCCAATTTTAAGCTATACATTTATAATTTTTTTAAAGAACGGCGTTAATATATATAAAAATCATGTTTTTCTTGCGATAATTGTAGGCTTTTTGAATTTATTGTTAACACAACAAAAAAAAAACACATAATTCCAATGAAATTGTATAACATTTAAATGCGGGAGGAACCTTGATATTATTTATGCGGTCGTATCGTCCGTCAATTTCTTTACTCTGTTCTTTAGATTTTTTTTTTGTTTATCTTAATGTTGATTCCTTTGCGATATTTTTTCGGACAAAATGTAACCAAGAAAACCAAAAAAAAAAATCTATTTTGTCTTAACAAGAATTCAAAAAAATCTATATAAAAAAAAAAAAAAATCCTTTCGCCAATTTGTCTGTTAGCTTCAACGCCCGCTCATATGTGAAGGTACCGCGCCATAAAAAAGTTTCAGATTTGAAATAACAAAAAAAAAATATATTAACCACAAAATTTGTTAAAACAAATTTGCGTTTCGTGATCCGATTCTCACGATGATGCCAATTTCAAGCACGCAACTCACGAGTCCTTTTCAGAGATTTCCCACATACTCGCATTAATATAGAGTTAAATATTGGCACAGATTGAAATGTATAATTTTAAAAGTCTCTTTTTTTTCTGTTGTTAATAAATATTTTAATATTTTTGTGAATTTATCCTAAAAGTGGGAAATATATTTTTTATATCGTTTCATTATTTAAAAAGATATAGAAAAAATTGTTCAGAATAGCATAAAATTCTCAGGGCTTTTCCATAGTTTTTCAGATTACAATTGTAAAATGATAAATAATTACACAAGTCATTTATAGATTCAGGCCAGGTCATTGTAAATCTTTAAAATTTCTTCGTTTTACTAATGCCACAGCTTTTTCCTAACTTATTAGGAAAATCCAAAGAAAAATTATCTCATTATCACTAAGAGTTTTTCATTGCGTGTTGATTTATATAATTTAACATGAAATCAATTTTTTTTTCCATTTTCCATGTATTTGTATTTGAGTAAAAAATTTGCAGTTAAAAAATAATTTGATATTTCTAAAATCAAATACTTTACAAATCATTTTTTACATCAAATACTTTTCGTATCGCTCAAACAATTAGAAAGTGACGGACGCAACGGAGTTGGATTCAACAAATGTCAAACAAAAGTTGAAATGTTAGGAATATGTATATGAAAAATTGGGGAAAAGGAATGAAAACGACGGATATGAAATATAAATGATTTTTATAAATTGATGAATTTGAGAAAATAATAAAATATGTTCAATAAAAAGGTTTTACTTAAATTAACATACCATCAGCTGAGAATTGCATGGTTGTATGTTGGTTTTCAGTAGTTTTGAGCAATTCAAATTTTTAGCTTACTGCAAATTACATTTAGAAATTTATTTGCCTTATTCTTCCTTTACAAACACAATAAAAAAAAACCTGGAGTTTCTATTTAAAATAATGAATTATTACAGTTTCTTTACTTCATACGACTCTGTTACTTAAACATTTTCAGAACATTAGGATTACATGGACGTAAGTATATAAAAATAGAAATTACCATTTCTGATCCATCAGTTGCAACTGCCGCTTCCGCCGTCATTTTTGAACTATTTTAATTAAGTATATTTTATATTACTTTTTTGAGTATTTGTAAAGCATTTGAAATTGTGATCACCAAAAACCAAATACAATAATATTCAATTAAAGTATTTGAAATACAAATTTAAACAATCAAATACTTTCTTGGGCAATACAATACTTTTATTTGTTAAAATTCTTTATACTCATCGTATGGTCGTATGTAGCTGGGAAATAGTCAATTGAAAATATGTGTAGTTATGAATTGGACCAATTTAAAAGTTAGTTTGCTCCCTTATAATATTTTTTATAATATATCTTTTATAAATTTGTTATTATCATTATAAAATACTATAATAATTTAATTGAGATCTTATTAACGATTTTTGCCAATGCACGATTAACAGCATTGTGTACGCAAAGTACGAAAAAGTTAGTCCAATACTCCAGCCCATACTGAATAACTAAACTAAAAAAGAAAGAATGGTGACCATGAGAAATATTTTCGTTTTGATTAAAATCAAGACGAGTAATTTAAATAAGCATATAATTTATTTCTCTATCTGTGAATGTTTCCTGAGGCCGATCACAATTAATTATGAAAGGGCAATTATAACGACAAATTAATTAAAAGTTTAAATAGTACAAATAAGCTAATTAATAATTCATATAAAAAAGGACAAATGAGCGGTTATCATTTTGATACCTAAAACACGTGTTTTATGTCCTTATTTGTTAATTTGGACCTGATTATTACAACATGAAACTGAACTGACTAAATTATCATATTTTTAATTAAAATCATTTTATTGCAAGTACAAATTATGTTTTTTTTTTTTAAATTTAGATATTGATCTTAAATAATTTATTAGAATTTTTTTAACCTTATGGCATTTGACCTAAAGATATTTGAAATTTGTATAAAATAAAAATTAAAGAGCTAAGTACACAACATATGGTAACATCATCAGAAACCTTTGTATTCAATCATATATAAAAACATACTGTTGCGCATAAAACAACTTGTTATAATTTTTACTCTAAATGGATTAGGTATTAGGATATATATATTTATAATCCTTCTTATTTCAATTTCAATTTGTATAAAAATGATTTGGTATAAATAAATGATTTCCCATAACGAAAATTAAATGAACCATGTGATAAGCAAATAACAATGTTAATATTAATCTTCATTGTGGATTTATGGTTCATCAAAAATATAAAATAGAAAACATTTTATTTGTATAAAAATTTTGATGGTCTTTTTATTTGCCAGTTAAATGTCCATTTATAATAAAATAAAAGGTCTAATTTAGCAAATTGAATTTCAATTTTTGTAGATATAACAATGATGTATCAGGTACAATATTCGTCACTGAAATGGGGATTTGCAATTCACATTTTCTTATATTAATACCATTGATTAATTACATCTAGTTGGTTACATTTTATTGTTATTTTAGTAAACATTGTACGTAATTTAATAATATTTACTTTTACGGAAAAATATAATTGAAAATTAAATTAAAAATTCTTTGGTACTTTACACAGCATTTTAAAATTAGATTTAGTGCGGTTTATTTAAATGAGTTATACAAAATCCTTCAGATGGTTTTTATTAAAGAACTTTACTTGTCACCTATGTAGTGTAATCAAAATATCTTTAATATGCAACGACTATATTTTATTTATCACCAAAGAAAAATCTCAGCTTTACTGACCAAATATCACTTCGATTTGAAAAGGAGAGGCATTCAGATTAGATTGTATCAAAGATTAAAGTTAAAATCTTTTCACAGGGAAATTATAATATATTAAAAACGAAAAATATTTCTTTATATATATCATTGTGGAGCTATGGTGACGGAATTTTAATATATGGTATTTGCTAGCATGAGTAATCCAATGTTTTATTTATATTTGATTTTAAAAGTGAATTATCTGAATCTAAACCAAAAAAACTCGTAAAATCTAAACCAGCTATAATAATGTGGTTAGTCCAGTAAATAATAATTAATGTGTTAAATAAATGGAGAAACAGCAGTCGGGGCAGCTATAGATCGATATTATAATTTATATTAAAATGATATGCAAATTTTTAATAATATCTTCGGCATAGCATTTATTCTCACCTATATAATTAGCGACAATAAAAAAATTAACTTTCGTTAAGGACTGTAACCAATAATTAAATTAAAAATCAATTTTTGAACTCTTTCTGATATAATACTATTGTCGATACAACTGACCAGTCATTATGAGGATTATTCTACAATTTACAATTAGAAATATATTTATTATGCTGATGCCCATATATTGGTTGTCTAACCATCAAAATATGTAGTTGAATATGACAAGTTGTATAGTGTTAGAGTAGTTTTACAACAATTTTGATGGTTGTGAATTGGTTGAAAACATCAAAAAAATTGATTTTTGTGGGCTTGATGGTTGTAAGTTAAGTTTAGTGTATATGGGGAAGTTCTACAACCAAAATGACTTATTGTTTTATAAAAAATAATAATAATTGAATTTTACACTAATATTTATTATTAATTGAAATAATATTAATATATAAGTAGTTTTCAACAAACGTTTATTAAATCATTTTGTTTATATTTGACACTATCAAAATTAAAATACTTTTTTGTTGGTTGTACAAAGGTTGGCAACAGTTGGTCAACCAATTCGATAGTTTATGACCAACATTAGAAATATGCGGTCGTTTCATAATGACGACAAAGTTGTTACAGATTTAGTGTCAATATTAGTTTAAAGAAACTTTGCAAACCTACACACAAAAAAAAAACTTGGTAAAATCAACCACAAAACTAGATTAAAAATGCGTCTACTAAGACTCATGGTTAATTCAATATAGTTGGAATAGTTGAATTTCTATTCACTATTCATTTTATAGAAACAACAATATTTCTTGTTAACCAATCATTTAATAGTTAATTTTATTATTGGTTAAACATTTACAAATGTCAATCAACTATTTAAAAAGTTTATGAACTATTTTCTAGTAAAATTATCACGACATGGTTAATGAAATATCAAAATAATTATTTTGACCAGGCAAAATAGTAGAATAATAATTTAACCATTTTAATTGTTAGTGAACTATATATGATGCTATACCAACCATTTTAATTGTGAACTTATTAGTTCCTGGTGCATAGGTAATTTTAATTGTTGTCCTACCATTTCTACTAATATAACAACCATGGACATCTCCATTAATAAATATATATTTATTTAAAGAAATAATTTTTGATTTATTGGGAAAATGTTATTTTATTAATTATTAATTAAATATTATTACAAATTTATATAAAAAAGAAATTATTTTTGCTAACATTACAAAACAAAATCTTCACTTATTTCACTTAAAGCACTAGTGCACGGACTAGTACACTTCCTTAGAGAATTATTCTTATAGTTGGCTGGCTTCCAGCCAATCGGATATGTATGTTTGTAATTCTGTGGATGTGGGAATGCTGAATAGTTCTGTAATTCCAAAATATAAAAATAATATTTTGAAGAACATTAAATGGGACTTACATTGTTCTTACGCCATTGTATCAATTTATGAGGGAACTCCGATTGAATTCCAGTGGAATGATTTTTAAATAGTTTTTGTAGATAATTTTTTGTTAAATGTTTTAATCTTTCTAAGGTAATTTCTTCCAAACAAAGATGGTTGTATAATTCTAAGAGATCTAAGATGGTTGTAGTACTTCTAAGAGATCTTCGTAAATGTTTATTGTTTTCTTCTTGAGAAATGTTGTTGTTATTCATTGAGTTATTGATATAATTTGATAGGTTTGAATAAGTCTGAAATATTTTATTTATAAATATTTGCAAATATGGGATAAAATTAATGAATAACATTTAATATCACTTACTTAGTTTTGTACGTAATGTAGTCCCACTATTTTTTGTTTGAATAATTTTAATTATCTTTTTAATTTGAAGACAATTTTGAGATATGTATTTTGAGTTCTGATTTTATATACAATTAAAATTTTATAAATAATTATTTTCTGTTTCTGTATAGTTTTATTAGCAAGGAAACTTGTTTGGTCAACTATATTTAAGGAACGCACTACTACGAAAATATGTACCAATTTTTTTGTGGTTAATTTAACCACGTCGCAATTGAATTTTGTGTATAGTTGATTAACTATGAAATTAACTATTAAATAGTCATATAATATTGTGTAGTATAGTTAATTTAATAACGCAAAGAAGGTTGGGCAAATGTATTTACGTGTTGAATTAAACATACTTTTTAACAATTTTTACTTGGTTGAATTTATCACACATTTCTTTATAAAATTAACCATAAACTATATTAATAATACTATTTTCATGAAATTCTCGATCAACTATTTTTAATAGTTGTTTTAAACAAGCCGATTTTTTTCTGTGTAGAAGATTCCGAAATGATATCATTCAATGATAAAGGATTAGTTTGTACATAGAGTACAGAACTAGTGTAACACCTAGTAAAATATTAAATATGTAATTTCGGATCAACCAAACATTAATCACTTTTTTGCGAATGCATCCCATCTCAGAGGATTTGTCCTAATGTAGTAAGTACAATAATAGTATTAATACTCGTATTCTAAATATTGATTTTCGAGTAAATTTCACTATTATTTTTATTGATTATTACTTAATTCTGCACGTATTAAATAAATAAATAAATTATTATCTTAATTAGTAGTTAGAATAACTAAGAATGTTTTATTGAACTTGACAACAAGAAAAAAATGATAATTTTTTTCTGGGTGTTTTCGAGGTCGGGTAGTCTGAAAATTTATTAAAAAAAATTACTATCCAGGTAGAAGTCAGTAGCTTCAGATAGTCCATGCCAAAATCTCCAATTATATTTCATAAATTCAATGCTCTACAATTATCAGCCAATTTCAAGGATATCTCACACACATGTTGATTTAGTTACCTAGAGTACTCCTGAAATTTGTAGTCAGTAGCTTCAGTATGGCTTCATAGGAAAAATAATATATGAGCAGTTTTATTTTCCGAATTATATATGATAATTATATTTCATAGTAAGTAATTAATATCCGATTTGTGCCTATCAAAGTTTCGAATTGTATAAATTAAATTATTGGTGTCTTCGAAGACGTGATATTTTTTATATTTTTTTTTAACAAAATTTGTTACAGTTACTGTTAATCGAAAACACTGTCGAACTTAAATTTCTGTTGAACCTAACTACGAGTCATGTTCTCTTACACATTTACAAATATACTAAATTTCACTTAATACATTAATAATGATTAATCAAACTAATCATATACGAAATTCAAAATATACAAATATTTATCACTTTTGTTAATTACAAATTTAAAATGTATTTTAAATTTATATTTAATATTACTTTAAAAATTAATCTCCAAACATGTCATATGTCATTCTTCTTTAAAACATCAACTGAAAATCCCTCCTGTGTCCTAGGACAAGAGAATTTATTAACCCATTACAAAACTATAAACTTAATTCGAAGTAAATAATCTGTAACCCTCTCAATTTATTTAAAATCTTCAAACTAATACCTAATTTAACCTTAATTGGGGGTGTAACAGCGAAATTAAAGACTTGGTTTAAATAAAAAAGTGAAAACGACTTGTTAAAGGACTCTATTATTATTTGGTACTATCATCACCCTTCCGCTTATCCTTTGTATACTATACATAAATATATATCTATATGAATATCATTTTCCGCAATTGAAATGCCATAAATAGGGGTTTTCATTTCGATGATAGCGCTATTTAAAATATATAAATAGTTTTTTTTATTTTATTTTTAAATATTGGTTTTTGAAATTTGGTTTCTGATACGAATTAAAATATAACCCTTCATATAAAATTATTTTTATTTTTAATTTAAACGAATTGGATGGATACAAACGTATCAAAAAAAAAAATTTCAATTTGTTCAAAATTTTTTAAACATTTTGGTTTTTGAAATTTAACAGATGGTAAAAGTAAAATCCTTTGTTGTTTATTTATCTTCTATTTTTGAGGTTTAATTTACTGCCTAAAATTGAGTATAATTAAAATATGTAAAATGAATTGGAGTGAAAGAAATATTTTGACAATTTACGTCACAAAAGTTAAAACAAATTTATTATTTATGCATTATATATAAAATTGATAATTGTAGAATTTCGAATTAAATTTTATTATCGATCTACAAAATATCTTCCGGATAAGTAGATTAGCTGATGATTGCAAAAAGGTTTAGGACGACGGTTGAGTGAAGTAAGCGTGCGGATCCATTCCTAATAATCTAATATCAAAAAGTATGTATAGAAAGAAAAGAAAACGTTTTATATAATTTTTAATCTCAAGTTTTTAAGATCAACTTCCAAAACCCACAAGGATAAATCGTTTTCAAATACATACTTGAATAAAACCACAAATTACTTTTTGGTTTGTGGAAACGTATTTGTATTTCAAAAAAAGCTTTCATGCTTGTGGCCTTGTGGGATTTAATCTACAAAAATCTTTTCATACAATTTTTTTTATATAAGTTTTGATCTCTCCCATATTATCCTTTTTGCTAATATTCGGTTTATTAATAAAAAGTTTGGTCTACATAATATTCCGCGAGATAAATTTTCTATATTGTACAAAGCTACCCAAGCAAGAACCCAAATATTTATGTCTTCCTGTCCTGTATCGAGCGAGAATATTGTATTCACATACCAAATGTTTTAGTTTATCTTACATTGTTTCGACACCATCCCGACAATGAGGACTCCTAGGTAAACACTGTATCCAGTGCATCATAAGGAGTTCTTTTTTCTTCCTATAAGTCGTTTATTCACATTGACGGACAGTAGTATTTAATGTTAATTAACTGATCTACGTGTAAAGTTAATTTAATTAATTATAATCTTATATTCGTCTAATTTATCATTTTTTTGCATATTCTTTTAGGTTACAGTCGTTCTTATTCTTATCCGCTAGCATATTTAGTAAAATGATTATACAAACTGGAAAGCGATTATACACTATGAAATCTACAACAGGAAAAGCGATATTACTTAAAGAAAACTTGATGAATATTGACTAAGGTATCTCTCTATGTATGCAGAATATGTGTGGATTTATTTCAGCAACAAGAGAAATGAAATTTGACAGTTTCAAAAAATAATAATATGTGATTTAATCGATTGCAATCGATAGCTATGTGTTCAGTCTACTTAACCAGTCGAATCAAATTGAAACTGAACTGAACTGATAGAAACTATGTAGCCCAGCCTTAAATGTCTAAATTAATACAAATTTAGAAGGATATCATACAATAGATAGTAGTGCGAATCGATGGTTAATGATTAGAATATTTTAAATAAATCAACTTCACATTTTAAATCAAACCAAAATTTCTTGACGTCGTTGATACTTTTGTATCAATGAAAATAATTCTAAAATGTATGCAGTAATTACTATTATATTTAAAATATCTCTTTAATAAATACGTATCGCATATGTACTTAAATATAGAACTCCCTCTATGTTTTAATTCTTAAATATATACAACATAATTCAAGTGTCATGTAACAAGAATTTAAAAATTTCACTAAATTCGCTAAATATACATAAATATAAAAATCCCCTAATAATTTTCCGGTCGGCATTTTTTCAAGTGAGTTACAATAATTTGTTAATGCTCACTTGAATTTTCAATTTTCAATTATTAGGGTTGAATATGAAATAAAAAAAAAATATGAAATAGTAACAAAATTTGAATATTTTCATATTGTTAAATATAAAAATCAACATTAAGAATTAAATTGAAAACTCATTTAAATATATTTGTCATCAGTTTTATTATAAATTTGTGTTTAATCTTAAAATCTCTGTTTAATTTTTATATGGGGTCCGTTTTCATCTTAAGGATATTTTTATGAAATAAAAAATATGTTTTCAAAGTTATGAATAAATTTGAATAATGATTCAACATTTCAATTTTCATATTTCATAAAGTTATCACATTTATTTCATATTCAAAATTTTAAGAATCATCTTACTTTAAATAATTTGTGTTAATAAAAATAAACACTTAAGGCCAAATTATTAAATATTCAAAAATTTTTGTTACCCAGAGTTTCAGTTATTTAAATATATTATTAAATAAAATTCATTTAAAACCGCGAAATGAAATTGTAGAAATTGCATAGCATATGATTTAATTCATAAAATTTGTTTAGTTTTGTATCAAAATATTACTAAAATAAAACTTAATTTTAAATAAAATTCGTTAATCAAAATTTATTTCATTTTTATTTTGAAAATAATTTTTAATACAATTTTTTTTACGAAAATCTCAACTCACTTAAGGATGCAGTTCATAGTCCGACTGTACATCTCTACATACAATTTGTTAGGTTGTTTGAAAGGAGGAAAGGAAACGTGATTTGTCACATACGTAGGGGTAAGGTCCAAACATGAGGGAATAAATTTTTAAATTCCATATATAACTTCTCAAATATTAACAAATGAGTTATACGAATTAACTTAATTTATAAAGGCATTCTTTATCTACAATATACGAGTACTAAAGATTAAGAAAAATAGCAAAATACAAGTAAACAGAGTCCATCAAATGAAACACAGTCCAACAGTGGGATATGATATAGAGCATTCAGTGAGACTGAAAAAATATATTTATATTTATTTATGGTTTAAGTTTTAATAAAAATAATAATATATAATAAAAATAATGTAGCCAATATGTTCTAAAATGAACTTATTTCACAGTTTAATTATTATTTTTTAAGGTATAAGCCAGATGTGACAACTTTCATGATTCCACGTCCTACTATTCGTATAAATTTAAAAAATGCATTTTTTGGAAGAACTTGTAATTCGATCAATTGATCAATCAATGTGGTTGTTTTCGATGAACTCGCCGGGAATATCTTTGCATGTTATTCTTACAACCATTTACTGAGTAGGGACATAACTTAAAAATTGCTCTAATGATAAAACATTTTGTTGTAAACTTTTCACAGGTTTTAATATGTTGCAATAGAAAAATATAGCAAACTTTTCACAATTTGAAAATGACAATTACATAATACTAAAATAAAATACGCTTATTGTAATTTTTCCTCCTATGATATTCATTTAAAGCTGACGAAACTTTGAGAAAAATTATTTCGGGCAGAATGTCTAGTTCGAAACTTTGACAATATGAAAGGACACCGCAATCTAAAAATTGTTTTTTTTTTTTTTTTTAATATTTTGTGATTTTTGTTTTGTCTAAGTGGCAAATAAAAACCAACGAAAACGAAAGCAATCATATATAACAATTTATGTTGGACCATATTAAAAGCATAAAATATCTTAGCTTTTTATTGATGGAACATATTTGATTCAAAAAATAATTTGGCAATCAAATTTTCTGCGAGATACAAATTTCTGTACAATATTAATTATGTATTATAATTAAACTACAAAAACCTTTGTAGATTTGCCCCGTATCATATTTACTGTCACTTTGTCCCTAAGAAAGAACATAATCTAAGGAATTAGGTCAATTAAACTGTCCCTCGTTGAAAGTGAATTAAAAGAAATCAATTATTTTGTTTTAATTAATTAATTTGATAATAAAGTTTAATTATAATTGTTAATAAAATAATTATAACAATTTAAAAACTAAAATTATTCAAAAAAAAAAACATCCTGCAAAGCATTTATCACTGAAAACATCTCATAAATTTGGTTTTAAATATTATGTTACGTTACACGATAATTGAAATATTTATAATTTATACGTTCGTATTTATTCTATAATTATTATTATCTAACATTTAACATAAAATTCATAATATTTCCATCGCACCTTACATAATAAGTTACCAAAAATTATAGTAATTATTTACCCAGAATAAGAATTCACTCAAAAACACAATTTCTTTTCACTTTTTTTAAATATATTTATAAATTCTGATATCATGCCATATGTAGAATTCCTCTTTAACGCAGGACTATGTTAAATTATAATCACACCGTGGAATGTAAACCTGTAATTATATGATTTGTCACCCTTAAAGGCATAAATACTCAATTTTTTATTTATGGGTAGACCGCATTAGTTTGTTTTTTATAAAGCATTTCAAATTTTCCTATACAAAAAACAAGAAAGAAAATTTGAATTAATTTTTTTTTTGAGACATGGTACGAAATAAGTAAATTTAAAAAAGGATATTTTTTATAGCTAAATAATAAAGGGATATATGAAAATAGCAAAAAAAAAAAAAAAAACCTTATTATGTTTTTGAAGGGAAATGAGCTGTTGCCACATGTTCATTAGGGCGGAATGAAATCATTGCGTATGTTTTGTGAAGGACTTTTGTGTATGGTGTCATTGATGTCATGAACGATATGAACATTACTTTATCAAATAACAAAGTAAAACGACAACGACTACAAACAACACAACATAAGACAAATTAAATTGTCCTTTTTATAAATGTTATGGTGAGGGTGGCTAAGCGGCCGTGTAATTTTCAATTTGTTTTTATATGGTTTTCCCACTATTTCCGGTCATATATAAATCTTATTTATCGTTAAAGAAAATGTGTTTTTTAATATAAATATATAAATATGTAAATAAAGTTTATATGATTATATATGAAAATGAAATATTTAATTATAAAAATCAGAAAATTTATAAATGTAGACAGAAGTAAATGTAGAATGAATGAAAATGTCAACTGTATAGATTTCAAACTATTTTTCATCCTCTGATGACTTATATAAGTTCCACTGAATGATTCAGGTCCGATGAAGGTTTAGTTGAAACAGATCATCGGGAATTTTATTGACGGTAAAAGGCATCAATATCAGAGTGACTCTTGTCTTCTGAATCTCTATATATAACTTTACTTCTTTATATTTAAGCTCTTCCATTAACTGCAGAATATAATTACGCAAACTTCATATGAAGTATAGAAAGTAGCTCAGTGATGAGTTACTTAAAAAAATTAATTGAACCATTTATAAAATTCTTAGCTTGCATATTTTTTATATTATGAATTTCCTATAAATAAATATTTTTAAATTTCTGCACTACATTTAATTTCAGTTTTTGACAGTAGAAAATCAACCCCGAAGGATATGATTTTTTTTTTATTATTCACCGGTTATTCAGAATTTTCTCCGGATATTCAGTTATCTAATTTTATACATACAAATTATTTTTGTAGGACTATACATTTCTAAATTACAAAGTATTCAATTTCATAATCTAAATCTAAATTGATGATCTAGAAACGAATACATGATATTGTAATTTGATTATTAATAACAAAAAATGATGATTCTTCCATTTATAATGTGATTTTGTTATTAGTTCTTTTCCCTATAATAAAATTTGTTATTCATAGATTAATAAAATTGGTAACCATATAATATTATTATAGCCTTAAGATAATAATTTTCGATAATAAAATATAATACTATAAGAAAAACAAATGAAATGTGGTTTACTGGATATATATTACATAATATTCATGATAATACATAATTGATTAAAGTTTTGCATAAATTCTATATTAAACTAATTTTCTTACTTACTAAAATCTGGTAAAAAGTATTGCAGTTTAATTTTTATCTCATATTTATCTCAATGCAAAAATCACCCATTAACCCATAGGAGACTTATGTGTTTAATTCAAGTATTCCTTTGTTTAATTACAGGGTTATTATCGAAATTATTTTTAATGTAACTCTTTGTTTGACATAGAATGTAATGAACAGGCTAACAAATCCAAGTAGAAAGAGCATGTTCTTATTACTAAAGCAGAATAAACTAAAAATCTAATGATTGGTGTCAAAATTTCACAGTTCCTCATGGTTAATAGACTGAGTTTCACAACGATTGATCTCTATCAAGGTAACCAAAATATTGGAGTAAATTGGGCATACACTACTCTACTCTATATACTGGGAGTGATAGCCTGACGGAAGAAGTAAAAAGATCTTAGAATAGTGAACGAAACGGGGTAGATTATCGCACAGAGAAATAAATCAATGTTTATTTCAACTAAAATAACATATTAATTTTCAAAGAGTGGCCTAAAAGCAAACCTGGAAAATCCTAATTACAACTTTTTAAGAAATCTTAATTTAATTATGCTCGTAGTGTTGTAGTTATTTTTGAAATAACTAATTAAATTAAGATTACTCAGAAAATATGTTATAGTTTTTAATTTTTAGCACAATTCTTATTTAATTTCATTAACGATAAATTGTGATAATTGCAAGAAATTGTTACTATCAACAATTAATTTATAAATAAGTATTGAATAAATATGTTATCAGGAATTTGATAAATTTATAATTTTTTTTAAATCTTATCAATAAATTATCTATACGTATCATATATAAAAAATACTTTATATTTAGTTTCAAAGTATATAAGTAAATTACTAATCAGACATTAAATATATTATTAAAAGTTCTAAACAAATATTATAGTGATCAGTTAATAGAGGTTACCAAAATCGACTATGTTTTAATAGATTAACGATAATCGTTTTGAATATATTCAGAAATAATGATTTCATATCATTCCAGATCAACATACAAAATTATATTCTAGTAATTAGTTTTGAAACTAAGATTTAGCCAGACCTAGCCATTAGTTTTGGGTGTAATTTAAATTCATTTTGAATTAAATATTCTTTCGTAAACTTTCGTAGTAAACCTTTAAGAATAACAGTTGGTATTGAATATGACATACATAAACTTAATAAGTACATAAAAGTGTCATTTACATATTCTGATAAATAGACAAGTCTGTCTACCAATTCAACAAGTTAACATATCCTTTTCATCTCTTCAGTAGTACAGAATTTAAAAATTGTCTTATTTATAATAAATTTTCATAATTACCACTATTAACTATATGAGTGATAAATCCTTACACCTAAATCGATAAATACCCACTTAAATTTCAATGTCAATTGGCTCTTCATTATTTACTAAAATTCTACCACTAAATTTTAAATTAACTATAAACATCGTACTCTATACTAGTACGCTCTATAAAATTAATATTGATTGATATCTTTGACAGTACACAAACAAAATATAATATCCGTCCTAAAATATACTTTGTTAATACACAAAATCCTTTATATACGTAAATATATTTTTCTTCCCTATTTGTACATTTGTTTACTCTTCGTCCTTTTATGTATTCTACTTAGCAAAAAAAGGGCTCACAATTTTATTCATTTCACAATTATGTACAAATACAGAGAATATTTTTGGTCCTGTAAAATACATAAATATATCTATATAGTTTTTATGTATTAAATACTTTTCTCGGCTTTTGAAATTCATCATTATTTTCTGTATGTTGTTATTTTCTATTTCAAACATTTTTTTTTTTTTGAAATTTGGTAATGTTTACATAACAAACAACAATTCCTGCTCCTTGTTCATATTTTTTGATACAATAACGAATATTCAACAAAAAGTCTATAAATCTTGTTTGCTTGAATCCTTGAAAAAAAAATTATTATTATTATTTGTAACTCATTGCGGACTTATGATTTTGTTGTTCATGTTGATAGAATGTTAAGGATCATGATGATGGTTTAACAACAACACTACAGTAAAATGGATGATAAACAAACAAAAGTCAATAATAAAAAGGGATTTGAGTATAATATTTTTATATACTTATATATTAAAACAGTGTGGGATAAGGATTTTTTTTCACATATGAACAAATATAACAAAATTATTATTATCCACTTCCTTTTTTGCCGTAATATTAAAAATTAAATCAAACATTTTTATTTATAATTATTATACAATGGAGTTTTCAAAAATTTACACAGATTTTTCATATTATTCTTTATTATAAGAAATTTATTGTATAGAAATTAATCTTGAGGAAAATACTTTACAATAGTTAAGAAAATATTGATGAAAATTACGATTTTAAAAGGATTAAATTTAAAATCGAGTTTTTATTGTAGTTTGTATTCATTTATTTTTTCAATGTGATTTTATTACTTGCGATTTGTAGAATATTCTTACATTTTAATTCTCAAATTTAATTAAAATCTTTATTAGTAATCCAATATCTAATCCTCATTAATCTGAGACACAAGCTCCATCTTCCCGATAAACCTGAGAAAGAGACTGATTATTTGTTTGTATCAACGAAAAGAAACATAAGAAGAAATATTGTTAGTATGTTTGTGTGAAAAGGAAATAAATATAAATATATTCCACAGTTCTGAATACTTTCCTATGTCGTTATTTGGTAATTCAAACCATTAAAAATTAAAAAAATTAAAATTGTTAGAAGAACTAAAGTAATTTCAAAACTACAAGTAAAGAACTTAAATATTATTCCAGCATCACAATTAGATTTTCAGCTTCACAGTTCTGAAAAAAAAACGGTACTACTTCCCTACGCTGTCACTTCTTAATTCGAGGCTTAAAAATTGAGAAAGCATGTTTAGCAAAGAATATTTTGATATTGTAATATTTAATTCTTTTAAATTTGAAAAGAATTTGTCATTCGATAAATTTGAGATTTATTAAATGGGTGTTTCGGTATGCAGCTACCCCGTAAGCTACCCCGTACCCCGACTATGAAAATACACTGATGCCAGAATTAAGATAATTGTATCTCTCAAAATTTCATGTTACATATATCGTGGAGTATAACTTAGCTAACCAATTGACTCAGACATTTGATAAAATTCTTCTTGTTTTTTAGTATAATATCGATGTTCCCGGTCCATAGTATTCAAAATCAAAATTACCACTTTGCAAGAGTTTTATTTCAGTCTTAGTTGAAAGTCCATGAAAAATTAGTAAAGAAATTTATTTCTGCATCGTATCAAATTAAAATATTAGAAATCAAAGAGCTATATCTTTTCTTCTATATTTTCGATTTGTTTCGATTTTCAATTTCAACAAAATTATTTTTATTAAATTACATGAACATATTTTTTTTAACAAACATAGTTAAATTATTAAAGTTCTTAAAAAACTACAATATAAGTTTACTGCCATAGTAGAAAATGTACTGGTAACGTGGTAACTTAGGGCTACATTATTAAAGAATTTATAGAGTCTAGCTAATAAATTTTAAAATTCCCTTCGCGAAGCGTTTCGATATGGAATGATAACAAAATATAATGTTTAAAAATAGTTAACTTAACTATAAATTTGTTTAGTAAAATAAGTATGACCTTATGACAAATCATTTTCAAAGTATGACTTTTAATTTTACGACAATATTTAGTCAAACGCTTAATTGCAATCAGAATTTCTGTTTTAAAAATATTTCTTAGTTAGCATGAGTAAAATTTAACCTTGGATTTTCTATGCTTAAATTGACCTTAACAATATTAGTGCCGCGCCGCGAAAAATTTAAATTATAAACTAAATTTGTAATTTTCAAATTTATTGGAGTAAACTTCTACATTAAATATTATAAAATTTCATTCCGATATTTTTCAAAAATTCAGCATAATTATCTGTTCATTCTCTATTTTATGTATAAATTCTCCAAACACATTAAATTTCAATTTCACTCTTTAGCTGTCATAATTATTGTTATTATTTAAATGTCGACTCTGCTATTTATTAATCAGATTGTTCTGCATTTTGTCATAAAATATGAAAGAATTCTTTATCTTATCATAAATATTCAATCTACAGTAGGTTACATGAAAATTGTTTCGTTTTTGTGTTTTGTAAATATGATATACAATTATCGTTAAACGTCATAATGACGTCCCGATATTGAAATTTGATATTTCCTAAAAATCCAATAATTGTTAATATTTCAGACATTATTTTGCAAATTTATAAATATTAATTGTTCAAGCTATTAGTAGCTCGAGTGAAATTTTAACGTACATTGTAATTACATTATGAAGTAGCATTTTATACTGACCTATCAATTATTCAAAATTACCTGCTAAACTGAAAACTTGTAAATAAAACCAAGTTGTAAAACGAAATTACTATTTTCAAGATGATAACTGTCTATTTTATTATCTTCTAGACAGACTGTTGAAGACGGTGTTATTAAAATATGCAGCAATCTAAGACGATTTTAAAAATTCTATCAAATTTATTATTTTAGGTAAACCCAACCTAGGCTAAATTAATACTAGTTAAAACTCTGTTAAGTATTATTACTCTCCACTAGCTGTTTTTTTTTCATTGAATTGTTCTGTAAACAGCATCTAAGAAACGAATTTGAAATCGGACGACTATAAACAAAAAGATCGCATGTAAATCATTATCGATAAATTTTTGAGTTGTAGAAATATTATTTCTGTAAATACTAATCATTTAATAGAATGATCCAATAAATTTATATTAAAGCAAAATAAGACAATAATTTGAATTTAATTGACTCTAAGCACTCCAAATTAATTGACCAATACTGTATACATACATATATTCATAAATACATTCATAATATATTTTAATTTTACATTTGAAGTGATAAAAATTTCTTATCAGTTTTTTTTTTATTTTTTTCGGCTTCAAAACTTTAATAACAAAATATAAAAATATTCACAATTTTTTTAGTATTAATCTAACTTAGCTCTAGTCTGTAGACGGGAACTTTATTCATTTAATAATCAAATTTTGTACTTACTAATAAAACTGTTATTTTAGTATAATATAGTAAAAATTGAAAACATTATTTATTTATTTATTAAATGATTTCCACAAATTAATAACAATGTAAATTTCGAATTAATAATTATTATTTATTAATGAAATTAATTATACTTAAAA
This sequence comes from Rhamphomyia laevipes, assembly GCA_963920725.1. Taxonomy (NCBI): domain Eukaryota; kingdom Metazoa; phylum Arthropoda; class Insecta; order Diptera; family Empididae; genus Rhamphomyia; species Rhamphomyia laevipes. The sequence continues at coordinate 122,590,842 of OY987255.1, read as the reverse complement.
ACTACAAATTGTGAAAAGTGTTTTGTTTTTTGTAATAAAAAGAATTTATCGAATTTATCGATAAATTTTGTTATTTACTAAAAATTAATCTATAAAAAAAAAATTGTTATCTTATCAATAAATTTTATATCTAATAATAAAATTTAAAAATTTATTTAAAAAAAAAAAAAAAATTACTGATTTAGTTCAAATCACATAATATTAAAAATGCGAAAACGTATGTTATATCATGATCCGTCGGTTACAGTAAATAGTCGACATGAATTAAATGAATATCGTAAAACTCAAAAGGTATAAATATTTTTATAGGTTTATTAATTTTGAATTATATTCAAATTATATTATTGTTTTAGTTTATTGATTATGAAATTCGAACACCAGATGGCACTGTTTTTAAAGTTCATAAAGTTATTATAGCATTATCGTGCCCATTTTTCGAGAAAAAAATTAAAAGTGAGTAAATTGATTTATAAACTCCTCTGAGGCGTTCTAAGCGAAGTACTTACCAAAAAATAATAATTACAGATTAAAGGTCTGTTTATTTGTCAACGGGTCATTCAATGCTACGGAATTAGCCTTTTAAAATATGACGATCCGAAGTAAATATATATTGTGCAGATTAATGCGTAACTGTCGAATGCTTTCTGTGATACTATAACTGTCTCATGCACCTTATATATTGTTAATATTTTGATTCATATGTGAGGTAATTCTGGCTTGAGTCTTCAAATTCTTAATGGATCTATGCAATCCATCCATCCAACCATATTATTGATTGATCAGTTTTTATAGGGTTTATTGGATATTACCATCTCCAGATTTTTGATCAAGTTAAGACACGAGCACCTTATCACTATATAATTTAAGTCATGAGATTCTGTAATATCTTATATTAAATAATTTTACAAACAAAATTAATATGACATTTTACAGTGCAATTAGATAAAAATTAATTTTCCAATATTTAATTTTCATTAATTTTTTGTTTTCTCATTTCATATTTTATACACTAGATGGAGATAATGTCGTTTATTTGGAACAAAATATTTCTAAAGAAGATATGGATACAATTTTGGAATATTTATATACGGCCAAAGTGAATGTATCATCAAGAAATGCTCGATCATTATATGAAAGATCTGCAGAATTTGAATTAAAAGATTTTCAAAGATTTTGTTCAAAAATGATTGTTAATGATATAAGTATTAATAATTGTTTAGAATTTTATCGACTAGCTGGTAAGTTTCTACTATTTAGAAGTTTATATTGTAACTAATAAAATTTTATATATTTTTAGCTCTTTATAACGACTATGGATTCAGTCATGATTGTGTCTTATTTATTGTAGAAAATGCTGAAGAATTTTTTGATAAATATTTATTGGAATTAACTATTGATGAGGTATAACTTTTATAGTGCTAATATAATTTAATATATTTAAAAAGTATTATTTTAAATCTGTTTAAATTAAAGTATTATTTCTAATTCATATGGAAATGCTTCCAAGCTTCTATCATAATATCCGTGATCCACCAAATTTAAAATTTTCTACTGTTTGAGTATTCGCATATAGAATTATTATCGATATATTTTTTGGCTATATGATTCGAAAATTTTATCAAAATAATGTTAACTAATCTCAGCATTTGCAAATTTATTAAAGTAGATAAAATAATTATAGACTAGCACTAAATTCCTCATTAGAAGTTGACCTAAATAATTTGTTGACTTCAAATTGACCTATTACAAAATCCATTGAAAAATTAGTTAAATATGATGTGAATGAATTATAATTATCAATTGTTCAGTTGTTATTGTTAACCTAATTCTTATCCATTTTCAAAATATTTTGTTTTTCTTGAATTTTCTATTGATGTTCAGATGAGAATTTATGGTTAACTGATGGCGATTGAATATTTATCTTAAAATTTTCGTTACCGAAAAAAACGTAACATTTAACTTAATTTTCCTCATTAAAAACCTTCGGGAAATTATGTTAAATGGTAAATTTAATATTGATATTTAATATTATATTAGAAAAGTTTACCCTATGAGATGAGATATGACATGCTTGTGAACAAATTAAAATAAAGTTTGGTTTCATCAATGGTTCAATTTCTCTTATGTTTAATTAAATGTACTTTTATTACTAAAGTAATAAACCGCAATTTCAAAATTTTATTTTCTCGTTAATTTATGTTGTGGTGTCAAAACTACCAGTAGTGTAAAAACTACGTCCCGCATTTTCAGCAGGCCCCAATTGAATTTAATTATTGTTTTTAATAGATTTTTAGATTAGATCAGAAAATTTGCTTCATTTTTATTTTTATAAAGCTAAGAATATTTTTTATATTTAACATTTGGCTCTCAATGGGACTTTCTAAATAATTTATGTACGAATTTTATTTTGAATTTAATATCAAATTATTAATTTTAATATTTAATGATTTCAAAATTATGTTTAATTATACTTTGTATTAAAAAGTTTCAAACAAAAATTATAATTTTTATATTTATTTTATTTTACCTAAAACTTAGCTACTTACATTATTTTTAATAGATCCACTGCGAATTTTCTTAAAATTATATTTTACATAAAATCACATTTTTCTTATAATTTGTACATTAAATAAATATATAACCTTGCAAATAGTATCTAATGATTATCTTCCGATTCCGGATTATGAAAAAATGAGCATTCATATTCAAATAATAGCAATTTTTTCAAAAATATCAACATTTCATTTATTTGTAATATATTTAGAAATTGATGGAAGGAATCTTTTTACACGTTTTGACTCGCAGACTCACAGCTATTTTTTAAAATTGCCACTGGCTGTAAAAGATTGGGCACTACTAAAGTAGACGATTACTTTAATCCATGATATTAAGCCATTTTGTAGATTTAATCATAATTGATCAGTTTTCTTCCAGTTTTTGTTTTGCTCTTTAAATCCTTAAAATTTTAATTAATATTATTTAAAAATTAATTAATACAAAATTATTTTCATTATTTTTTTTTTAAAATATTTATTATATATTTTCCAACAGTTACAAACAATATCATCACAAAATAAACTTAACATAAACCAAGAAATTTTATTTACATATTTAACTAAATGGATTAAAGAAAATTTTGAAAATCGTGAAAAATATTTAATTAATTTAATAAAAATAATAAATTTTACAAAAATTTCATCTGAATTTATTGAATTCAATATATTATCAGATAAATTATTATTAAAAAATAATGAATTTTTTAATGTAATTAATAAACAATTAAATTTATTAAAAAATATATCAAATTTAATTGATTCAACAATTTCACCAACATCACCAACAAATGAAAATGAAAATAATGGAATTACGAAAAATATAAAAAGGAAGAAATCGACCAATAATAGTAATAATATTTTATTAAATGAAAAAAATATTTATTTAGTTACAAATTCAACAATTGATAAATTAGATTTTGAGGGACGTAAAAAAATGCGACAATTTTATTTTAATAAACAAAATTTTTGGGGCTTTTCATTAGCTGGTCATAAAAATATGATTTACATATCTGGTGGCTGTTATGATAAAGATAATGATGAAATTACTACTCCAATTATTAACCAAAAATATAATTTTGTTAATTATGATATTGTAATGGGTGCATCGAAAATTTTACCAGAAATGCGTAATTCACGATTTCATCGAATGATTGAATTTAATGGTAAAATTTATTCATGCGGTGGTTATGGTAATAGTGGAGCTGTTGATATTTATGATATTGATAGTACGAAATGGATAAAAGGTGGTGAAATGAATGAACATAAATGTGATTTTGGGATTATTAAAAAAGGTATAGTGAAATATGTTAATAAAATTTAATAAATAATTTAAATTATTTTCTTTTTTTTTTGAAGGAGGTTGTATTTATGCTGTTGGTGGTTATATTAGTAATCAACATCAATGTGAAACTGTTGAACGTTTTGATAGTCGTGAAAATGATTGGTATATAATATCAAAAACATCATTTGAAAATTATCGTAATAAAGCTGTATTATTAAATGAATCGATTTATTGTTTTGATATGTTTGGTAGTTGTCAAATATTTGATATACGAGCTAATAAATTTCGGGATGATATTGTATCCGAAGGAATTAAAGATATAAAAAAAGCATTTTGGTAAATTATGACAAGATTTATGATTCATTCGAAATTTTGGTTAACCGGCTAATTGATCGATTATACAATTGACAGAATTCATAATTAACCGAAAATAAATTTACCAAACTCATAATTGAGTAAATTCATCCACAAAATTAAATTTATACACAATTTATCAAATGTAAATTTTCCGAATCCACAATTGACCGAAAATAAAGTTGGTCTAATATAAATTTAATAAACTGTAGTTACAAAAAAAAACACAATTTACTGAAACTAAATTAATCAAATTACAATTTATACGATTTGTCCATTAAAATTATCTTCTTTCAAATTCAGTAAATTTACCTTATGTTAATTATGTGTTCAATTGTAAATTTATATTCGTTAAATTGTAAATATCGTCAATTGTCTATTCGGTCAACTATTTTCGATCAATTAGTCGTAAATTAAAATTTTCGTAATCTCCATAATAATTTCGGTATTATTTATTTCAGGTGGTCTTACGATGTTGTTGAATATAATGAACAAATTTTTGGCATTTTTCAAAGTTCTGATGAAACAACGACACAATCAACATGGAAATCATATTTATATGATCGTAAAGAAAATGTTTGGAATGATTTAAAAAGACCATTACATATGACAGCATTTAGTGATGTTAACTTATCTGTATTATAGTACAAATATATATAAATATTTTTTTTAATAAAATATATAAAATTTAATTTAATATTTTCTATGTTTATTTACATGAGTGCCAAGTTTTAGTAAAGGTTTGGGTTTCAAGTTAACAAAATTTTTATTTATTTTTTGTAGTTCAGCTAGAGAAATAACATCAATTGAGCTAAATGATATATTTTTTGGAGGATGGTACGGAGAGAAACATTATTTTAGGTATCAAACAAGAAAAATAAATTTAATCATGAATACATAATTTTTTTTTAAATATTGCATTTAGAATCTATCATTTTTACATACAAATGCATTCTGTTTTGTAAGTAGGTTTGTTTGTATTCAAGTATTTGATTACTAATATGGCTACTAATATTTCGTGGCTGGAAATCTTTTTATCTCAATTCAGAATTTATGGTTATTATATTCAAAAACAAAAATTTGTAATAAAAAATAAAATTAATTTATTGTAATTAGTATTCAATTTTATCATATTTTTATAAATTAACGATAAAATTAATTTTAGTTAATCAATTTCAATTTAAAAAAAAAAAAATTGATCATATTCAGACACATATGTCTATAGTTCTTCATAATTCCTTTTCAATGGGTACTCTAAAACAAATGCATGAAATACCATCATACCGTCATTTAATAATTGGAGGAACTGCTGTCGAGCAATTCTTCAAATCAACTTTCATTTCCTTCAAGACATAACTAAAAATTTCTTTCGATAGTCTGAATCTTTTTATGAACCTATCTTAACAATGACGACATTTTCTAAGTTTAATCTAAGTATTTATTTTAAGATAGTTTTCAATACTTAGATTTTCGAAGGTATTTTCAAAATAATCGATTAATAATCAATTATTCTTTATAATTTTAATCAAATTTGACTGCTATCATAAAAATCAATTGAATCAATTTATAATAATTAATTTAATTATATAAAAAACAAAAATTTTTTGACTTTATTATTAAATTCAATTTTTTTTTTACATTTTAGACACTCAAAATCGTATTGCCAATATGACTACTTCTTTATATCCTGTACAGAAATATTATAAAATAACTTTCGGATTGGAAATTCTATCTTCTGAAACCGAATACATGTAGTAGACCCCCCCCCCCCCCCTCTAGAAGAAAATTAATTTCATAATGGCCTGCTTAGTAGTAGCATACAGAATAATCTCTCTATGTAAATAATATTTTAAGCTAAATCTAATTGAAAATGTCGTCATTAGTTACATTAAAATTAAATTCGTACTTTTTCCAAATTATTTTGAATATTTTTATTTGAAAACTTTGAAATTATGTATAGGAACATTTTCCTAACCCTTGTTTTAATAATCCTAGCTTGTAACATAACCAACATTGTTATAATTATGATTTCTATATTATTTAAATTTTATATATAATAAATTAAAATATATATTTGTAAATGAATTCTATTTCAAGGGTGGCTTTTCCTGTGATGCGAAAAGGATGAATTTGCCTAAAGGCGGGATCTTTATATTTTTTTGCTCAGCCATAGGGGTTGGAAATTGATGGTTTTATATACAAATACATATTTATATAAATACATATATGAGCATAATCTACAATTTAATAAAAAAATAATAATCTTTTGAAGAAAATTTATGCGTATTTTATAAACAAGGTTTTTGGGCTTAGCGTATCAAAATATTTTTAAGGGAAATTGCATAAAAATATATTATAAAAAATCCACAGTTTTGAGTGTAGCCTTAAGGTATTTTTGTATTACATACATTTAAAAAATACTGTCTGAAAATACAACATACTTTGAATCTATAAAAGATGAATCCAAACTTCCGATAAAATAAAAAATAATTTTAATCTCAATTTTTTTATTATGTATAAATAAATCTTTACATAAAATTCATGAATGTTGAAAAATTTAAAATGATTGTAGATGAAAAAAAAGGGAGTGTTTTTTTTTTTTATTTGCAGCAAAATAAAAATATTCTGGTTAGAAAAATGAACCACCTAAAAATAATAAAAATCTGTGATTTTGGCAGATTCAATATTGTTTTTGTTGTTTTTGAATTGATTTTCATTTTTATTTTAGGATTCATTTTTTTTTTGTTTATAAATATTTATAAATCTTAAGATTGTGGAAAATTTTGCAGCTGCTTCGATGTTATTTTGCTGTAAATTTAAGGAAAATTTTTAGAATAATTCCAAAAAACAAAATATATTTTTATTGTATAGATTTTGTTTTGATTAAGATTTTTTTGAGTATTTATAGTGTCCATTTCCAGAATGTTACCTACAGAAAAATTGTTGATAATTGGGATTGAGTGATTCGTATTCTCCTTGGGTTCTACTTATAGGATTACCAATATATTTTAGTTTAGAGACACAATTATAAATTTTCGACAGTACTTTTACAAAATTATATCAGAATTGCAAAACGTTATTCATAACGTAGCGCTAAAACGAAATAATGAAATAAATTAGAATTATTGATCTTAAATCACATTACAAATTATTTAGCAAACATTTAGCACTCCATACTAAACATATTTAATTGCAGTAAGACTGCTCTAATTTTACTAGTAACTGTCAAAAAAATGATTTTTCCAATATTACTTTTCAAAAATTTGACTTTTTTTTTGAATATTTTCGTGAAAATTCTTGTGAAAAACGCTAACTTCAACATTGAATGAGATTGATTTTGTAGATACATATACAAAACCAGGGTTTATGGAATTGGAATATAAATAAAATATCAATTATCAGAATTTTTTCGTGAATAAAAACGGAAAAAATATATTATTTCGTTATGTAAAGAAAAGTGTAACGTTATCGTTTTTATTCGTTTTACAACACAGATTATTATTAATTTGACCTATTATATCTAATGTCATTAAATTTTTCTCATTACTATGATAAGGTTGGATAGAGCAGCCATCGAAAGTAATATATAGAGAAAAAATTTCAAATTTAGAGAAAAAAAATATCATTAATTTTTACTTTTAACTTCTCCCTTAATTTAGTATCGTTTTCTAATCCTAATTTCTATTAAAATATTTAATATTTCACATTTATAAACTTACTAATTTTTACATCCTTGATAAACTAATATTACATTATCTAGACTGCACGTCTTTTCAATCGCAGAATTTCATTTCATTACGCAGCTAATTCCAAATGCTAATTCAGCTAACTCTACACTATGTAACTCATCATAATCAATAGGCATTTGGACATAAAATGTTCAACTGTCAAAAAGAAGGTTAATTGTATAGAATAGGTATAGGAAAATATATGACACTTTTCTATATCTCAAATAAGTTGTGTTCTAGGTTTTTTTTTCAAGACACCACAAATTGATTTAAAATTTTAAAGTAGCCATTTTGTAATACTTTTGGTACAATAACATCTTCATTTGGATGTAAAAAAAGAATAACAAATACAAGAAATTTTTTAATAATAAAATATTTACGTGGTTGGTTTCAAGAAAGGGAAGGGTACCAAAAACCCCTAGGTCACATGGGTCCGTTCCACACTCCGCATGATTGCTTATTTTACGCGAGAGGACATCATTCCAATCCACTTCTCTTATGAACTCAATTAGTCTAAGTCTAGTCTCCTCCTCATCGGTCATGAAATGACGCTCCATTGAGTGGATGATCTAGTATTTCCTCCTCTTCATTGAGGTTTACGTTAAACATATATTTCTTCCGTTTCTAGCATGCTTCCTGAGTGGAATATGACCAGTGGCTATATCGTTATAATCAGATCGTTGATTTATTCATCAGTATCATATTTCTAGACATTTAAGCGTTTACGTCCCTCCAAAAGATTCAATATTTACTTACAAAAAGCATAAATCAGATATTAACATTTCAATATTTTTGATTTTAAATTTTTTTTTCATAACTTCTTTTTAGATTAGATTAAAATTTATGCACATGTTTTTGAATGAAAAACTGTCGTCTTTTTTCATTTTATAAAAAAAAATCATAGCTCTAACCTTTTCAGTAACTTTATTGAGTATGTATTATACAAAAAAATACTTTAATTTTTAGGATTAAATTATAAAAAATGTTAGTAAAATGCATTTTCATTTTCTGAGTTTATATCTTTCTATATAATGATATAAATTTTACTGCGGCATATTGATTTATTTATGATGGATTATAAAATTGTACACTTTCATTGGTTGGCTATTATCGTCGAATTACTTTTAGCTACACCCTACAGAATGCCAGTTACAAAACAACAAGAATTTTAAATAAACTATCGATTCAAAAGCAAATGCATTTACTTAACCATCCAATTATTGATTAAACATAAAATGAAGCGTAACGACAGCAACCAGTTTTAATTTAATGGGGGTTTGATCACAGAGGTAAATAAAAAATTTTCTCCAATAAAGTATTATAATAAAAATTAAATTCGTACATTTAAGTATTGATCAAGCCGAGCAGAACAAAATGGAATTTAAGTTTATTTTAGATTAATTGTATTTTAAATTTATTAAATTTTAATATGTTAATTTTTGTATTTATTGGGAATCTTTCCGGTTTTATTATACTTAAAGTTACCATACAACTTCTACAACTACCCAGCATGATAAAAATAATTAAAAAAAAAAATATTAACAAGTTAAAACAGAAGGATTAGCCAGGATTAGCCTAGAGCTAAGAAATAAACGAACAATTCCATTTTAAAAGGCGCATATTTACATTTTATAGAGCGTATTCACTTCAATACGTTTAGTACTGCGTGGTGATATTTATCAGTGGCATACTGTGTAATCTTTGTAAAATTTTTGATATTTTATATTTAAAATCGCCTTAATGCCAATATTTTTTTGATGTAGTTTATCTATAATTTATGGTATTGCAGGAATTATTAAACAATTTTTTTTATTAATCTTTCCAGCTTGAATTTAAAATTTATGTAATCTTAATAAAAGTTACTAGTAATCTTTTTTTTTCAATTTTGTTATGTCCGGAAACAGGTGGATTTTTGCAAGAGTTCATTTTGAAATTTATCTGATCGTTGGATTTTTCACTCTTATAAAGACAAAAAAATATTTTTATAAATTATAAAAATATTGATATTAATTTTATAAATATATAAATATTTATTTGGAAAATATTTTCAAAATTGTATAATTATTTATTATATTTTCAATTTTCAATTTGTGTAATTTCTGGTTAAAATATTATTTATTTTTAAAAATCATTATTACAAAAAGCTTTGGCGTACGCTCCGAACAAAAATATAAAGTTTTCCTGTTTTGGGTTAACGAATTTTGTTGTATTATCAGGAATTTTATAAAAAAAATTATGAGTTATTATTATTATCAGAATGCTTAATCAAATATACATCTCTTTAAACAATTCTTTTTAGAATTTTTCTTGGTAAAATTTGAAGGTTTATTGTGAGCTTGTAACCCGAATATTATATCTTACTTCATCCAAAGGTTTAAATTGTAGTGATTTATAAGTCAAAATTCAATATTAGTTTAGTTTCAATACATCAAGGACACGTGACTATGTAGGAATTGCAGGGATCTGAGACCGGTTGAAACTCTATTGAAGATCTTAAGTGTAGTTGATCAAATAGAAGAAAAGAGAATATTCTATGGAAAAATCTAAGATGGTAACCGGTTTTCAATTTAAGAGTTCCAAAAATGTTGTATAATTAATTTTTTTTTTAATGGTGAAGTATTAAAATGTTACGGTTGATCAAAAAAGGGACTGGAAATACCAAATTGGATCTTACTCCGGACAGAAGTAATGGGTTGGAAAAGTGGCATATTTTATGATTTGATAATATTGAAAATAATTTTATCGAATGGGGGATTTTAGTATTTTTATTTATTTTAATTAATCATTCATCACTTTTTTATTAGTTGACCTTTTATTATTAGCAATTTTCTTGTGTGTGTCCATTTTTGGAACATAACTCAAGCCAACTTTATAGTGTCACACCAAATGAACAAGCGATTTAAGCTTCAGGATCAAACTAAAAAAATAGTTTGATCCTTTAGACTTTTAGCAAGATCATATTCAGTTGTGGAAACATATGCCTCTACTTCTTCATCATCACTATCTTCGATATCATCATCATTTACTGGTTCTTCTTCCAAGAGTTTTAGAAAATAAATATTCTTCATTGTTATCAACACTTTCACTGCTATCATAATAAATTTTGTCATAATAAAATTGAATCCATTTATAATAATTAATTTAATAAAAAAAAATAACAAAACAAAATATTGTTATTTTTAAAAACACATGACCTTATTTTAAAATTCTGCATTTTTTGACATTTCAAAGATTCAAAATTGATTTGCACAAATGACAGTTATATTCTCTACAGATTATATAAATAAATTTCGGTTCGGAAATTCTATCTGCATGTTTTCATCTTCTGAAACAGAATACGTAGGTAATTGACATACAAATTCGTGTATTGGTTACTTAGGCAGCACATTAAACATTAAAATTAACTTTTGTTATACTGGGTAGGTCATATGATCTAAATTTAAGAAATATCATAAAATTATTGCCTGCAATTCGGAGATATAGAATTGTTCTTAATCTTGAGTTAGTAAAATGTAGAATCGTTTAAATTTGTAATTCAAAAATTTTTACTAAATATTTTTTTTTTTTATTTAAGATAATTGCTTACTTGTTACTTCTTGTTCTGGTCAATTTAAAATTCTTTTTCTCATTTGTTTTTGATGACAAAACGCCATTTACATTTTTGTCCCTTATCTCCATTATAAAAAATGGATTTCTAGGAAAATACAGCCGAACAAAAACATTTACATTTTTCAATTAGGACATAACATTTCAAAGGATTTCAAATACACAGCAAAGGAAAACAAAATAATGTACAGGTACAAACAAGGACGAAGGACGATTTCGTTAAAAATCCTTTTTAGCAAATTTCAATTTTCAAAGTTCTTTGATATTTCAATTTTTATATTCGATGGACAGTCACTTTTATTATATCAATTTTTTTTTATTAATATTATAATCGGTAGAAAAAAAATGGAAACTTTATAGAAAATTTTTAATTAAAAACTTTTTATATTCTTTTGAAGTGTTGTCATATAAATATAAAAGTTAATATTTTTATTCATATGAACAAATAGTTTTGATTTATGTATTTTAATAAAGTACATAATTAAAATTCACAAAGTGAAAGGATTAATTTGTAAAAAGTTAGATAAATTTGTAATTTCAAACTAAATGTTTTTAAATAAACGCTTTACAAAATGAAATAATTTATAATATCTTTTAAAATTGTATTATTTTTTCATTATGTAGAGTTATTTGCAATTGCAATAATATTTTAGTAATTAGCTTGAAGTGAAAGGAGAAATTAACATTAGTAGAACAAAATTACAGTTTTCATCATTCTAAGTTGATCATAATGTAGCGCTTAAGTATTTTAATAGTTACATATTGTAGCTGAGTAAACTAATTTAAAACAAAACTACTCAGCTTAAAGGTTTTGCAGTTAAATTTTACCCATTTAGCATTAAAACCCCGACCAGACGAATAATAAATTAGAAAAATCTTAAACTACATAGTAACGTCGGATTGTAAAACGATAATTCGGACCGGGTATTTTAAAATCAAGCAAAACGAAGTAAATGCGAACCATAAAAAAATAATAATAAAAAAAAAAACAATAATTATTTATGTAACAGAAGAGAAAGTTTTGTAGGCTAACTTAAACTATAATTTCCCTAAAAAAATTGATTTAAATTTTACTACGAAAGTAAATTTGTTACTTGAATTTTGTCCAGGCATAAATGTTTCACTATAAAGTATCAAAAATTTGTAGAGTTAATTTATATATTACTACGATGTTCCGGTTTAGTCGGAAGGAAAAATAAACTTATAATATAATTCTATTACATACATTAGTCCACAGTGATTCAGTGGCTTCTATAATCAGATTATAATAGTAATTTTGTAAATATAAAACATAGTTTTTTATTTTGGAAATGATTCTTTCGTCTATTAGAAAATATTTAATTTAAATTTTTATCTGACTTAAGATTAAAACTATTCATTTCATGGATTTTATGATATCCATCACTAAACAATTTGTTCAAATTTTTCTAAATTATCAAATTGACGTTTATGCAAAATTATATACCGTCTTTCAATCAGACTTTAAAGTCCTACTGGCATCCCGACAGTAATTGACTGAGGTAAACTATCTGAACTATGCACAGTATATTTGGTGATCGCGCTTTTAACAGAACACTCAATGCTCTATATATGAGGTAAACATGTGTAGAGAATGAGGAGAGGAACGTAAGAGAACTGTGTCATTGTCCCTGTCTCATTTACCTAGGACGAAAATGCTTTAGTTTTTACTACATGAACAAACTGCATGAAGCATGTGCTCTGGATTGGACAAAAATTGGACTTAATTCTGGCCTATGTGCATAATTCAATCAGTCAATCAATACTATTAAATGGTGGCCTGTTTTAGTGGGTCTTGAGTATACATTAACTTATTACTATCGACTTAACTACTATCTAAATATTTCATTCGGACATTTAATTTCCAGTAATTTAAATCTTTAATTAATTATTTATCTCTAATAAAAATTGATTTTTAGCGGTAACCAAATGAAAATCAATTCAGATTTTCGAAATTATTGTATTTATTTAAGTTACTATTCTCTTATCTATAAATATTTTTATTGCTATTAGCAAAGGTGTAGTCTTAAAAACTCATCTGAATCACCGACTAAATTATGAATCATTAATCACATTTCAAAAGATGTCGATGAATTTAGAATTTCCTCTTAAATCATATCACTTTTTGCTAATACGTATATTAAAATTTTTAAGAATATGTTTTAAAGTAAAAAAAAAAATAATAAAATTAGTTGAATTTATTTAAAACATCGGAATCTTTGTTATATGAAATAACAATAAAATTACACTTTTATTTTCAAAAACTCTTTAATATCCTTACTAAAAATACATTTATAATAAGCGAAACTAAATTATCTCTATTATCCTTAAAATATAAAATCTAATTTATGATTCATATATCTAGAAAATTTCCACCATCAGTAAAATATGAAAAATATTAATATAATTTAATGGATGATAAACGGATTATTTGCATATCATTTAATTTGCCATGAAACTAAAATAATTTTTTCCTTCCTTATTATTACCCACTGATATTATGTCTAAACTGAAAGCATCAATTCAGATGGGAATATTAAGTAGAATGGTTTATTCTGCAGTCAATTTATAATAGTATTGATCCCAGGATATGAATATAAATATTCATGCATCATAATTATAACAGTGTTGAGAGTAGACAAAGAATTTGGTGTAGATGTAGACAGTGTAGACTTTGGTCGATTCGAAATCGATTTAGCATTGAAAGATATAAAAATTGATTACATAATTGCTGCTTATTTAGAATTTCAAATGATTTAAAACAGTTGAATCTCAGTGACAAAGAATTAAATGGCAAAAATAATGTGAAATAAATAAAATCTTTAGTTTAAAATTAGCTTCCATGCATTAACAATAATTTCGAATTTAGACTACTTAGTCTACATGACCAAGCTCTGGAAGAGGTCTCAAATTACAGTAAGAAAGTCCTCAATTTTGATTATGAAATCATTTGACTTACTAGGAAGCACCCCAATACCTAGTTAGAGTTATTGGTACATAAAAGTAGTACTACTATGATGGACCAAGTGCAGTCTACCGTACAGTGAGGCTCCACCACCACAATAGCCTAACCTAACCTAGTCTGTATAAAAACGTAGACAATAAAGTAGACAATAAGAGAAATGTCGGTGCGTAGTCTATGTCGTATAACTCAATTTCATTATAGAAAGTACTATTTCAAAATAATATAATTTTGCATAATTTATTGTTAATTGTTAGGTTGAGGTCAAATTTCCTTAATGATTTTACGATTATAATCAAAATTGTTGGATAGATTATTGTCCATAATCAAAATTGATATATAGACTAATAAGTTAAATAAATTAAATTAATGTAATTATATATTAATATGAAATATTAGTACAAAGTATTTGATGTTGTAGAACATTAATTGATGCTGTTATATATAGCAGGGTAATCCGAATATAACTACTGATAATACTTTTAAAAATTAAGTATTAATTGAAATATTGAATGAAATTATTCACTATTTCTCATATTTGCTCTATTATGCTACACAAATTATGGATGTATGATTTCGTAGATGAAGCTTTCGCTGCATCAACTTTAAGTAAAATGTTTAAAAAAAAATTATTGTTGAAAATGTAGCTATTAATTTTAGATAAAATCACGTATCACATAAAATACATTTTAACCGAACAGAAGTCTATGGACTAACGATAATTTTGACTGATTTTAAATATGTACTAGACACTATAAATTTGGAACCATTTTCATTTATAAAAAAACAATTTTTCATTTGAAAATGAACTGTTAACTAAAATTGTTACCGCTGGTTTTGAAATTAGGTTATGGGTTACGTACGTGTACAATTTTAATAAAGTTATTATTTTGTTAACCTCTTACAGTAACGTTTTCAAAATATTGATTAAATAAAAAAAGGTTGTTTTCCATGACGCGCCTTGTCTCTTTAAAGAATGACCCGGTTTGCCCTTAAAATGTTGGGAGTGAATTATCCCTCCAGTCTGTTACTGGCAAGTGTCAACGCATTAATATTACATGATTACATCTTTCAATTCGTTTTTTCACGGCTTTCTTAATATGAATCCATATTATCTATTTTTCAAAGTGTCTTTTTTAACATGATTTTACTTACGGTCTAAATCCAGAATTTTTGGTGTATCTTTAAAAATTTAATTGTTTGCACAAATTTCAACTTTCTCTTTGATTTTATATGTTCTGATACATATTTATGTTTCTTCCATTATGCATAATTAAATTATAATTGATAATTAAATTATTTTGTATTTATTTATATTTTTCATTACATTCTGGAATTTTCTAATTGGAAAATCCATAGCTCTGTGCAAACTCTCAACCATAGAATTTAAATTGTAAAAACTTAGATTAAAACTGTATCAATCTAATCAAAGTCTTATATTTTTTAGACCGTTTATGGACGAAATTTATCTTTTTACAATAACTTCTAGCTCTTTAAGTTTATGCTTCAGATGACTTTGAATTATTTCGTGTTGTAAATAATTTTTTATTGGATACATTAAGTAAATATGCAGAATTATGTTGCAATCTTACTAGTTTAAGGACTTTGCACATGATACGCGAACTGCGAATTGCGAATAAATCAATTCCATGTTTAATTAATTTTTTTTAAATAAATTTCTTAAATAAAATGCTTAAAATTAATTAATACGCATAATGTTATCAAAAAAAATTTAATTATTTTATGAATATGTATTATGAAAATAAACTATTTTTTTTTTTCTGCGAATTGAAATATCTAGTCGCGAACTGTTAATCATTATTCGCGATCCACTCGCAATTCGCAATCCATATTGTTGCGAATAAAAAATTCGCTCGTTTTTAACCTCAAATTTGTTTTTGTATGGAATATTCGTAATTCGCAGTTCGCGTATCATGTGCAAAGTCCATTAGTTGGTTATAAATATTACTAAATATTGATTAATCAGTTCAATTTTAGAATTATGCAATGTATCAATTCTATGGATTCTCCGTGTTCATTGCAAGATAGTTTACATTGCACAATTGGAAATTTGATCCTTTACTAAAATTGCATTGAGCCGTAGTGGTAACATGCATAACTCTACCCGTCCATTAATTATTATTTATTGTTGTAACTTTTATACTGATTAAATATGTGGTTAATTAAAATTGACCACCCAGAAATTTATTTATATTAATGTTAAATTTAGTCTTTATTTATTCTTAGAATTTAATTAATTCAATTTTGTTTTAATTAATTTACACTGTTTTTATTATACTTTTATTTATCCATGATGTTTTTTATTTCCATTTCATTAAACATTATATTATTTATTAATTCATTAAACTATTATATTTAATTTCATTTTTACAAAACTAATGATTTTTTTGTTAATAAAGTTTATGTAATATAAAACTATCTGTAGATTAAATAAATATTTCTTAATTTTATTATTATTATTTTTATTTTTTTTATTTCCATTAATATTCCATTTTTTATTTGTGTTACTTAAAAGTAATCATCTATAAACTTTTATAACTTTAACTTTTCTAAAAATATTTCAATTTTGTTTTTATTATTTTTATTTATATAATAATTCTAATTTTGATAATTTTTATTATTAGACTGTTCCCTTGATGGTAATTTCATATGAAAATATATTACAATTTTCATAAATTTTTAGAGTAAAACTGTCGAGAAAATCATAACAAAAATTTATATGAGTTTTTTTTTTTATGGTTTTATAATATTTTATTTATTTATTTTTTAAAAAAAGGACAATAAAATCCTTCCTATACAATATCTAGATATAATCGTGTATACTCATATATACATATAAAAGATATATATGTAAATCTGTGCCGTTATATACTCATATAGTTGAGATATTTTTATGTTTCTTTTTATTGCAGTTTAGTAAAA
Source organism: Rhamphomyia laevipes (assembly GCA_963920725.1). Taxonomy (NCBI): domain Eukaryota; kingdom Metazoa; phylum Arthropoda; class Insecta; order Diptera; family Empididae; genus Rhamphomyia; species Rhamphomyia laevipes. The sequence continues at coordinate 122,573,394 of OY987255.1, read as the reverse complement.
TCTTTCTATTTATATTTTTTTATTCGTAAAAAAAAAAAACGAAGAAATCCCTTAAAAAAAACTAGATTTCTGGAGGTAAAATTTTCATCTCTTCCTGGATGAAAGAATAGAGCACAGCCGGCTTTAAGAAATCATAAATAATTGTATAATTGTATTAGTGTATGTTGTTATGCTTATGTACTTCAACTAAAACTAATACTTACAATATATAAAGAAAAAATTGAAAATTTGTTGAAAATATAAAATAGAATAGTAAAATTTTTTATTGCTTTTAGGCTTTCATTTACACGCATACTCAGTAATTTTTATATATATGTACATAGCATATTTTGATGTGTATGTATGTGCGTATGAATTGTAAAATTTCAATATTGTATATAAATAGAATCATCTTTTGTATATAACAGTATTTATATATGCTATATGTATGATCCATAAAAAAACTCCTTGTTTGTTGCTTGGGGCGGATACATTGGAGCTTCAATAAACTGTAATCCACCAGAGAGCAATATTTATTGAAAATGTACATAGAGAATTGTTATATTGGATAACAAAAAAAAAGGATTCTTTGTAATATGTGTATCCTGTTATAGATTTGGATTTCAATAAAGAGCAAAAGAGAAAGAGATATTGTGATAATTATTGTTTTTGTTTAGTTTCCGTATTATATAGCAGATATAGTTTTTTTCTTAGATTTTTGAAATGTGAATATATACTTGAAGGTTTTCTTACATGGACCACTCACTTAATTCATACCTTAATCAAAATTCATACCTGAATCAAAAATAAAAATAGAGATTTAGAATCAAAATGATTCTAACTTTAAGGGTTGATATCTAAGTGACTTCGGTATCTCAGAAGCTACGCTATCGCTACTAATAACATAGTTGTTACTGAGTATACTTTGTTTATTAACAGTTCATTGGAGTCTATTTCAAACATAATCTAACCATCTAACATAAAGATGGTTCAATACAAACGCATTTTAATATGAAAATCAAATTTGATAGCAACCATAATAAATCGTATTTTATAGGAAGCAATAATAATTCAATTAAATATGGAAATGTACCATAAATTTAAAATTAAAATGTCGAGTTTTATTCAAAACTTGAATTAAATTTATATTATTTATTTATAGATAGTTCCAAGGGATTTAAGGATTTATTTACCAGTCATGAAGATGAGTTGAGTAGGCAGAATCATATGAAATCAGTAAACATGGAATTGAAGGTCTTAAAATCCCGTTCATGTTTTTTCGAAAAAAATTAAAAGGATTTCAAAAGGAATTTAATTTATCAACCGAGCTGAATGTAAATGTTGAATAATTTTAAAAAACAGTTTAAAATAACGACACATGATTGGTTGGTTGGTTAGCGAATCACACAACAGCTGAGCCCCAATTAGCACGTTTGGCCGTTTTGAAACCACTCACTCCCGTGACCACACGTATTGTTATTAGTAGCGGTGGGGTAGTTTTAGATCCACATAGTGGCGTCCAGAAACTTGACGTTTTCTTTGGCTTACTTGGCGACGAGATTGTTGAGGTCGTTAAAGGAAAGGTTACCAAGCGAACAGAACGTGGCCTTAGCCAGCTCCGGGCACTTACTGATGTAAAATTATAAATGTGTGCGACACATAAAATTATAAATTAATATAAAACTGTTTGCGATTATGTATATTAAAAAATCTGTATAGCGATTAAAGAACCGTGAGAGTTGCAAAAAAACTCATGGATATCCCTTCATTTTCGAATATGTCGTATTCGTATGTGATATTATTAATAAAAATGAATATATATTAATATTTTTTTATATACCGTACATGTATTTATAATAATTTAAATTCTATTTTTATGTAGCATATTTATTTACATAAATTTTTTTACATTTAGCTAGTTAAAATATCGATATTTTTTATCGATTTCTAATTATTAAAAACAAAAAGTATTGGAAAAATGTTTTTACTTATTGCAATATTTTTTATTATTTATTTTTTGATCAATATTTAGTCAAAGTTCGAAAGGCAACATTTAGAAATAACAAAATTAGTGGAAACTGCCTGTAATGTAATTAATATCTATTCTGACCAAATATTTATTATAAATTTTCAATTTTAATACATACCTTTCAAAATTTATATCAATAAACTTGTACAAGGTCCTTTAAATTTTCCTTAGGATAAGTTATATTATAAAACTTTATGTATTGTGAATGTACCATTGTCCTTAAATTCATTGTATAGTGAGTGTACATAGTATATTTATATAAATTTTTGCTTCTGGACAAATTATAGGAAAATTTAGTATAACTTAGATTTTTTTTTTATGAAATAGCTTCAAGTACATAATCTAAGTAACCATATTATAAAACATAAAAACACACACACACACATACTCTTTTGGGAGTTGGATAAACTTTTCATATATGGATGCTTTTTAACAAATCCCCTACAGTTTTACTCTTCTCATATATGTTTATTATTTGTATATATAGATATATTATCATGTACATACCTTTAAGCATTATCTTGTAGGTATTTTCCCAAAATATTATATTCATCATAATATCTCTGGATATATATTTTAATACTTATATGCTTTTTTCTGTACATCACCCCATAATATCTTTATGTATATATATATAAACATATTTATATACATATATATCCGTTTCCCGACCGTACGCATGGAGATATTTAAGTAACAGAAGCCAATATGGAGCAGCAACCGAAGTATACACCCCCAGGTATTGAATAGCCAAAGGCTGAAAAATCATTGCAGTCGTATTAAAACGTTAAACGCGTAAGTTTGAATATTTTCTTTTAAACATTTACTTAATAACAAAAAAAAAAAATGAAATAATAATTAATAAATAAATAAAGAATAAAAATTATTTTTTACAAATTATTTAAAATTTAATAAAAAGAAAATTTCCCGCCAAAAATGTCAATTCTTTTTAAATAATATTTGAAAATGTCCTTAAATAAAATTTTGTGTTTTTATAATTACAAATTGATATAATTTTTTTTGAATTATGTTAAAACATAATTTTCATTCTAGTTAAAAAAAAATATCATAAATTTGTTGTGTTTATTTTTGTATATAATTTTAATTAATTATATTAAAAAGTGTTTAGATAAAAAATAAAATGTTTTTATGTAAATTTATGTAATATTTTTTTAATGTGAATTTATGTATATTCATGAAAATGTGAAATTATAATAAAGTTATTCAAATTTTGTGTACATCTTATAAAATATTTTATGAATTTTCCCAAATTTCATCAAAATATATTTTAATTTTAATTTGCCGTCGGAAAAACATAAATAAATTCGATTTATTATATTAATATATTTATATTTACTATAATATTTACTTATAATTTAATTAAATTATCTAACAAAACTCTTTCTGCATAACTTAATTAATCTTTAGAAGTCTTTACTATTTACTAAGTACATAAGTATTAAAATTAATCCGTCGGTAAAATTATTTATAACTGACATTTGAGTAGAAATATTAATAACTATAGAGATAAACATAATTTTTTACAATTAAATACCCTTTACATTTAACTTAGATTAAAAAAAAATTAATAAAAAATTTAATAGCAATTGAAATTTAATAGCAATTGAAAGTAGTTCAATTATTTAATTCTTTACTACGAAATTAATAATTCTAAAATCATATAAAATGTAATTAATTACATGTGTCACAAATACTTCATTGGAAACGCCACTACGCTACCGAAATCTTCTCTATTACGAAAACTTGAAAACTAATTTATTAAAATATATTATCCCCCAGTTACTCTCAACATTCACAACGGCAACGCGCTTCAACGCAATATTTTATATGCCGATATAGGCACTCACTAAATTGTATTCTTGCGTTAATAACTTAAATCAAGTGAGTTTTATCAACTGTTTTATAATAATGACATTTCCAGGGCCTTTGCCATTGTGAATGTTTTGAGAATAACTGGGGCATTACATTTATATATTATTAATGCTGAAGATAACCTCCCCCGACGCTGTATTTTATGATAATTTGCAGCTGGTTATTTAATAATTTACTTTAATATTGACATTTAAACTTCTTTCAGTAAATTAATTTTCATAAAAATTGCTTATTTATCTTTATATCCCTGATAAAATATATTCATCCAAAGGATTCGTTATTAAAATATAGCAAGTCTTACTCAGATCAATTAAAATTAAAAGACAACGAATTTTATTTAAATGAACAAGTAATGAAACTTTTCCAAAATTTTTTAACTATATTAACAATTACTGGTACAAAATTTTGTTAAAAACAATTATGTAGAATTAAGATATGTAATGTAAACCGAACATTGGACAATCACGGACGTATTTGCTATTACTTATGGATATAAAGTTTTTTTCATAATATATTTTTATGAAATTGATGAATATTATGTACACTGACAAATGACATTCTTGGTAAAGTGTAGTTAAATACATTTATCTTCAGCGAACTTTCGGTAAACCTATATGATGTCTTACATCTTTGAACATTTTTAACTCTGCACTGTGTAAGGAGCGGAATTATGTAAAATGGGTCGTCACAATCACATATGTAATATTCAAATTTAACCACAATTAAATTTCAATTATGTTGTTATCACAAAAAAATATAATCAGAATCTATAACACCAAATTAGCTAACAACACGAAGTGTAACATTCACTGTTTCAAAGCATTGACGGTATATTTTGATTTGTAATAGCTGACAGTCATGAATTACTTTAAATAATTACATCGCAAACAAATCATTTGAGAAAATATATTTTTTGTTAGTTTTATGAATGTGGAATTCATTTTTTCATCGCATATTTAAAATAACCCAAAATTGCTCTACAGCCAAAATTAAATGTATGTCTATTGATTTCGCACATAACTTCAATTAACCCTTTTCAAATTCAGCTGCTATATAGAAACAATTTATAACTCTACTGACTTCTACCAAGAAATTTAATATTACGATTAATATCCGATATTATGCTCACAACTTCAACGATATCGTTTCTAAAAGAATATATTCTTAATATAATTTTTTTCATAGGCATTGGCAAATCGAGCTAGACCTCAAACCAGCTATTAACTTTCAATTATCGAATTATTTAAATATAAGTTGACTATATTTTAACGGCATCTATGAATTTGGATCATACACTATAATATAAATGTAATAATAGTTAAATATTTAAATTTTAAAAATCAACGATATAAAAAATTAAATATAAATTAAAAAAAAAAACTTAATAAATAACTAATAAAAAAAGACTACTCTATTTTGAGCTAGTTTTTTAAGTAAAATTTATCATTCATTCTGGACTTCGTAACAAACTTCAGGAACCGGAAGGTAAAATATAAAATTACTAAACTTAAAATTAAATTTTTAAAAAAATAAAAAACTTATTTTTATATATATTTTTTCCACCCCATATAATTTAAGGAACTGGACATGTCATTCCTGGCTACATTAGATCCAAACGCTTGGCAGGTTTGTAAAATATTATACATTTTTTATTTTGTTTGTTCACCCTACTACATCAATAAATTTATATTTTATTGAAAATTTCCACAATAAATTTCCGGTTAAATTAAGTTTCCTGATGATTGACCACTGGCGGTAAACTAAATTTCCTCAATTTATCGTGTGACATTAAATATGAAAATATGGAATATATTTTGTAGGTGACAAAAATATTTTCAATTTTGTTGAAAAACCTTGAATAATATAATTTCGTAGTTGGCTTTCTCTAATAATGCTTCAAGGTATTTTGTGTTCTGTGTCCTGTAAAATATTATTTTGTTAAAAGAAAATTGAATTTGAAATTTTCTTGAATTATGTATGAAATAAAATTTTATTTAAATTGTGGTTAGATAATACTTACCTAATAATTTTGTATTATAATAATACAAATTTTTGAAGTCAAAATCATTATAAATTCAGTTTATTGGGGAAAGTGCTAATAAAATGAGAAATGATTGACGGGTCATTCTGTAATCCGGGTATTTTTCTACTTCTTTCAAATATTTATAGTTGAATCAATGCTTTTTTATGAGGGGGAGAGTCTGTTAAAGTTAAAGTGTTGAGGGCTTGTATCAAATCGGACAAGTGTTTATTTCATCCGAATTGAATGGATAATAGTATAATTATTCACAAGAACAATCATTTTAGTTAGTAGTACAAAAGTACCTAAAATTTAATTTGAAGGATCATTCTCTAATTTGAAAACTAATTTCATTAAATACTTCTAAATTTTAAAGGAGCATTATTGTCTGGAAAGAGAAACTCGTCGGTTTGATGATGCCATAATCAAAGGACAAACATACAAATACTAAGGTTTATTTCACGAAAATCGTGAAATAACCATTTTCAGTAGTTTTGTATAGTACCAAGATCCAAGAACTTTTACGAAGAAGGTTTACGAAGTATTAAGGATTCGACAAGTAGGTTAAACCAACAAGAGCTATCGAAATAGTTTTTTTAAGCCATTCTAGTTACGGAAAATATGCGATAAGAAACGAATGGACAGACGGACAAAGGGATTTTATACGATATAGTTCAATAATGCCTTTAAAATTTTCACCTTTAAAATCTCACCTACATTTATTTTTGTACAGCCTCTGTTACTGACAACAAAATATGAAAATTAAAAATATAATTTCCCTCTTTTATTTATATATATTTTAAATTTAATAATAACAAAAATGAATTCTACTGAAAATATACAAATTTGAAAAGTTGTGATGCTGACTAGCGGGCATTGTAAAAACTTTTTTGTTTTATTTATAATAATATTAATTTTTTTTTTGGAAAATGTAAATAGGCTTTTTTTCGGTTTTTTATTTTGTATAAACAATTTTCATAATTTCATAATAATTATTATTATTAAGTCTGGCGACTGTAAATTTTGAATGTTTCAAGGTTTTTAAATAAAGTTTATTTAATATTTGAAATTATAAACTTTCAATAACAAAAAATGTATGAGTAATGATGATTAAAATCAATATCAAATCGATTATTATAAAAACATAAATAAATCAGGCGATAATTCTCATGTGATTAAATATTAGATTTTACGAAAAGCGGAAATAATGTAAAATTATAAGCTGCCTAAAATTCCAAATACATTTTATGTTAAAAAATGGGATTATAATACATCCGCCTAGTTTTAATAGCTACCCAACCCATAATATTATGAATATTAACAAATTCCGCCAGTTTTGGCAAAGTTCGATTACTTCGACAGAGTAATTTTTGTAATACTTTTAAGGCATGACAATACAATTTGTATAACGCCGCGTCATATTACAAATAGTGGGAAGTGTAACTTCGGAAGACACTTGAGAAAAAGACTTGAGAAAGAAGTACTTCAGAAAAAGATCGATAATTTATTTGAATAACCAAGCACAAAGCAGCGATATTGTTAGTATGGCTATGTTAAATCGAAACATATAAACAATAAGAATATCTTTCGACCTTAAGCTTGATTTCTTGCACTTCCTCATATACTGATAAATAATTTTACTATCCGCAATGGATTAAACTCAGATGTTTCCATCATCCAAAATAAACAAATGTTAATACACACATAGACCCTATAGCTGCTTAATACAAGAGTTAAAGTATAAGAAAACTAAAAAATTAAAGCTTGAATTAACAAGCTATGACCTATGACTTACATAGGGGTTCACAGTTCTAAGAAGAACGTTACTACTTCCTTACGTGCTACGTCGGTACCCGGTAATGTAAGTATGTAAGTCATATGAAATTGTAGAAACTTAGTTATAGAACTATAGTAAGTTTTTCTAAAAGTATGACTAGTATTACCAACTGCCTAAATTCTATAAGCTAAGTTTAGCTTTTAGAATTAAAGTTTTTTCTAAATACGTATTTTAATGAATCCAATTTTTAACGCAATCGTATTGAATATAAGTCAGTAAAATGTTCGACAAAAAAGAGAAGAGATAACTCGTAGTTATGTCCAATAGTAATTCATTTCCAACAGTGATTTATAATTAACAGTACCTTAGTAACAAGAAGTGCTTTAAAAAATATAACTTTTTTCAAAATATAATAGCCACTTCTTTTCATAGCGACATGTAACATTTTAGATGAAGCGTACATGGGTGCCAGTAAGATGTTAAGGATAAAACAAAATAATGAACTAAATTTTATTAAAATCAAATATTAATTACTAGATGCTCTAGTCTAGTATGTGGTCTAATAATTCGGGAATTTAAGTATAATACACTGAAGCTACTGCATTTTTTTCAATAATAACACCTAGTTATTCTAACTATACTAGTAGTTATTATAAAATTGCTCACAATTCTTTTAAATGTAAATTCCATTTCAAAAAATCGGTAATGTTTCCCATATTGAGAAGGAATAGAAAAATATGTCATAAAAGGTTTTCTTATAACTGACAATTTCTAAATAGATAGAAAATCTAATATCAGTAATACATAAAATTAAATTTGGCGCAATGCGTAATATAAAAATTGTTTCTTATATTTATGGCCTATGAACTAAAAAATCTACATATTACACGGAACATTTAGTTGGGTGAGTTAATTCAAATATTTGCAATTTTCCTATCAGTATAAAAAGATTATGAAAATAAATATTATACAAGACTTGGTATTAATGAAAAGATTTTTAATTTTACCTTGAGTACAACCGCAATTGTTGCGGTTGTACTAAATTATCCTTAAAACATTAGACTTTCTAACTGAGTGCAGAATTACAAAAATTGAGATTTTCTTCTAGCCCAGACACGAAAAAACTTGGCAATATTTTCACGATATTTTTGTAAATGTGAAATTCTCTTAGAGTTTAAGTGAGAAGCTGAGATCTGAGAAGCATATAAAAAGAGATCACAGTTGACTTGCGCTCTGATGAGATACCGAAGTTTTCATAAAAATTGTAGTATAATTATAATATGCGCAAAATACTGTGGTCGGTTGGTAAGCCTGTTTAATTTTAGTTTTTGCTTTTATACAGACAGTATTAAACTTATCGTGTAAGTAAGCGAAATAAATTCATACATTTATATACATTTTTGTGTCTCTTAAACGATATAATACATGTAACTATTTTCAGTACTATCACCTGAGTTAATTGTCATTCTAACATTACCAACTAATAAAGGGTGAAATAAAGAAATTTTTGCGGTGTAAAGTAGATATTTATGAGAAATTGCACTGATATGATGATAATCTGTCTGTATATGTATACTATAAACAATAGATATGTCGTCGGCAGGAGTAAGAGGGCGTAAGGTTGCTTCTTGAATAAAGGTTGAAGTTTTTTGCTATATTATTATTAACATATTTTTTATTGATATCATTAATATTACTATTTATATTAGTCTTAATGCTATTTTCGTTCCATAAATTGTTATTATTACTAATTTTATATCATTATTATTAATATTGGTATTATTTGTTGTCATTGTTATAAAAGTGAGTATTAAAGTTATTATCCTTAAAATTATTGCTGATATCTTTATTATCGCTAGTGTTTATTATGCTACTTACTTCAGATTATTCGAAGAATTTTTTTATTTAGGTTTGCATAGTGACATTCTAATTTTGCTGAACATAAATATATCATTAATGGAATTAATAATTAACCACCTATATTTTAATGGAAAATGTAATTTAAAACAGCTATATATTTATATCTGGCTATATTTATTTTTATTTTGTATAATATTTTTAATATTACTCACAGAAAGTAATATTAAATTCAGTTTCAAATAGATCATAATACATCCAGGTATGATCTGTATGTAACAGATCTCCTTTAAGAGTATCTAAAAATCATTGTTAGAATATGATAAATTAACTATTTCCTTGCTACACTATATAGCCTTAGCAACGTTTTTAAATTCATTAAATTTAATCAATTTAAAAATCATTTCGTCCCATTCGGGTTGCATCTATGTAGTCCCAAATTTGTGCAATTGTAGTAAATTCAAAATATCTGCCAAAGTCGGAATATGTTGTAGAAATACCATTTATCTTGCCTGATTCGTAAGTTAAGAGCTTAGATGTTTTATCGAAATGTTCCTTAAGATCGTTATTAATTATTTTAATTTCACAGTCAAATTTTTTCGTTAGATCAGATTTTCGAATACTGGAGTAAATTAAGGCGGGATCGTTTTTAACCACACAATTGATATTTCCACACTTTAAAGACATATTTATATATGAAATAATAGAATATAATAGAATTAATTAGGCCAAATATAAAAATATTATGAAGACCAGGTAAATGAACTTAACTGGCTTGAAATAGAAATATTAAATTTTGATTAATTAGTAAAACATTTATTTCAATTAATAAAGTAAATACTAACAAGTCGAGCGAATTAAAAACGCGTCCGTTCAGAATGACAATTATAATACTAATTGGTAGCAAAATAACACCAATTTACAGCTTTTATAATATATTAAGTGAAATTTTGTCGATTTCTTCCCACTACATTAACATAGTTTTGTGTTTTCGTCGTATCTTGTTCTATCTATAGCTATGAAAGTATCTCTTGGTTGGTTTGTTGGTTTGAGTGGTTTAAGGTCATCACTTACTGAGGGCAATTGGTTCCGTTGTAACTCCAGTCAAAGGCTATTTACGCCTACAACACATCGACCCAGATTTGCATTTCAGTCTTCTAGAACACATGTGAAGAACATTGGAACCGAAGATGCTCCAAAGATTCGTTCTTCTTTTTAGTATCTGCGAAAGCCCTAATCTCGGCGTATTTCCTAAGTAAATTGTGGCCAGTTGCAATACAGTTGGAGCAATTAGTTTGTTCATAAGTAGAATACCCTTTGTTTTTTCTGGCACATGGTTTACTCCAGTTCATCTTTTAGTTCATCCTCTCTTCTAGCCAGAATTATTATTAAATATCAATTTATCCTTCCATAAAAATTCTTCATATTTTTGGTGATTCCTTAAAAATGAAATGTTTATCTAAGAAATGTTTATTCTTTTGATCTTGACTCTGAAACAATTTTATTAAAATCTCATGTTCAATGGTAGAAAAATAAATTTCGAAATAATATTTTTTTTATTTGTGGTATGTTATATTAAAAGCACACGTGCAAACTCTTTTGAATTCTAAGCTATTTTCATATTGTGGATTTCATTAATGTGTGATCTTTTTTATATCACTTTCCTGAATAATATGTATACACAACAACACGTGCTTTATCCACTGAGTAATATTTATTATTCAGTGTCACCAACAACAGTGTTTTATCATCATATATAACAGTCGTCATAAGAAAATATAAACCATTATCATTTTTACTCTTCTCACAATTTTATAATAAAAGTTTTTAAAATAATAAACTTTATTTTATTTGTGTTGTTTTGCAAAAAAAAAAATTGTTATTAAAATTCGCAGCATAAAACCACCCACTTGAAAATTTTCCTATTTTAAAGATAAACATAACAATTATAATGAAGCATAATAATCATACGATTCAACAATATCAGCAAGACAATTTTTAATTGTGCAATAATAAAAAATAAATTTGTAAAAAAAAAAAATCTATTTGTTTTGATTCAATGTCTGCTCGGTTGGATCAAATTTGGAAATTATCACGTTCCTAAAAATATCATAATATGTTCTTAACCGAAATTATAATTAAAGTTTGTTGTTATTATGGAAAACCTAACCTAATATATAATTTAAGAGTTAGAGTCACATTCTAAATATATTATGTCAAATTTTTTTACAGAAGAAATTGTGTACATATATGTATATGTAGCTGGCTCTCTTACACTGAACGACTGAACTATCCAATAAAGAAAAAATAAGAATTGGATATGCATTATTAACTTTAAGTAAATCCAGAACATATGCCATAATGACGTCTGTCAAAATGTGCTTATACACATATATTTTGAGTTGAAGCTCCCGATGCGTGACGTACATACGGCGAGAATTCAAATTTCCAATTTCGACAAGAAATTTCCAATTTATGAAAATTTGTGTTATCGTATCGTGTAACATGTCATTGTAGCGTCCTAAGATATATATTGTTTATACTCTGTTAAATTCAGTTTATATTTAAGCTTCAGGAAATCAAACTAGCAAACTAAGCTTTGTATTGAGCTATATCTGGTCTTTAAAAAGTAATTTCTCATTGAGATATTATCTAAAAGAAAAAATCTGATAATGCTGACTGTCGATTCTGCTCAGATGAAGAAGAAAGTGCGGAGCATTGTTCTTTGTGCGAATGTAATGTGTAATGGTAGGTATAATTATTGAAAGTATTTTGAAATTTGTTTGAAATTTATTTTTTTATAACTACTGAAAATTTTGTAAAGTTCTGAAGTTTTTGAAGAATTAGAATTTAATTGAAACTAAAATTTAATTTAAAAAGCAAATTGTACTACCACTGACCGAAACAACCTGGTCCCTGCTCGGGCGCCATTTGTAATGGTAGGTATAATTATTGAAAGTATTTTGAAATTTGTTTGAAATTTATTTTTTTATAATTACTGAAAATTTTGTTAAGTTCTGAAGTTTTAGTAGAATCAGAATTTAATTGAAACTAAAATTTAATTTAAAAAGCAAATTGAACTACCACTGACCGAAACAACCTGGTCCCTGCTCGGGCGCCATTTGTAATGGTAGGTATAATTATTGAGAAAAAAAAATTACAAAAAAAATTTAAGTCCGAGATGATTTTTTTTTTTTTCAATAAAAAATAAAGTCGGGAAAGAATTGAATGAGTTAAAATATAGAAACAGAAGGTTCGCGGGCACGCGTTGCCGGGTAGAACTGACCTCGGAAAATGGGTGGGTTCTTACTATCCGCATTATACCATTACAAAAAGAATGCGTGCAAAGGTAGAAGCTACCTTATCATAATATACTATATACAAAATAAATTTAAAATAACCGTATTGCTTTCGATGGATCATCAGGAATCATCCGGAGCTGCATGGGGCAGTAGAGGCCTTCCTAGCCACACATTCCTACTTTCCACACTAACGAAGGAATCTCCATCCTAAAATTCAAATTTCTACCAACAAAGGAAATTTCCCCCCCAACTTGCAACACCACTGACTACCTTTTTTTTTGTAAGTTATATAAAATTGATTTGTATTGGCAAAAAAAAATATAACCGGAAATACTGAATGACGAACTGGCATATATTTCTCGAATACGGGGGGTGGTCGAAACTATAGTCCTACCCTTAAATCAACCCTACTCAACTTATATACTAGTAACTTAATTGTATAATATAATCAATAACAAAATTAAAAAAAATATATGTATATAAAAAAAATATTTAATTTATTTGATTAAGGACCTGGAACCGCAGCTACCTCGTCCGTATCGTGGGCGTCGTTGAGGATCCTCCCCGTTACAAAAAAAATCTGATGAAACTGTTGACGTGTTTGGTGCCTGTGTTACCACCAACACGTGTATGAAATAAATGATGATAATATGATGAATCGGTTGACGTGCTTGGTGCCTTTGTTACCACCAACACGTGTAAAAAAAAATTGATGATAATATGATGAATTCGGTTGACGTGTTTGGTGCCTGTGTTACCACCAACACGTGTAGGAAATAAATGATGATAATATGATGGATCGGTTGACGTGTTTGGTGCCTTTGTTACCACCAACACGTGTATATAAAGAATGATGATAATATGATGAATCTGTTTACGTGTTTGGTGCCTTTGTTACCACCAACACGTGTAAATAAAAATAAATGATGATACTATGATGAATCTGTTGACGTGCTTGGTGCCTTTGTTACCACCAACACGTGTATATAAAAATGAAACTAATCTGATGAATCTAAAAAAACGTGTATATAAAAATGAAATTAATCTGATGAATCCGTTGACGTGTTTGGTGCCTTTGTTACCACCAACACGTGTAAAAAAAAATTGATGATAATATGATGAATTCGGTTGACGTGTTTGGTGCCTGTGTTACCACCAACACGTGTAGGAAAATAAATGATGATAATAGGATGAATCTGTTGACGTGTTTGGTGCCTTTGTTACCACCAACACGTGTAAATAAAAATAAATGATGATACTATGATGAATCTGTTGACGTGCTTGGTGCCTGTGTTACCACCAACACGTGTATATAAAAATGTAACTAATCTGATGAATCTAAAAAAAACGTGTATATAAAAATGAAATTAATCTGATGAATCCGTTGACGTGTTTGGTGCCTTTGTTACCACCAACACGTGTATATAAAGAATGATGATAATATGATGAATCTGTTTACGTGTTTGGTGCCTTTGTTACCACCAACACGTGTAAATAAAAATAAATGATGATACTATGATGAATCTGTTGACGTGCTTGGTGCCTTTGTTACCACCAACACGTGTATATAAAAATGAAACTAATCTGATGAATCTAAAAAAACGTGTATATAAAAATGAAATTAATCTGATGAATCCGTTGACGTGTTTGGTGCCTTTGTTACCACCAACACGTGTAAAAAAAAATTGATGATAATATGATGAATTCGGTTGACGTGTTTGGTGCCTGTGTTACCACCAACACGTGTAGGAAAATAAATGATGATAATAGGATGAATCTGTTGACGTGTTTGGTGCCTTTGTTACCACCAACACGTGTAAATAAAAATGAAAATAATCGGATCAATCAAAAAAAAACAAGTGTATATAAAAATGACAAAAAAAAATCTGATGAATCAAAAAACACGTGAGCGGGTGTGCTCGTCACAAAGTTGGGCACATCACCATGGACAAATCAAAAAAAAAAAATGGTAGTCCAAATCCTCTCTGGGTTATTTTTTTTTTTATTTTTTTTTTATTTTTTTTGTATTTTAAGTACAAATAACCTTAGGTCTAAATTCTTTTTGGAAAATATTGCCCAATTTACACAAGAATATATTTTTTTCCATTAACACTTTGATAAATTCTGTGCAATAATGTAGTATTATTATATAATTTATATTTTTTTTTATGAAAGTTTGGATGTCATTAAAAAATACACGCAATTTAATGAAAATATAATGCACATATAAATTTTGCACTCCAGGTTATTATTTTTTTTTTAAAGTACCATTTATTTTGAACAATTATATATAATATTTAAATTTTGATATATAAAAAGAAATCTTAAAATTAAATAGGTTAAAAAAAATTATGTAAAAATAACATTACTTTTCCCCGTAGTATTAGTATTAAATAACTTTTCGTTTAGATTGAGTTTTTTTTTTTTTTTTTGTATCATATTTTAATTTCAACATAATATTTCTTAACTACGCAATAATTAACCAAATTTATTTAATTCCGTGTAATAATTGCTTTATTTTTATTTTTTTTTTATGTGTTTTTTTTTTTTTTAAAAGAACAAAATTCTGTATTTTTATTTTTTTTTCCAACTAGAAATTAAATTAGTACTAATACCACGCACAAAAAAAACCTCGGACAATATGTCGTCCATCGACTTAAAAAGTTATCTAAATTTTTTTTTTTTTTCTTTTTGGTATATAAAAAAAAGTTTTGTTACTATACTACATTACATGAACCGAATAACATCAACACGGGACGGCCACCGACTGACTTCACGGCCGTCCAACAACTCAATGCCCAAAAAAATCTATAACTTCGAGAAACATCTGCCAGCAATTCTCATTTTATTGCGCATTCAGCAACCCTCACTCAATTTTTCCATTTATCGACAATCGATGCACGCATACAAAATAATAATTTTAGGCGGTAAAATTTTTCCCATATTGATGGATTGACAGACCGCACACACGATAGAAACGCATACACCGAACAATTATTTTTCTGTCGGCCATTGATTGAGACGCTGAATGACAAATCCCTTCCGTGGTGTAAAAGTTACCATAGGTGAAAAAAAGTTTTCAGTGGTGTCGACTATTGAGATTTATTATCCACCATTACAACACAGATTCATTGTTATTTAATTAATTCACAATGAAACTGAAAACAGGTGGTATTACATAATAGAGTTAAATTTCCTATCTCTCCAATAACGACACTAACCTGATGTAATGACTAACTATAGAAAAAAATTTTGAGACATCGGAAAATTTTCAAAAAAACCTTTCGATGAATAAAGAATCTAATTAATACTACTAAATAATAATGAATATGGGTTTTTTTTTTTTTTTATATATCGGGAAACTTTCAAAACCCTCAAATGAATATAATTAATGATAAAAAGAAAGGTTAGGTTTTAGATATATCGGGAAACTTTCAAAACCCTCAAATGAATATAAAAAAAATACTGGTTAGGTTTTTTTTTATAGCGGGAAACTTTCAAAACCCCCAAATGAATATAATTAATAATACAAAAATAATGTTTAGGTTTTTTGATATATCGGGAAACTTTCAAAACCCTCAAATGAATAATTAATAATAAAAAATAATGTTTAGGTTTTTGATATATCGGGAAACTTTCAAAACCCTCAAATGAATATAATAAAAAATAATGGTTAGGTTTTTTTTTTATATCGGGAAACTTTCAAAACCCCCAAATGAATATAATTAATAATACAAAATAATGTTTAGGTTTTTGATATATCGGGAAACTTTCAAAACCCTCAAATGAATATAATTAATGATACGAAATATATAACTATAGCGATTTTACCTAAAGTAAATGGGTAAGATAACTCCAATCCAAACTTAGATTTTCTCTCAAAACTAACAATAAACTTACTTAATAAGCAAAATTTACAACTAAACTTAGATTTTTCTTAACCAACTAATAGTAAACTTAATTGGTACGCAAAATTAAATCTAACTTAGATCTTTACCCAAAACCAATAATAGACTTAATTAATAAGCAAAATTACAACTAACTTAGATTTTTTCTTAACCAACTAATAGTAAACTTAATTGGTACGCAAAATTAAATCTAACTTAGATCTTTACCCAAAACCAATAATAGACTTAATTAATAAGCAAAATTACAACTAACTTAGATTTTTTCTTAACCAACTAATAGTAAACTTAATTGGTACGCAAAATTAAATCTAACTTAGATCTTTACCCAAAACCAATAATAGACTTAATTAATAAGCAAAATTACAACTAACTTAGATTTTTAACCAACTGATAGTAACCTTAAGTAATAGGCAGAATTAAATCTAAAAGTAGAATTTTAACCGAATCATATTTAATTTATAAGTGATATAACTATATAGTAAAATTTTCCTAGGGAAACCGTTTTTTTTTTAAAAAAAACCGCTTAGACGAGTATATATTTATGAATAATATAAATATATAATAATTTTTTTTTTTTTTTTTTTTTTTTTTTTTTAAATTGAAATTCTCAGGGACTTTGATTTAACTTTAGTGAAATGAACTGTCAATTTAGGTTTTTTTTTTTTTTTTTTTTTTTTTTTTTTGCAAAATGACCCCATGCAGTCCGAACTACGCCATGATGACCCACACCACCAATAAGCAATACAAAAAAAAATTTAGATGATTGGAGATAAATATAATTTATATACTAAGTTGATAACAAAACAATTTTTATCGAGCACGGAACCGACCAGGTGAAGGTATGACATACCGAAAACTTCCCGGTCAAATAACAGCTAAAAGCCAATTTAATTTGAAAATCCATTGAAAGTATTCGATACCCCACCAAATTCACCAGCGACCCATAACCCAAAAAAAAATGAAGAGATTTATAACAATAAAAATTTATACTAAATTTTGAAAGAAAATTTTCATCAAGCCGTGTACCGACAAGGCGAAAATATGACATACCGAACACTTCCCGGTCAAATAATAGCTAAACAGCCATTGAAATTTGAATATCCTTTGAAAGCATCCGATACCCCACTAAATTCACCAACGACTCAACACTTGATTAACTGACTCTAAACTGGATTTATTAATTTTTACAATACTAACCGAACTCATTTACCAACTGAGAGCAATGTCGTCAATACTTTGGTCGACAATTAGCTAGCAGCCAAAGGTCGCCAATCCAAAAGCATTGATACACTGTATCAACCGACCAACGAAATCCAGAACCACTGCAACACGAAATAAATCCAACAAAAAAAATGATGTAATTACTCAGGAACCTTCTCAGGTCCCTGCTCGGGCGCCATTTGTAATGGTAGGTATAATTATTGAAAGTATTTTGAAATTTGTTTGAAATTTATTTTTTTATAACTACTGAAAATTTTGTAAAGTTCTGAAGTTTTTGAAGAATTAGAATTTAATTGAAACTAAAATTTAATTTAAAAAGCAAATTGTACTACCACTGACCGAAACAACCTGGTCCCTGCTCGGGCGCCATTTGTAATGGTAGGTATAATTATTGAAAGTATTTTGAAATTTGTTTGAAATTTATTTTTTTATAATTACTGAAAATTTTGTTAAGTTCTGAAGTTTTAGTAGAATCAGAATTTAATTGAAACTAAAATTTAATTTAAAAAGCAAATTGAACTACCACTGACCGAAACAACCTGGTCCCTGCTCGGGCGCCATTTGTAATGGTAGGTATAATTATTGAGAAAAAAAAATTACAAAAAAAATTTAAGTCCGAGATGATTTTTTTTTTTTTCAATAAAAAATAAAGTCGGGAAAGAATTGAATGAGTTAAAATATAGAAACAGAAGGTTCGCGGGCACGCGTTGCCGGGTAGAACTGACCTCGGAAAATGGGTGGGTTCTTACTATCCGCATTATACCATTACAAAAAGAATGCGTGCAAAGGTAGAAGCTACCTTATCATAATATACTATATACAAAATAAATTTAAAATAACCGTATTGCTTTCGATGGATCATCAGGAATCATCCGGAGCTGCATGGGGCAGTAGAGGCCTTCCTAGCCACACATTCCTACTTTCCACACTAACGAAGGAATCTCCATCCTAAAATTCAAATTTCTACCAACAAAGGAAATTTCCCCCCCAACTTGCAACACCACTGACTACCTTTTTTTTTGTAAGTTATATAAAATTGATTTGTATTGGCAAAAAAAAATATAACCGGAAATACTGAATGACGAACTGGCATATATTTCTCGAATACGGGGGGTGGTCGAAACTATAGTCCTACCCTTAAATCAACCCTACTCAACTTATATACTAGTAACTTAATTGTATAATATAATCAATAACAAAATTAAAAAAAATATATGTATATAAAAAAAATATTTAATTTATTTGATTAAGGACCTGGAACCGCAGCTACCTCGTCCGTATCGTGGGCGTCGTTGAGGATCCTCCCCGTTACAAAAAAAATCTGATGAAACTGTTGACGTGTTTGGTGCCTGTGTTACCACCAACACGTGTATGAAATAAATGATGATAATATGATGAATCGGTTGACGTGCTTGGTGCCTTTGTTACCACCAACACGTGTAAAAAAAAATTGATGATAATATGATGAATTCGGTTGACGTGTTTGGTGCCTGTGTTACCACCAACACGTGTAGGAAATAAATGATGATAATATGATGGATCGGTTGACGTGTTTGGTGCCTTTGTTACCACCAACACGTGTATATAAAGAATGATGATAATATGATGAATCTGTTTACGTGTTTGGTGCCTTTGTTACCACCAACACGTGTAAATAAAAATAAATGATGATACTATGATGAATCTGTTGACGTGCTTGGTGCCTTTGTTACCACCAACACGTGTATATAAAAATGAAACTAATCTGATGAATCTAAAAAAACGTGTATATAAAAATGAAATTAATCTGATGAATCCGTTGACGTGTTTGGTGCCTTTGTTACCACCAACACGTGTAAAAAAAAATTGATGATAATATGATGAATTCGGTTGACGTGTTTGGTGCCTGTGTTACCACCAACACGTGTAGGAAAATAAATGATGATAATAGGATGAATCTGTTGACGTGTTTGGTGCCTTTGTTACCACCAACACGTGTAAATAAAAATAAATGATGATACTATGATGAATCTGTTGACGTGCTTGGTGCCTGTGTTACCACCAACACGTGTATATAAAAATGTAACTAATCTGATGAATCTAAAAAAAACGTGTATATAAAAATGAAATTAATCTGATGAATCCGTTGACGTGTTTGGTGCCTTTGTTACCACCAACACGTGTATATAAAGAATGATGATAATATGATGAATCTGTTTACGTGTTTGGTGCCTTTGTTACCACCAACACGTGTAAATAAAAATAAATGATGATACTATGATGAATCTGTTGACGTGCTTGGTGCCTTTGTTACCACCAACACGTGTATATAAAAATGAAACTAATCTGATGAATCTAAAAAAACGTGTATATAAAAATGAAATTAATCTGATGAATCCGTTGACGTGTTTGGTGCCTTTGTTACCACCAACACGTGTAAAAAAAAATTGATGATAATATGATGAATTCGGTTGACGTGTTTGGTGCCTGTGTTACCACCAACACGTGTAGGAAAATAAATGATGATAATAGGATGAATCTGTTGACGTGTTTGGTGCCTTTGTTACCACCAACACGTGTAAATAAAAATGAAAATAATCGGATCAATCAAAAAAAAACAAGTGTATATAAAAATGACAAAAAAAAATCTGATGAATCAAAAAACACGTGAGCGGGTGTGCTCGTCACAAAGTTGGGCACATCACCATGGACAAATCAAAAAAAAAAAATGGTAGTCCAAATCCTCTCTGGGTTATTTTTTTTTTTATTTTTTTTTTATTTTTTTTGTATTTTAAGTACAAATAACCTTAGGTCTAAATTCTTTTTGGAAAATATTGCCCAATTTACACAAGAATATATTTTTTTCCATTAACACTTTGATAAATTCTGTGCAATAATGTAGTATTATTATATAATTTATATTTTTTTTTATGAAAGTTTGGATGTCATTAAAAAATACACGCAATTTAATGAAAATATAATGCACATATAAATTTTGCACTCCAGGTTATTATTTTTTTTTTTAAAGTACCATTTATTTTGAACAATTATATATAATATTTAAATTTTGATATATAAAAAGAAATCTTAAAATTAAATAGGTTAAAAAAAATTATGTAAAAATAACATTACTTTTCCCCGTAGTATTAGTATTAAATAACTTTTCGTTTAGATTGAGTTTTTTTTTTTTTTTTTGTATCATATTTTAATTTCAACATAATATTTCTTAACTACGCAATAATTAACCAAATTTATTTAATTCCGTGTAATAATTGCTTTATTTTTATTTTTTTTTTATGTGTTTTTTTTTTTTTTAAAAGAACAAAATTCTGTATTTTTATTTTTTTTTCCAACTAGAAATTAAATTAGTACTAATACCACGCACAAAAAAAACCTCGGACAATATGTCGTCCATCGACTTAAAAAGTTATCTAAATTTTTTTTTTTTTTCTTTTTGGTATATAAAAAAAAGTTTTGTTACTATACTACATTACATGAACCGAATAACATCAACACGGGACGGCCACCGACTGACTTCACGGCCGTCCAACAACTCAATGCCCAAAAAAATCTATAACTTCGAGAAACATCTGCCAGCAATTCTCATTTTATTGCGCATTCAGCAACCCTCACTCAATTTTTCCATTTATCGACAATCGATGCACGCATACAAAATAATAATTTTAGGCGGTAAAATTTTTCCCATATTGATGGATTGACAGACCGCACACACGATAGAAACGCATACACCGAACAATTATTTTTCTGTCGGCCATTGATTGAGACGCTGAATGACAAATCCCTTCCGTGGTGTAAAAGTTACCATAGGTGAAAAAAAGTTTTCAGTGGTGTCGACTATTGAGATTTATTATCCACCATTACAAATGCCTTTGACCGAAAAGACACTTGGTAGGACAAAGTTGTCAAGAAGATTTTAGGCTATCACAGAAGTCTGGAAATTGGACTGTCAAAAATCAGTAGGAAATATTTACATAATATATCTCAGATCAGTAGCGTTACACTAACAACTCCTTCATAATATGATGTTCTTTAAGAAAAAGCCAACATAATCTGACAGTAAATTTAATAGATTAAACTAGAAAACTTGAACGTACAAAATTCACAATTATTTCAAAAATTTGATCCAGATTTTTGCAGTTCACGTTCAACACCAGATTATTTAAAACAAATTTAGCATTAGTCACAAAATATATTTACTTCGCTCAGTAACCCCTTTTAATTTATTTTTCATATGTATAGGTGTATGTTAAGGGTTTAGTAGAAACCACAATTAACAATTTTTTTTTTTTTTTTTTATCTTATATTACTAGGATTTTTTTATTCAAAACAAAATTTAATTCTGGAATAACGTAAATCATCATTCATTCAACAGGATTTGTCACCCCTATTTATAGTTGTGTTTGATGTATTATTCGGTTCATTTAGCCGACAGGTTCAAGCAAACAAAATTTGAAAACCAGTAAAATAATATATAAAGGATATAATTCAAACAAATGCAACTGGACTAAAAGGATATTTCACTGCTCGCATACGCATATATAAATGAAATTTTGCTTTTTGATTATGTACACTGTACAGTATGTATTTGAATACTGATATATGATAATGACACCGTAAATTGAAATGGACATTCATTTTCCTTTGTAATATATAATGTCGTTTTTAGTTAATATTTAAGTTAATAGCCAAATTGCGCGATTGTAATTAACGTTTTATTAAAATCAAGAAATTTACAAAAATATACGAACTGTTGCGTCCGAAGCAAATAAGTTTAAGGTTTTCCAGTTTGTCTGTTCAGGTATATAGTTGGTACATTGATCAATAATGCTTCATAAATATTTATAAGAAATTAAATTGGATATTCTTGGAATTGTCAATAATGTAAATCGAGCTAAAATTAGACTTCAATGAACTTGATCCTATGCCCTAGGACCTAGGACAAAATAATACAACAATTAATCTGACTTTTAATTTGAATCTGTGAAACACTTCGGTAATTACCCAATTAAATTAATCTTAAAATTTATTTTCATGTCAAGAAGAATAACTTTCTATATCACCACAATATTTTTTGAACAAAAAATAACGTGCGTGATCTACATATTATTCACCAGTTAACTTAAATACTAAACAAAATATTATCCTTTATTAAATTCATACTCAATTTGACACAATCATTATGAAAACAGACGATTTACCACGATACGTTTTTGTTGGTTAACCTTATTTTAAAAGTCGATAATACAAATTTGTCAATGGGGGTCGGCACGCGTACCATTCTCTTTAAACAGAAAAAAAAAACAGAATTCTTTCTCTCACCCCATAACAAATTAATTCAATAAGGCAATCCGAATTAACAAAAAAAGAAAAAAAATATCCCAGGAAATATTTTAAGAGTTTGGCGACGTAAACGGCGAACATATCTAAGAATTTCGAATTTATTTTCCATTTTTTTTTATTTTCAAGATGGACTCCTGTAGATTGGGGATCACCCGCCGGCAAAAGCATGCACTTTCTAGGTGTCTTTACAATAATAATTCTTTCTATATACAATCATAACCAACCAAAAAAAATAATGAAATAAACACGAGGCTAGCGAACAACCATATATAATAATAATAATTTCATTGATATCGCGCTAACAATTTAATTCTCTTGATACTACATTACACAACAACAACAAAAAAGAAGATGCTGTGACGACTTTTTATATAAGCGCAATTATGATATCGTTTTTAACTTAAACACCTCATGTGGTCATTTGTGGTCCACAATCAAACCTATATAAAAGATGATAGAAAAATCTGTTTTTCTTTTAAAAAACAAAACGTTTTTCTTTGATAACTTTATTAATGTCTTTGACTCACATAATGAGTTTTAGACACGAATTTGAAATAAATATTTAAGTATAATTTTATTATTTTATATTTATTTAAATTCGCATAACTCTTTATGGTTTTTAAGTATCAACACTTTGATTTATAACTTATTTAAAAGTTTTGACAGTTATCGGTTGGAGATTTTTCCAACAAAACTTCAACTTATAATATTAAACCATTTAAAAAGCCATATAAATAAAATATTATATTATTTATTTGAAAATTTGCAATTATTTGTTTATTCAGATAATAAGTTAATATGAATTTTTAAGGGGTATGGCAATATTTGTAATAGCTATATATTAAAAAAGATTGGGATTTTTGTTTGATACTTAAAAAAATGTTAGAGACGGAACACGAAACAAAGCAGAAACGAGATATAAAACCTATCCGAACGACACCTTTTAAACCCGTTGTGCATTTCCATTAATCGCTTAATTTTCATATTTACAGCACATCAATACATTTTACTTTAATGAATGTGATGAGTTTGATTGGCTTCATCTCACATACTTCTATTAAGATTAGATAGTACGAGTAGCATTTTAAGTAGTATAAGTCCACGATTCCATATCTTTTGCAATTAGAGTTTGACATCAGTTCCAACTGATCAGTATTTTTTATTAAGCTGATTAATATCTTCAATGGCAATACCGGTATTTAATCTGGCAGTTGCTTTAATTATATATAAGATAGTTCTTAATGTTCTCTTCGTATCTTGTACACTCCATTAGAAAGTGTTTGTGCTAAAATAACACTTGGGTGTTGGGTTATGTAAGTGTCTAAGAGCATTGTTTTGTATTTCATCATTTAAATACTTTTTTATCCAGTTTTATTTGACATGTTATTTATTTCAAAATTGTGTAACCATTACTCATAGTACACGGTGGTTAATTGGACCTTACCAGGATGTTTTTTTAAAATATTACATGCTCATATTGCTAATTGTAATTACTAAAGTGTTGAAAAATTACTTATATAAAAATGTTTCAAAATTTTATCAAATATCAAATATTTTTATATATAGTGACATGCCCCTTGTGTGATTTTTATATTTTATTATTTATTGGTTTGAGAAATTTCATATTCTATTTCAGTTTTCATAATATTAAAATTTATTTTTATTATCTTTAATAAAAATATTGCTATTTGTCTAGACTTTTCTTATAAATATTTATCAATAATAACAAGAAATAGTTTAGCAACCAAATTTATTATTCTGTTATTGGTGTATTACCGATTTTGAAATTTTAATACCGCGTAAACGTTAAACAGATAGCAATTCATAAACAACGAATTATTGACAGAAATATGACATTTTGTTTTAGGGCTAATTACACTATTGACTAGAGACTAGGAGCTGTCTATCTTGAAATATACAGCTAAAAGATCAATAATTATCAGCATCAGACATTTATACTACATAATTCGTTTTTTTTTTGTTAGCGAAAATCATTATATTTATTATAAAATTTTAGTAGTTCTATGACTTTTTAACAGTTGGCCATTGTTTTATTCTGCATATCTTTAATTTTTGATATTTTCAATAGAATTATTAGTATTTAATTTTCAAATACATAATTTTTATTTTATTTTTTAAGAAAATTAGGTTGTGGTAGTTTTACAATTCATCAGTTCCAAAATTGAACAATACGTAAGTTATGTAAATCATTTTATTTGACGCAAGGCTCAACCCTCAACCTCTTATTAACTGTTTAAATAACTTAAATTTTGAAATATCATTAAAAAAAAATACGTCCCAAAATTAAAAATAGATTTGTTTACGAAATCAACAAAAATTTTGAAATTCCATTAAAATTTCAGTTTGATCTGAACCTAAAAAAAACATTCCTTGGCTTCAAATAATTACAAGAAATAATTCCCAAAAATATAATAAATAATTAAAAACATATTAAAAATAAATTATTTCTTCAGATTGGATTCATTCCATAATTTTATTTATGAATTTTATTGTTATAAATTTTGAGTGGCTCTTAAAAGGTTTGTCCGTCTGTCGTTCGTCCACTAATAATAATTGGTTGCTTTGAGTTCGGAGTACTATACTAAGACGCGTTGTACCACAAATGCTATTTACGTCCACAGAACATCGATCAATCCTACTTCTCATTATGAATGAAATCAGGCCGGCTTCGCTTTACTTACCTCCCATATATTTATCATAAAAAAATAACAAGTATTTCAGTTTTCTACAACGCTCGGAGGCACAGTGGCATAGAATATTCCCAAGGGTTCGTTCTCCCCTAAAGATGGTTATCTGTATAAGCCCTTATCTCGCCATTACGGTTTGTTCATAAGTAGAATAGCAAATGATTGACCACGAATTCATTTTGTGTTGCTTTCCAACAATAATTGGTTATAAACTTCTTTAAATTCTTATTTGAATAGAGCACCTAAAAAATCAATTGATGATTTATACAAAATTATTTTACAGCACATCAACCGATTATCTTACACATTACCACTATAGCTTTTTAAGCAGTATGAGCTTAATTATATAGCCTAATTGTAAGGATTCATTTAGGACTAACATCTGTTCATAATATTTTAATAACATTAATATAAAAATCAATATAAAAAACTCCGTTCTCGGAAGGCACTAAAAAAAGTCCATTCCATTATAAGCTAAAACCCCGTGTAGTTCGCCTGATGCGTGACCTTTCTTTGATATTTTTGTTTTTATCTAAATTATTTTGTTATGCTAATAAATCTTTTACTAATCACAGTTCATTTTTGTACATATGTTTTGCAAATCCGGAACATAACAAAAAACAAATAAAAGAAACTTTTAAAAAAAAAATCTTACTATTTAGAATAAATTAATGAAATTGAGCAGAACGAACTAAAAAGTCCATTAAATCCATCATATCAACACCTTTTTTTTTGTATATCTTTTAATATTTTAATAATGTTTAGACTTGGAGGCATTTGTAGGAAAAAAAACCAATTGGGGATCCTAAATACATATATATAACTATATATATATTTTAAATTATTATTTACATAAATATATAAAAAGAATCCATTCCTCCAAATGGATTTATATTATTAAATAAAATAAAAAAAAAAAAACTGAATAAATTTTGAATGAACTTTTCGAAATCTTGACGGATTCAAATAATACCTTCAGGTGATAAACTTTTTCCACACATATAACAAACTTTATATACATTTCTGAATGGGTGATGATGATTATGATGACTATTAATGGTACTACGTTTAGAAAATTTTTATGGACCAAAACAATAAAATACAAGAAAAAAAAAATTAAGGTAGCAAAAGTAAAATTATTCAAATTAGTTAAATATTTCTAGATTTTTTTGAATAGTTTTATTATGATTTATGGATTTATGCTTAATGTTATTATGAGGAAATATTTATTTGATGGAGTAAATTTTTGGTGAAGAAGATCAAAGATTTTTTTTTACAATTTGTATTGAAAATTTCATCGGTAAATAATTATTACATAAAGATAATAGTTTTTATATCAATCGATTTATGGGAAATTGAAAATTTAATTTATTTCGTATCTGCGTAATGATAACGAATTTTCAATTTCGAAAGGAAGGAAAGTATTTTATTTACGAAACCAAATTTGGCAGGTTTTTTTAAAAATTAATTAATTTTACAATTTTTATTAGTTTATATTCTTTATCTATTACCCAATCACATAGATTACAATTACAAAGTATTTTTTAACATTACTGATTTGAGGTGATTTTTTGAAAATAATCTTGAATAAATATAATAATAATATTATCATAATGTATTTTTTAATTTACACTTAATTTTTTACACAATTAATGGAACTTTTAAATATCAGAAGTAAAACGTCAGAAATTGATGTAACCGAAAGTTGGCCTAGAAAATAACATCTAGAAAACTAAATGCATGACAATCAACGCTAGAAATACCAGAGGTCAAGATACAGAACATGGTCATATTCATATAAAAGCAAGGGCAGCATTTGGCAGACTAGAAAAAATATTGAGATGCATAACGAGAAAAACTAAGTTAAGACTATTTAAGTCCTTCGTCACTTCAATGCTCCTATATGGTTGCGACACCTCATATCAACACCTTAACAAACAAAAAAAAACATAGGAAAAATACAAGTATTTGTCAGCAAGTCGCTACGCATAATAAGTATGCATATAGGGCAAGAAGACGGAAAAGGAGGTGGATAGGTCAGGCAAGCACTATACTGGAATCCTCAAGGAAAAAAAACGTTGGGCGACTGAAAAATAATGGAGAAGAATGGTTAAAGATGAAATCAAGAAAATAAACATTACATGGTCACAAATAAAAGCTACAGCACAAAACAGAATACGATGGAAAGTTTGTACAGAGACCCTATGTTCCTCCGTGGAATAATAAGGGAAAAAAATAAAACCGAATAATATAAGTAATTTATCAACGTTTCTTATAATAAATCTTTGTGAATTGGTAAAAAAACTATAACACTTTCTTTAATTAACCCGGGTCAGGATGTATACCAATAGGATGAATTTTGAAAACAAAATAGTATATATAAATATAAAAAATATTGATTTTGAATGTTATTAATTTTAAAATTATTTATTGTTTTTTATTTCTTAATTTTTATTTTTTATTTAGATTTGATTATAATATTTACATTTTTTTAATTAGTCAGTTCAGCAAATTCATGTGGGGAAAGTATTTCTGTTTAATTGATTATTTTTTATTTTTATTTTATTTCAACATTTTTGAATGAATATTTTAAATTAGGA
This sequence comes from Rhamphomyia laevipes, assembly GCA_963920725.1. Taxonomy (NCBI): domain Eukaryota; kingdom Metazoa; phylum Arthropoda; class Insecta; order Diptera; family Empididae; genus Rhamphomyia; species Rhamphomyia laevipes. The sequence goes on along the minus strand of OY987255.1, from coordinate 122,544,760 downwards.
AAAAAATAGTATCAATGTGACAGAATGTAAGAGAAACATGTAATGCCGGATTTAACCAAACACAACAAAATACAGGAAACGTTTAAATATGGAAAATTCAAAGTTACAATTCAAAAATGTTAGAAATATTTTAAAAGTTAAAATTTTGTCAAAATTCGAGAATTTTGAATAGCACTGAAAATAAGTATTACTTGATGTTTTTATTTGATACAACAATCTTATAAGAAGTAAAATAATGAATGTACATATAATATGATTATCTAGTACAGAAAGATTAATATTCTAAATAGATCATTACAAATTGACGCCTATGTAGATGACGTGACCACAATAGCTAAAAAATTTCAAGACTTAGAAGAAACGCTAATTTGATTTAGAAAAAACGCTAATAATTGGTTTAAAATAAAAGCAAATATTTAAAGCTATCTAGATCAAGTACCAAAAAAAATACAACCCATAAAAATCGGAGAATATAACTTCGAAAGTGTAAACAACATAAAAGATGAACACCACAGTATACAAGCAGCTAACAATTGTTATTTTACGTACCTAAAAACTTCTCAAATCAAAGCTTTTGACACGAAGTTTTAAAGTGATGTTAAAGAAAAATATAATTCGACCCGTGATAACATAATAGTACTGAAATATGGACTTTAACTGTGGCAGATACAAATCAATTAAAAGTTTTTGAATGAAAGATCATGCGAAAAATATATGAAAATTAATCAGATCAAATGGCGAATTTCTTGAATTAGTAGACGGTGAAGACATACTTGGTTTTGTAAAAATCTAAAGAATAAAATGGGCAGGATATTTAATGAAAATTCCGTACGAAAGACCCCAAAAATCTATTTTTGACGATGTGCTAATGGACACAGAGGGTGTCCTAAACATAGGTGAATGATTAATTGTTACCGAAGACTTAGAAACTGTTGAAGTTTGTAATTGTATAACAGTAGCATGTGATAGAGACTGTTGGAAGAAGATAGTAAAGCAAGTCAAGGCCAACCCAAGGCTCGTAGAATGATGATGATAAAAACGCTTAACTATACCAGATTTTGAGAGAAATATGCTGAATTATCTAATATATGGATATACATATAGAGATTCGAATTTTATGAATTCTTTACAATTGTGAGAAATTTTACTAAAGTAATGACTAATAAAATTAGCTCACACTTTAAAAGTTTCGTAGAAATCCATAATTTCGAACCTTAGAGAATTCGGTCAACGGTGTTTTTAATTCACCAAGTGTTTTTATATTTTAATTTAAATAGCTTAAAAATATGTTTTTCTATCAAATATTTCTAAAAACTTCACTGAATTCGTGAATCATACTTCAATTATAGAAGAAAACTCTACATAATCCTAAACATTCTCTAAATTTTGTTTATAATTCTAATTTAAGTGAACACTAATTGCAAGATATATTTTCAATTTATAAAAATATTTAATTTTTATTTCATCGGCATTCAATTTAATAATATTTTTATGCTACATTACAAATCTATATAAATAAATCTTTGTAAAATAAATCGCAAATATATTTATATAAATAAAAGGCAGGTGGTTTTTGATTGAGTGTTAACTCTTTTTGTTATTGTTGGTATATACTTCCGTCCATCTATCCACTTTGTCCTGCCATACAATCATGGCTGATTGGTCGATAACAGTCTTGTATCCTCTTCTTGTACGATTCATTTACAATTTGTGCGCGCGTATAAATATTGAAAATATTATATATAAAAAATTGTTTCGGTACGGTTGCGTTTTTAGTCTTATTACAATTCATAAAAAATATATTAGTTAGTCTGACTTAGAGCTGGAGGTATACGTAATGAACCTAAGAAAATAAAGCAAAAAAAAAAATAGTATTCAAAGCAATATGATTATTTATTGCTTCGTTATTTAAATTAAAAACAAAACAAAATCAAAAAAAAAAATTAAGTTATTTTTTGTATCTCTTCACCTCCGCAATGGATCCGTTTTCATATATAAATATGTATATATATTTTTGTATTAAATATTATGATTAAAATCATCATCAACAATATTTCTGGTTATTATTTTAAGAGTTTGTTTTTTTGTTGGTTGTATCGTATTCAAACTAATTTAAAATTGAAATTGGTTATAGGTAAAAATCATATTTTTTAAATCTTTTTTTATATGAATTTTGCATATTATACCCGACAACTAAAAGGTATATGAAAAAAAAAATTATCTTATGTCCGAACGAAGGAAATGTAATTTGTTACGGTTAAATAAAACGTCGAGATTTTAATTTCCTTTTTACTTTTTTTTTCAGTTTGCATAAATATTTTCATTTCATTTATTATTAAATAATTTCTGGATCTATATTAAAATATATGTATAACAAAAATAAAAAAATTCATTTAAATATTTCCTTTAATAAAAACATAAAACATAAAAAAAAATATCAAAAATTAATGGAATAATATTTTTATTTTAAATGATTTTTTTTTTTTTTTTTGTATATTTTATTATTATTTATATTTCATTTAATTTACTTGATTAAATTATTTTAAAAATAAAATTAATTAGAGTTTTGTAGTAGATTATTCACTAAGTACTAAGAAAGAAATACATTAACAAATCCATCACAATATATTCAGATAGCAAGGCAATGGACTCAATATCAAATTACGTATGGGATTGCCTTGAGGCCTTTATAGCCTTAGAGAGGGAAAACAGGGTAATATTATCCTGGATTCCAGTCCATAGGCTTTGAAGGAAATTAAAGAAGCGGACCTTTTAACAGGACCAGAACCGTTGTGTGGAGTATCACACTGTCACCTCGTGTCATTTCAAAGGGACCAAGTAAAGTGAAACCAACAAAACCGTTAGAATAGGCGAGAGGGTATGAGACATTCAATAATGTTCATACCTGGCCCATCGAAAAAACGAGCAACGGAAATGCTTGTAATGAATAGGAAGAAATTCAGGGCTCTGGTGGCCTTCCTTACATCTAAACAGACTTACACTATCAGAAGACCAACTGTGCAGAGTGCAGAGTGCAGATTTTGTAAAGGCTAGGCGATAGCGAGAAAATGCATACGACACCTCCGTAGTTACATAACTACACCCTTAGAAGGAAATCACAATAAGCCACGTGGTTGCAGTGAAGTGATTATGTAAAAATGATTGTACACATTTTATAATGAAATTTGATTTGTTTTTAAATAATTTGTAATTGGATTTAGATTATTATTTTTAGTCCAAATTTTTGGGAGCATTCATTTATTAATTGTTTTAAATAATAAGTTAATTTGCCTAATTTTAATTAAAGTAAAAACTTTTGAAAGATAAAAAGAAAGAATTAATTTTATGGTTTAAAAATTACTTTATTTTTTAAGCTTCAAGCCCACCACACTTTATAACAATTCTGTACCATGTTTATAATAAATTTGTAACAAAAGTCTTATAAAATAAATAACCATATACATCTACAGCTTCAGTTGCTTCTTCATTGGACGAAACCCGCTTTCCAGAAAACATAAAAACATTATTGATGTTGTTGATGGTAATCTGAGGGAGCTAAATCTGGTTAATTATAGTAATTCGTACTTCAATTCATTGATTTTTTTCTATTTGTTGATTTGAAGCTGGGAATTCCGTTTGTGGACAGTTGAAAATGATGGTGTATGAACAAATTTCTGTTATTCATAAACTTTCAAAATTAATAATTTTATTATTGCGTGATATTAAATTTTTTCAATTTTAAAAAAATGACATGTCAGCTAAAAATATTAATTGAGGTAGAAATTTTTGTTATTCGACTGGATTTTTGACTGTATTCAAAAAAGACCGATTTTGCGAATTAATTAATATCGATTCAATTGACGGAAATATCGATTTTTTTGAATTAATAATTTTTTTTAAATTTACATTCCAAAACTTTCATGGAAACTAAGTTGATATACATATATATGAAAAGTAAAATGCAGCAGGTTTTTCTTAACTTACAAATATATATAAGAAATACAACAAATTGTGCAGGGCGAACCAAAAATATGAATGTGATACCTTTATTTCTATAAATAAAAAGTGAATTTGAATTTATTGAATTCATTTTTTATTTAATTGTGGCTTCTTCAAATACTAAAAACAAAGTGAGATAAATACTTAATATATAAAACAGATAATTTTCCCGAACTACTAAAGCAGGATGTCCATGTTCAAACTCTAATAGACGAATGCGTGTAATTCTAGTAAAAAAATATATCGCAAAGATCAATTCATCGATTAATCAACTATCGTAAGATCATTAAACATCGAAGTGTCACTTTCGAAAGTTTTTAAATATTCATAGTACTTATTAAGGGTTCAATATTTTCCGAAATTAGTTAAGTTCGTTAATTCTTTATTTATATAGTACTATAATTGGTAAAAGCATAAGGATATTTACCGAAATATTGATAACTTGAAAATATTGTTATGATCTTTTATTAGGGTTTATGCAAATGTAAATGGTATTGTAATGAAAATTTCGTTTGCTTTAATTGGAATTTTTCTTTAGGAATTCGAGTCCACTTCATACAATACAATTTTCATACAAATATTTGGCACAATGATTTATTTTTGTTAAGTATCCTTTTTTAGATAGATATTTTCTTCTGGTAATTGAATTTGTGAAACAATATTTTTTTTATGATGTTTGTGTTTTAAGGCCATGAAACCCATATTCATAAATTACATGATAATTTCAAAAAATTTAAACATTATACGACGGTATTGAAATTTTTGGAAAACATGTTTTTAATTAAACAAGATATTTCTGAAATATTAGATTTATTAAAATGTTTTATTCAATTCATCATAGAAATTAATTAGTCTCATACTGTTGGGATTTTGTGGGTGATCAAATGGTTAATATACACGTATCTCGTAGGATATAATACAGGTTCAATCGTAATTATTTTGATAACATCAATCTGCAATTAGAAGTAAGTAAAACCACAATTTGAATGCAATTGTATAGAAATAAATTCGATGCAAATAGAAATATCGATCCATATAAATATTATGTAAATGTGATTTTATAATTAAATTTAAAATTTAAAATGAAAAAATAAATTCTGCCAGAGGGGCAGACAATATTATTATGTAATGCATTATTGTGTAATACAGTTTTTGACAAACGTATGTCAGAGAGCGTAGGTGTGCCTATAAACAAATATTTTTTTAAAAAGTAAATTCTTAAAAGAATAATAAATAATAAGTTGTAAGCAACATTTGTGTTATTTCTCGGTAACATTAATTTTGGAGTCGGTAGGTGGGAGTTTTAATATCATAACCTTGAAAACAAATGTAATTTTGAAAACTGAAAAAGGAACTACTTGTCCACGAAAATATGTATTCGATTTAAAAACAGCACAGCCATGAAAATAGCGCCGTGTTTTAGGTGTATGTATGAATGTATGTAATGCTCTGTTGAACACTACGTGCTTACCCGTAATTCAACATATTTGGAACTTTTAATAATTAATTTGAATTGAAACAGTCATGCCGTAGTACTAAGCAGTTAAACACAAATCAGTCAAACGTATCAAACCCTCAAATGCATATGCAAGAGGTCTATGGCCAGTGTGGGAGATCTGCTGTGCCAACAATGTACCCTCTTAGACTGTTGAACCTGGTGTAGGTGAAATAAACCGGACACTGACAAATAGTGTCATGCCGTACTCCGATAAATTCTTTGCAACAACTTCTTAATATAGGCGACCCAAATTCTATTAAGTGGGCTGTGCCCTGTAACGATTACCCTTAATACAAGCTATTATATAGAGTTTTTCATAAATAGTTGCGTAGACAAATTGAATTCCCACAAAAAATAATTCAATGAAATTAGATCGCAGCTTCTTAAAGGTCAGTTTACTGGTCCATTTCTCGAAATTATCGAATTTCTGGATTTTATGGGATGCAAATATATAATTTAATTTGTTTTTACAGGTTTAGTGTAGTGCCGAAAAAAAAAAAAATTAACTAAAATCCTTTTTAATTTAGTGAAGAACTATAATTATTATATACTATTTTTTTTACTTTTGAATTATGTTTCATAGTTTAATATCTTAAAGCAATACATAACCTTATTTTCATATTTTCTTAAAAATGGTATTTAATTAGAATAAAAATTCATTTAAATTATATTTTTCTTTCTCAATATTTCGTGCCAAGTACCAAAGTATAAGTTTCAAAATGTTAAAAACATCTACAATGTTATCTTTTCATTAAAATACTAATTATAATTTTCAACTATATTTGTACTTGAAGATACGAAACATTGGGTTTCAAAAAAATGTATATTTATTTTAACCAAATACCAAATTAACCAAAAAGAAAATTGTAACCAAAAAAATTAATAAAAAATAATAAAAATGTAAGGGGATTAAATTGAAGGGTTAATTTCTAAGTCTGGAACTTTTCCACTTACTTTCCAAACATTTAAATTCGAAGGGGAGGCAGAGCTTGGATATGTTTTCTAAATTAATGTAAGACGATGAAATGGATTCGGGGATTAAACTCTGTCTGGATAAACTACAGACCTTTAGATTTCGAATTCGGACTTTTACATTTTAAGTTTTCTACAAATTGAAAGTTTACAACGCATACTTTATTAATAAATTTATGAATTGAATTTCTAATAATTTACAATTTATTTTTATAATATCGGTCTTTAATCTTCGAAAGTAACCCCTTTTATTCTTCTTGTTGAAATAAATGAGTTTTAAATTTTGTTAAATTTCTTACGCATCAGTTGAATTTGAAATTGATTTTTAGAAATTGTCAATTTTACCATATCAAAAATTTCGTTTTTTAGATAATTTGATTATATCAAATAATATTTTGAAATATATTTACCCCAATTCTAAGATAAGACTATACCTAGTCAAAATCAGTACTTGTTGAAATCCAATCTAAAGTATTTTAAGATAGTAGAGCTAAATTTTACTGAATTATACAAAAAAAAAAATATTTTTAAAATGGTTTATGGACAATTTCATTGATTATTATGTCCTGGCAATAAAATAATTCGATTTTGTTATTTAAATGCTGGTCAATTTACAAACATTCAATTAAAATTCAATAATGTTTGAAAAATATTTTGTTTTTAATGGAAGCAAAGCTATGCAAGCGATAAGCGAAGACCTTTTACTTAGAATTCCAAAAAAGAATGAAGGAATAAAGGATTAATTACGTTTGATTGTGGAGATAAGAATTTGTTATTGATTAGAAATAGTTTTTTTTTTCGTATGATGGTGGGGAAATCTTTTAGAGACGCTGAGGAAGGGTCCGCAATTGTTCAGGGTGTCGGAGTCCATGATGTTGAGATGTTATTTGGCTACCAACTAAAACCCCATCCTCCTTGTCCCACGATGAATACCAACTCGGGACCACTTTCGTATTACTTCGAGTTGGATCGTGCTGTTCTTCCTTTTCTAGTAATATTGTATCTCGTTCCTAGTTGTTGCGTTGTTGTGCTTGTGGATCTTCTAGATGCTTCAACCTCTTCTTCTTGCGAAGTATTGTTTCAATGAATACAATGATTAGAAATAGTAAATTATATTTTCGGGAGATTTCTTTAGAGTGCAGTTCAATACAAGCATAATTCTTTGATATAAGGAAGTTTTAACTTGATAAACATATTTTGGATAACTTTATTAAACGGAACACAATTTTTTTTTAATCAGTAATTGTCAGATTTTCCAAAGAAAATCTTGTAAACCCCATATAACATTTTTTAATTAATGAACAACATTTTCTAAACTACTTCAATATCATTTTGACTGTACACTAATAAAGTTATCTAACTCTTATAACAATTTTAGCACTGCTAAAAAAATGTTTTTTTTTTTTTTCTTGTTATATTATTTTTAAGGGTTGGACAAATAATCTGCACGTGACCATCGTAATGTATCCGTTTTATTATATCTTCAATATTATAAAAAAAGAGAAAATAATCAGAGTAACCGCCCCAAAAAAAAATTATACTTATATCAAAATATGACCTACCTCTCCACTTCAAAAAATACAAAAAAACTTCATGTATTATTAAAAAATGAAATGCGAAGTCAAGAGAGAAGGTATATCGTATCGATGATGATGTACCACAAAAATAGCAATAATTTAACCGACAATACCAAAAACAACTTCATTAAAATATTATATTAAGCTGGTAGAAAAAGGGAGAGTCACGACAACGGACGGTATGAACTATAACAAGTGTAAAGAGATGATGGTGTCGTGTGTATAGCCTATCCTAAGTAATTTCGTTTTTTTTTTTAAGATGAACTTATAAAAGGTTTTTTATGAATTTACATCGTGAATAAATAGGATAAACAATAGCACGTGCCATTATAAAAAAAAAAACAGAATAATATCTATTGAAGTATAAACTGGTGCCTTGCGACCTGTCAAACCGTGTAAACAAATCCTTATGAACATAAACTGAACAAAAAAAATTCTATATTTTGGGTGAAATTAATGTAATATGAGAAAATATGATATTTTAATGAGTTAAGGATGTGGAAAAATGTTGAAAATGTTTTCGATTTCTGTGTTATAGTTAATAATGCACGGATGGCGGGCGTTGATGCGCAGATAATAGTATCTAAACTAATTTGCTAATTATTTACGCTGGTTTAAAAATTATGATTTTATTAAAGTACAATTTAAATTAGGAATATTAAAAGAACATATTTTCTATTTGAATAGTGTATGCAAATATTTGATATTACAAAATGCGATGTAAATCATGATAATAAATTTGTTATGTATTTCAGTAATAGGTTTAGGGTTAAAATCTTGTCTAGATTGTGATAGTAAACTAAAATTAGAAGATTAAATATAAAGTAAAACTGAAATTTCTGGAAATTGTTCAGTAAAATCTCTTAAAGAGACTCTTAAAGAGCTTTTAAGATATATTGAATAACTGATTCCTTTCAATTAACTCCACCATGTTAAAAAGTACTATGTCTCGAGGATTCAATAATATTGGACTTATAAAACGATATCCTTATGATATGGTCCAATTTCAAGTGTATTTAGAATTCAAGCAATAGTACATATATTTGGGGGAGTAATACGCATATGCCAATAGAAGCATTGCTTAGATTCTTGACTACCGCAGATTCAAATATATAAGTAGTTATTTTTGAAATAATTACGGGGATTTTTTTCTTGGCCAAATTCGCCTGGTATTTAAGTGCATTCTCCAATAGTGGATGATATTTCACTATTTGTGAGAGATAATCTCAATAATGAGCTGGACTCGTACTAAAATGATATATATTAAATTAGAATAATTAGGTTCTACAACTTCCGTATAATTGCCGATATTTTGAAACAAAAATGATCATTAGCAATAAAGCAATCACAAAAAATTACAATAAGTAAACATAAATGGAAATGCTAATTTTTGAAGGAAGTGGTAAATTAACACCAAACTTATTGAATTTATTTAACGCGCTTAAGAATATCCATATTTAACGCGCTTAAGGTTCTATAAACTATCTATAAAATCTGGGATCCGCAGGAATGACCGGTAAATGGACCTAAGAATGTCGGGAAATCAAATACCAATTCTTCCTAAGAAATATTAGCGCAAATTTTTCAGTTGGTTCGACATTAGCTCTGAAGGATATTTGTATAGTGCAATCCAGAGCGAACATCTTTCAGGCCTTATGGTTAAGATAAAAATGTGTTATGTTTATATGATCGTTATTTTAAGTTGTAAATGAAGATATTATAAAATACAAGTAACGCCACCATATTTAAGTATAAATCGAAATGTTAATTCTATAAAGATAAATTACATAAGTATTTACCACCCCAAGTAATCAATGAGAGGTACATATATACTACAGTATGTGTTACCGTAATAATCGAAAGAATTTAATATTTTCGATATATTTTTTTTATAAAGTTATTCAATTTTTTTGATCTGTTCTTTTCAGTCAGTATAATTTCGGAAATAGTTCATATAAGAAAAGATTGTATCAAAATATTAACTATAATGGTTTTAAATCAATCAAAACTTCTCAAATATGCCAGATCATAATTATTTTTAGTACTGAAAATGCTTACTTTATCAATATATCATCAATAATTCGTCTATATAGCTTCAATTATTATCAGCATCACAAAATTTTTCAAGGACTTAAAACTTAAAATTATTATTATTAATATAAAAAAAACATAAATACAATCTACATAAATCTATCTATACATAATTTAACTTTATATACCTAATCAAAATTATTAAAAACGTTTCACCTGCTTATATTATATCAAGATTTGAATAATTCTTTAATCTTAACTCTATGGCGAAAACCATAACCAAGCGGATTTTTAAATATGGTAAGATAATATTTAAAGATAATAAACTTCTAAAGCATAAAACAAAAAAAAAATTTGTTAATCTTTATAATATTTATTAATAATATCCTGAACTCATAAAATATTCTCTTTATTATATATTTTTTTTACAACAAAAAGATCATAAGTTACGCTATAATATCCTTAAGGGCATGAAACGCACATACGCAAATTAACATACTATATACAGAAAAATTTATTATAATTCTTAAATTACAGGGTAAAGTTCTCATAATTGTGGTATGCAAAAATATAATAATATTTTATAAATTTATGTAATATACTTAAAAAAAATATTATCTTTAAAGAATTAAAAATTTATGGAAAGGACATGTCTGGTAGGATGTAACAATAAAATATTTTAGAAAAAAATAAAGCATAAAAATTTAGTGATTTCCGTCTTTTTTATAGTGTATTAAAAGAAGGTATTTTATTAATGACACTTTTTTATGGAAAATTGAATAATTATATAAATTGAAAAAAAGTTAATACGCTAATTTTAGAATCTGCATATATTTAATATGTTAAACAAACGAAAGAACATTTTTGTAGTAGGATATAACCACAACTTAGTTTAAAGCATCTAATATTACTAATGAATCATAACCTTCAAAAAAAAAAATTATTGCTTAAAATTTCCTCCTTTTACATTAAAATCTTTTTATGCTCATCTCATCCTACACGCTTTGAGATTGAATTTCTTGATGATCATCTCATAAATAATAGCTTACACATCAAATTCCATATTTATCTTCGTATTTCGTTGATAGAAGATAATTCTCATTGTGCTATGTTGCGATTCTACTGGTGAGAATATTTTGCAGGACCTTAGATGATAAAAATTTAAATATTGACAACATCACTTTATAAATTCCACATTTCACTTCAATAGTACGGAAAATATGAAAATTTGATTTCTATATAGAATTTGGGGTGATAATTCTTAATTTATCATTAAAACTAATTTCATTACACAACCTAGGTCCATCTAATCTAAAGTTTTAGTATACCATGTGATTTAATGCTAGAATCGTAGAATATTTTGAAATTATGTGTTTTAGATAGCTTCCAAAATCATCCGGTCTGAAAATATTTAGTAAATGTTGATCGAAATTAATATAACATGAGTTGAACTGGTAAGGAATAGTGTACATATATAGCAAGTGATACTATTCTATTTATCATAATGACCTAAAGCAATATTCCATATAATGCATTGAAAAAAATCAAAATGTTTACAACTATAGGTACTCAAAAAAGCTTTCGGCACTCAAACTACTAAGAGCAGTTAATATTACATACATTTTTATATTTTCACTATACTCAAACTATGGAACGCAAATACTATTATCGCTATTGGTTGGTTTGAGAGGGGGTGTGGGTTGGAAGCGGCCAAACCATGTACCTAGAACATACGGTGCAAATCTCCTGCAAAATAAAAACCGAAAAATTTGAATATTTTATTATACTGAGAAGGACAGTGACATAAAAGATGTTCAATTGTCTCGTCATCTTCAGCGCAGACTCTATAAGTGCACGTACAGAGTGACGCTATGAGCGCTATTTTTATATAAAAAGCAACAACCACACTACACCACGGCTTCCAGCACCGATCATAGCCTCACTCTGTTCGTGCACTAAGTGGTTTCCGTTGTCAAACCTAGTCGCACGGCATGTTTACGTAATAATATGAGCATGGGTTTGGTCATATTCAGAATACTTCTCGAAAGTTTAGCGTTGAGGTCACTCCAGAACAGTTTTGTCTGCAGACAACTGCACAGCGGAACCCATTCTTTTCTAACCTATTTTGTTCTGCTAGTCATAGTTTAAACAGTCTTTTAAATGAGTTGACTGGGTAACCGATCTGGCAAATTGGGAGGCTAATTAAAATATCGATTAATAAAATATCGAAATTTCATAGAAAGTAAATTTTATTTAATCAATCTTCAATTCCGTATTGACGTATTAAAACTTAAAACCTACAAGCTAGTTACATCTTCAAATTGAAAAAAAATATTTATAATAAATAATTAAAAAAAAATTAAATCTAATTAACCTAAATTCAATGAACTTCAAAAAAAAATATTAGTAATAATAAAAAAATTTAACTTTTCGTTAGTCAATTTATCAAAAAATCACTCAACATTAAAAAAAATCACCGTTAAAAATCATAATTTTAAAACCTAAAAAAAATATGATAATAATTATTTAAAAATTTAATTACTATAATTAATAGAAAGATTTTAGAGTGTACAATAATTTATCATAAATTTTCATTGCTTATAAATCTGAAGGTGATGTGCTTTATTCCTTCACTTTATATATTTTAAGATTTCTATATACTCTATGGCTAAAGTGGTCTTTCATTTTATGTAAATTACGAATTTACCATCATACCGAAAACTTGAATATATACATATATATTTAATATATTTATATACTTATGTGGTTTTTACTTTTTTTATCATAACTTACATTAAAATTTCGTTCATTTTAGATGCACTTTAGAAACTTCAGAAGAACTTTATAAATGTATCCAGTAACGAAGAACATAAAAACTTTAATCCTCACGAATAGCCTAAAGGATTTATTATTTTGTGCAGTGAATTACAATTTCTTGTTGTTGTTATTGTTTTTTATATATACATTTATTTGGTGTTTATCTTTTTTCTGTTCTTTAACTCTAAGGTTACATAAAAAAGCCTACCAGTTAAATAAAAAATTCCGAGCATATTCAAGATTCTGTAGTAAAACTTTATATATGGTCTACAAAGTAAAATATGATTGTGCTAAAAGACATTTAATTTAGTTCTACAATAAATGATGGAAGTATGAGTGATAAGTTAATGGAACTGAGGATAAGATCAAGAATCTTGAATATTATTCAGAAATTTGATCAGAATTAGAGAAATTGCCCATCGGAAATATTAGAAAACATGTTTCCTCCAAACTGTTGTTAATTGAAGAATGAAATAATTTTCTTTTAGTTGATTTTCCCTTTGTCGGTAAATTTTAATATGGTTTTCTGATATCCTGCGAGAATTGTATATGACTTTCCTTGTTTCACGGATCTGCGTCATAAATGTTTTCATTCCTACTTCATAAATCGAACTGCGCAAGTTATATATGTAGAACGGAATGTTTTGAGGGGTCCAATAAGCCTAGTTCATGGCTAAGTGCGCATGAATCCTTTCGTAGATTCATCCATAAACCTATATTTAAAAGAATTTAAGTTTGGTTATCATGAATGTGTTAAAAGATATTTAATTTAAGTAATTCTATAATAATAACTGGAGGTTAGATGGATCAAAATTAATATAAGTAAAATTAGAGATCCAGAAAGTTGAATGTTATTAAGAATTTTTTTCGAGAAACTACCAAAGTAACACAGTAAACAAAAGAATTTCCAATTAAGTTAGTGAGTTTAACTACAGGTAACCTTGTCTGTTCATACTTTACATTCATCACTCACGACTAATTAGCTTTATAGAGTAGCTTCATCGGGTCTGGTATAAAATCAAATTACGGAATGTTCCTGGACGGTTGACAGAGAATTTGTTGAAATGTTTTTATTCAGTTCGATTTTTTTTTAAATTGGCTTATATTGGACAGAGTACTGGACAGTGATATTATCGAAAGAAGAATATGCAGCAGAAAGTGCTCGAGGATAAGAATACAGTTCCATGTAGAAATACTTATGCAACGCATCCAGTCAGTGAATGAGATATGTTATAAACTAATAGTGAAGTGAATCTGGAAATTTGACTGAATTCTGAAACTAACCCTGAGAAGAATTTATTATGTTGTTCAGGAAGTTGTGTTCTTTCAGATCGAAGAATTAGTGTCAACGTACTTTAGAAGAAGTACTCGTCTATATCCATGTTTGTACATAAGTGTGTGATTTGTTTGCCAATCATAGAAAATTTATTTGAAGAACATTTTTATGAAAATTTTGTGTGAGGATTAATGATTGTGTGTCTAGATATACAGAGGCTTCATCAGGTATTCCGAAACGTAACCATAATGGATCTTGGGTATTTATCGTCTTCATTAATAATATTAATAAAGATTTCAAATATTGTTCTTCTTCTTTATATGCTGATGACGCTAAACTTGTTAAGATAATTAGTCATTGATATTTATATGTTATCCCAATAGTGTTTCAGTAATAAATTAAAATTAAATATTTCTAAATGTTTTATAGATTCAGAATTGCTATATTTCCCCCATATTGCATCAATGGTATTCCGTTTGAGCATGTGTTAGGAATTAAGGATTTAAGTATTATATGTTCCCGTAAATTCTATTTCTGCCGTAAACAAATTCATTATGTTATCCCTAAAGCTAATCTATGCTGAGTTTCATCAAACTATTATCATATGAGTTTTCTGAACCTTACACATTAAAAAGTATGTTTGTATCTTTAGTTCGTTCCATTCTCGAGTTTGGTTTAATTATTTGGGATCAAATTTATGCATGTTATATCATTTGAATTAAAAAAAAATACAAAATTCGTAATATTAAAATGAAATTGGGATTTTATGCGAGCTTGTGAAATCAGATGTCAACTTATTGGTTTACCATTTTAGCAATGGCGAAGACAATACTTCAGTATTATGTTTGTTCGGAATGTTTTTCTTAATATTAAATGTCCTGAAATTCTTCCATATTTATTACGAATAGTATGAAATACTATGAAGTCTGGTGATGGGTTGGATGGTCAAAAAAAAAAGTTCGCTCAAAATTTTTTTCTAGGCGTTTCCGAGGTCGGGGAGTCCGAAAATGCAAAAAAAAAAAAGTGTCCGGGGGACGCGTACGCGTACGCGTACGCGTACGCTTTTTATGTGCGCAGCAACATCTCCTAGAACCGCTTGTCCGATTTTAATGAAATTTGGCACACAGGCTCTAACATACCTCGCGCAGGTGCCGGTACAAGATGAGATCGATCCTTTCAGTGGGACCATGTTAGATTTCCCCATTTATGTGGCAACCTACGTGTTTTTGTTCTACGGGAAAATGTAAAAAAAAATTTCATGTCTCAGATTTGGATGAAATTTAAAACATAGGTTGGTATCATGATTGTCCACAAGCCTACCAAGATACAGGTCTGTAACTTCAGGGGGTCCCTGGTAAAATTTCCGATTAAAATTTCGTATACTCTAGAGCATATAGTAATTTTTATCTAATTAGCATAAATTTTGGTACATATGATAGTTTCCGTATGTACTTGGTGTCTGTAAAATTTGAAGTCAATACTTCAGTGGGTCCATGTAAAAATCCGTAATTACTTTTCATAAGTTCAACTATCTATATCTACCGTACCTTTCACCCAATTTCAATGATATTGAACACACAGTTTCATTTAGTTATCTATTTGATACTCCACAAATTTGTAGTTGGTAGGTACAGTACGTTCATGGGAAACTAATATATGAGCAACTTAGTTTCCGAAGAATATTTTCTTTATGCTCTACAGCTTGTAATTATTATCCGATTTCAATGAAATTTGGTACACAGGTTGAGTTCATGATTCTACATTGGTTGACCAAATTACAGGTTAGTAGGATTAGGGGGTCCATGTTAAATTTCCGATTTAATTTTTTTTTTTTTTTTTCATATGTTCTACAGCATATAGTAATTGTTAACCGATTTCAAAGATATTTTATATATAGGCTAATTTTGGGATCTAGTTGGCTCTCCTGAAATTTGGAGACCTTCAGGGGGTTCCTAGAAAACAGTTTTAGTTTCCGAATTTTATATAATTACGTGTTTTATAGCATGTAATTATTATCTGATTTTAATGAAATTTGGCACAAAGGTAGACCTTCTGATTATGCATGTGTTGGCCATGTTAGAAGTTAATACCTTCAGGGGGTCCATGCTAAAATTTCCGATTAATATTTCATATGTTCTAGAACATATGGTAAATATTATTCAATTTCAATGAAATTTTGTACACAGGTTGGATTCGTGATTACGCATGTGTAGACTAAGGTAGAAGTTAGTAGCCAGAGGGGGTCCATGCTAAAATTTCCGATTAATATTTCATATGTTCTAGAACATATGGTAAATATTATTCAATTTCAATGAAATTTTGTACACAGGTTGGATTCGTGATTACGCATGTGTAGACTAAGGTAGAAGTTAGTAGCCTGAGGGGGTCCATGCTAAAATTTCCGATTAATATATCATATGTTCTAGAACATATGGTAAATATTATTCAATTTCAATGAAATTTTGTACACAGGTTGGATTCGTGATTACGCATGTGTAGACTAAGGTAGAAGTTAGTAGCCTGAGGGGGTCCATGCTAAAATTTCCGATTAATATTTCATATGTTCTAGAACATATGGTAAATATTATTCAATTTCAATGAAATTTTGTACACAGGTTGGATTCGTGATTACGCATGTGTAGACTAAGGTAGAAGTTAGTAGCCTGAGGGGGTCCATGCTAAAATTTCCGATTAATATTTCATATGTTCTAGAACATATGGTAAATATTATTCAATTTCAATGAAATTTTGTACACAGGTTGGATTCGTGATTACGCATGTGTAGACTAAGGTAGAAGTTAGTAGCCTGAGGGGGTCCATGCTAAAATTTCCGATTAATATTTCATATGTTCTAGAACATATGGTAAATATTATTCAATTTCAATGAAATTTTGTACACAGGTTGGATTCGTAATTACGCATGTGTAGACTAAGGTAGAAGTTAGTAGCCTGAGGGGGTCCATGCTTAAATTTCCGATTAATATTTCATATGTTCTAGAACATATGGTAAATATTATTCAATTTCAATGAAATTTTGTACACAGGTTGGATTCGTGATTACGCATATTTATACTTAATATAATTATTTTAATAATATTATTTATTATTAAGGAAATAAAAATATAAAATTTAATCAATAAATAATAAAGATGAGCAATTTTTGAAGAAACCACTGTTTGTTACAAAGATAATGTTAATTACAAAAAACTTTTGGACATAAATCGCTGTTAAACAACATACTATGAGTTATCTGCTCCCCCTAGTTAGCAGCTTTTTTTTATTATGTTCTCGTTATTCTTTCCGTAATGTTATTACATTTCCGTAATGTTATTATGGCAGAAATGAACCAATTATTAGGTGCATAAGAAATTTTTATGAAATCTGTAGCTCAGTGAATCTATCTCTAAGTGAATGAGTAAATAAATCATGGACACTGTCTGGTGTAATAATGTCGCAATAAACATAATTTTTAGTATTTCTGATGCATGTCAACTATAATTGTACATAATTATTTATTAAATAAATTTTCAATTTTTCAATGATTTATTAAATAAATCAATTATTATAATTCGATATTTAAATTTACTCTCATTTGATTATACTTTTCATTTAATTAGAAATTTTATTAACCACAAAAAAAAATTAATTGACTTAAACATAATGTTAACTATATATATAAAAAATTAAGCATTTTAATTAATTTATGAATTTTCTTCAGAATATTCCAACAGATTTTCGTACTCATAATTAAATTAACTTTAATTTACTTTAAAAGACAATATATCACAACGGCTGCGTTAAACCTATTATTAAGTTTTAAAAATGTTTCGTTTCTTATAGCAATCATAATAATAAAGTCTCTTCTGGATCATATAAAACTGAACTCTATCAAAACATTCTTTATTGCAAAAACAAAAACCAAAAAACAAAAATTTAAATATAACATAAAAAAAAATCTGCTATGGCATTTCCCTATATCCAAAACATCCATCAGCTATCAGAAATATTTCTGAAAAAATTCCTTATGGTGATGTTATATACATAAATATCGTTCTTTTGATAGATGTATAGTTGAACACATGACAGAATAATGAGCATCTAATTGGATTTCACCTTCTCAAAAAATATATTCCAATATTCATGCATGTATTTATTATTCGTTAGAGGCCAAAATAGTGGAACATAATCGAGCTATCGACATATTTTTTTTTTAATAAAACTCTAAAAAAAACCATAAATGCTATACCACGGCATTATAAAATGTTTAAAATAAAAATGCTGCTTTATAGTTCAACCTGCCTTTATGCACTGGATATAATTTATTACTATATGCAGAACAAGTAAATATAATTTGTTATTGTTGTGATCTTTTCATATAGGCTATTATGATGGATTTATAATATATTAACTTAAAAAATTAAATATTTTGTTTTTCTTACTTATCGCTGATCAATATTGACGACGAATCCTTGAAGCTATATTTTTTTTATATATTGAATTACAAAGTTTTTTTTTTCGATATCATGTCAGGATATAGGAAGGTTATTTGACGATTTAAGTAGTGTCAAAATAAAATCCAGCGATGCAGTTGTTATTATATTTTAGATAGAACATTTCACCTGTCTCTGAAAAATGTATTAGAAATTAGAATGATGATTCGAAAAAGTTAAAATTGAAGAATAAATAAAATATTAATTCAGTTGGAAAATGTTCGAAACTAAGAAATTCTTTGCAATGCGGTGCTGCAGCCCAAATTGAGCCTTGACCTCCACAACGAGGTTTCATAACATTTTATTGCAATTTCGATTCCTAGTAATTTTTTATGGATTCTGAATCATAATATTCTTTATAATGAAAGAAAGATAGCATATAATAGTGATATATTTTATGTCAGCAATGGCCTTAAGCGTTAGCATTTAACCCATATTAAAATAACAAAGCTGAATTAACTTATATTGAGTTCAATTGTGGAGATACAGCAAGTGAATCCATTATTCATATAATTGAAGCTGGATTTTTAAGTACTAATAGCAGAAATATTAGGCTGAATGTGAATAATGGTATTTATTGATGATACTGATTTTAAGTTTGTATTTACACCGAAAATAAAGTGCGATTTAAAGTGAACTAGAGCTGCAGTTGTAATACATGGACAATATACAACTCTTATTGTGTAGTTAAACCAAAGTTCTGCATTACAAAATTATATCTCGTCAGCCACTGACTTCTGTTTGTGTTATAAAATGGATGTCGATGATCCAACGAATTTTGTACTTAATAATTCAAAAAAGCACAAACAGTGAAAAATACCGTAAATTGTAGAACCTAACTATTAAAATTGAGTTTATCTTAATTAAATAAAATCAATTAAAAAAATTTTGTTTGACAAAGCTTCAAATTGTGCGTCCCTGACAAATTAGTGAAAATATTGAAGAATAGCGAAATCGAACATAAATATTATATTGTAGTGGCGAGTGTCTGTAGAATTCTTAATGCCAGTAAATAAAATTCTAAAGTATTTCCACTAACAATAAATTATTTAATTAAACAAATAAAATTAATAGATACAATAAAATTAGCGTTGATTTAAATTCGGCTTTGCAGTTTTCTAATTTGATATTTTACGTCCTTCTTCGATGAAAGTCTAATTAGGAAGAAAGATGTGCTTTTTGTACATGACGGAGGAAACAGCTGACTTAATCATTCTAGTTGGATGCGATGGTAGCACTATGATAATTGCCAAATGGTCGGGCAGCACTTGTGCCAATGATGTAAGACTAAACGCGTTCAGAAAGGTGTATTTAGACGGACGGTGTGTTCCGCTACACTACTCCCCTGCCAGTATGGACTTGATGCTTTCTAAATGTCCAGACGTGATGGAATTTTTACCTTACGACCAAAACGCGTACTGACTTCTGTTTTTGGTTGATCATCAACTGGTGGATTTATTTGTGCTGGCTGTTTGCTTGGTAATTCAGCTGAAGGTGATGGTTCTTCAAAAGCGACGAATGCTGCTTTCAGTCGATCGATGGTGATGTTTTGAATTTTACCATTGATTTCAACTTTAAAATATTTTTCACCTCGCTGAAGAACTTTGAATGGCCCGTTGTATGGCAATTGTAGTGGTGATCGTACACTGTCAACTCTTACAAAAACAAAATCGCAAGACTTTAGTTCTTTTTGAATAAAAAATTTGTTACCACTATGATGACTTGTTTGCACAGGACGATTTTGGTTCATAATTTTCTTCAGGTGTTTAATAAATTCTGGATCGTTAGCATCGTTTTTTGATTCTTGAAAAAATTGTCCTGGAAGTAATAACGACGTACCTAGCGTAAGTTCTGCAGGCGTTGCTTGTACGTCTTCTTTTATAGCTGTACGAAGTCCGAGCATTACTAGTGGTAATTCATCTGTCCAGTTTTCTGACAGTTGTGCTTTTAATGATTGTTTTAATGATCGATGCCAACGCTCTATAATACCATTCGCTTGTGGATGGTAAGCTGTTGTGCGAAGGTGACGTATACCAAGTAAGGTATTTAAATTTTGGAAAAGACTGGATTCGAATTGACGTCCTTGATCCGTTGTTATTCTGAGTGGAATTCCAAAACGAGAAATCCAACCTGAAAGTAAACATTTGGCGACTGTTTCAGCTGTGATGTTGGACATTGGAATTGCTTCTGGCCATCGGGTGCTTCTGTCAATTATTGTTAATAAATAAGTTTGGCCATTTGACGGAGGTAAAGGACCAACAATATCGATATTTATATGCTCGAATCTGTTGCTGCTGCTATCGTAATGTACAAGCGGTGCTTTTGTATGGCGAAAAACTTTAGAGCGTTGACATGCGATACAATTTTTGACGAAATTCTTGCAATATTTTCGCATGTTGTGCCATACAAAACGGTCTTGCACTAATTTAATAGTAGCTCGTATACCTGGATGACTTAAGTTATGAAGTTTTTCTACAATAGAAAAACAAATATCGTTAGTAACATATGGTCTGATTAATTTACCTGATGTGTCACAAATTAATTGCGTTTCACTGCCTGGTAGTGTCATCATCTTTAATTTCAGTGACGTATTACTATTTGATTGAAGAATTCTCTGTAATTGGACATCTGATTTTTGACTTTCAGCTAATTTCTCGTAGTTGATTTCGTTGGAATTAAGTTGTTCAATTCTTGAGAGGAGATCTGGTACAATATTATCTATGCCGCTGACGTGTCGAATTCTCGTTGTAAACTGACTGATGTAGTATAATTGCCGCGCTTGTCGAGGTGAGGCTTTATCACTTTTTTGGTCGAATGCGAACGTCAGTGGTTTATGATCGGTGTAAACCTCGAAATCTCTGCCTTCTAGCATGTGTCTAAAATATTTAATGCCCTCGTAAATCGCCAATAATTCTCTATCATATGTAGAATATTTTTGCTGAACATTGTTGAGCTTGTGTGAAAAAAATGCTAATGGTTTACACACACCGTGTTCAATTTGATGCAGTACAGCGCCAATTGCATTGTCTGATGCATCAACTCCCAGAGCTATTGATGCTGTTTTTGATGGGTGAACGAGTAATGTTGCATTTGCTAATAGTGCTTTATATTCGATGAATGCATTTGACGCGTCATCTGTCCAAATAAGAATAGTTTTATCATTTTTTAAATTACCTTTTATTAATCGTTGTAGTCGATCTTGCGTTTTGACAGCGTTAGGTAAAAAACGTCGGTAAAAGTTTATCATCGCGATAAATCTTCTGAGTTGCTGAACTGTTGTTGGTTTTTCGAATTTCTGAATCACTTCTACTTTACTGGGTAGTGGCTTAACACCATCTGCTGTGACGAGGTGACCAAGAAATTCAATTTCGGATTGTGCAAATTTACATTTTTCAGGATTTATTTTTAGACCATGTTCTGATAATTTCTGAAAAACTATGCGAATGTGTCTAATATGTTCGTCATAATTTTTAGACGCGATGAATATATCATCTAAATATGCTATAGCGAAATCCAAATTACGAAGTGTTTCATCTATCAAACGCTGGAACGTTTGAGCTGCGTTTTTCAGGCCAAACGTCATATGCGTAAACTCATATAGACCAAATGGCGTGATTATCGCTGTCTTCGGTATATCTGTTGTTTCCATTGGAACTTGATGAAACGCTTTTTTCAGATCAATGCAGGAGAATATTCGTTTGCCTTCCAAAATATTTACGAAATCTTGGATGTGAGGAATTGGGTATTTGTTAGGAACCGTTTTAGCGTTGAGTCGACGATAGTCGCCACATGGTCGCCATGAGCCATCGGATTTTAATACCATGTGTAACGGTGATGACCAGTTCAACTTTGACGGTCGACAAATTCCCAATTTGATAAGCTCGTTGAATTCCATTTTTGCCGCTGCTAATTTTGCAGGTGGTAATCGTCTAGCACGAGATGTTACTGGTGGACCAGCTGTTGTGATGTGGTGCGTGACGTTTGTCGTAATGCCATGTCTAACAGCTGGTTGACTGTCTAAAATATCTCGGAATTCTCGAAAAAGAAATGCAAACTCATGATTATTATTTATTACAGTTACCTGTGGTGTTGGTGATCTTTTGATTTTGCCAATACTTTGCAGTTCTGTTGTCGTATCGATGAGTCGTTTTCGTTTTAGATCAACGGTAATACCATGATGTTGTAGAAAATCAGCACCAATAATTGGTGTATTGATTTTAGCTTTTATAAATTTCCATGGAAATTCTCGACGTAGACCTAGCGAAACTGTTAAAACTTCTTCACCAAAAGTTTGAATTTTAGTGCCATTAGCTGCATATAATTGGATGTCGTTACTATTGTTATAATTTGTGTTCATGCCAACATGCCATTTGGTGGTTGGTGGAACTGCTGATACGTCTGCGCCGGTATCTATTAAGAAATGTCGACCGGATATTTCATCGTATATAAACAGGCGATTAGATAAATTATTGAGTTCAGCCGCCTGTACTGAAACTCGGTAACTTAGTTTTTTTGTCTATTTTCGTGGAATCTACATGGCGGTCTACATTGAGTTGCCGCTTCTTTAAAAACATGATGATACCAACAATTTTCGAATTCACGTTTTTCCGCTTTTTCAGAAGTTTTAGAAGATGAGCGTAATTGTGACGACCAACGCAATCCAGAACGACCACGTGTTGGCGTTGCGTCACGACGATAACTTTTTTCAACTTTTTCGACTCGTTCAGTAAGTATGTCAATTTTATTACTTAATTTTTTCAACATGTGCATTTCAGGTGACTCTTTTTGGTATGGTATTGACGTTGACGCTACGCTTATACCGGCTTCATCATTATTCTCCCAGATTTTATCCGCCATTAGCGCTAAATTATCTAGAGAATCGAATGAAGCTGATAAAATTGCTTTTGCTGTTCGTGGTAATCGTTGCAACCACAGAGTGCGAAGCCAATCTTCGTCGACATTTGTACCTGCCAGAGTTTGCATCTCTCGTAAAAGATGCGAAGGTTTTCTATCGCCTAAAACTAATTGTGATAGCAATTTTTTAATTTTAGCTGTAGCTGTATCAGCGAATTCTTTGATTAATCGATTTTTTAGGGTTAGATATTTTCCATTTTCGTAGGGTGTTTTTATGATATCTTTAACGCGTTCGGCGATATTATGCGTTAATAAACCAACGATTGTATTGTATTTTGTACTTTCGCTAGTAATACGTCGCGTGGTGAATTGAGCTTCAACCAAAATGTACCACAATTCCGGATCAGCCTCGTAAAATGGTTGAACTCTGATTTTGGACGCCGCGTTTAATTGGATATTGTCATCATTATCGTCGTTGTTTAATGGTTGTGGTAATTGTTGCTGTGGAACGTTTTGTAACAAAGCATCACCAGCGTTGGGCATTATAAATGATTGACTTTTTTATTTAATTAATGGCGTGTTTTTTTAGGGGTCACCAATTTGTAGTGGCGAGTGTCTGTAGAATTCTTAATGCCAGTAAATAAAATTCTAAAGTATTTCCACTAACAATAAATTATTTAATTAAACAAATAAAATTAATAGATACAATAAAATTAGCGTTGATTTAAATTCGGCTTTGCAGTTTTCTAATTTGATATTTTACGTCCTTCTTCGATGAAAGTCTAATTAGGAAGAAAGATGTGCTTTTTGTACATGACGGAGGAAACAGCTGAATTAATCATTCTAGTTGGATGCGATGGTAGCACTATGATAATTGCCAAATGGTCGGGCAGCACTTGTGCCAATGATGTAAGACTAAACGCGTTCAGAAAGGTGTATTTAGACGGACGGTGTGTTCCGCTACAATATCTATATTATCTTGAAACAGTCCAGTTTTGATGATTAAATCTATTGTCACATTTGTTGCTGCATAATTATCAAATATTATAATTGATGGGTTGTCACAATTAAATTCAAATTAAAACAAAAAATTCTTTTTGATAATTTATGTCCTGTTGAAATTAAAGTTGCGCTACAGTTTTAAGTATGTTATATGGACAATTTCAAAAAACCTTTCTATTTAACATAACATCAAAGTAGAAATCGTGAATTATTGGAATTTCCTAATGTATACCGAAAATTTTCAAAAAAAAAATTTATAATTTTATAATTTTTAAACTATTATAAAACAATTTGAAATTTAATGCGGTGTCAAATGAAATTTTTATTTTAATTTTTGGAAATTATAAAAATAAGTTTTTGTTACCAAAAATGTTGTTCATAATGTTATTTTAATTTAAAACGCGAATCTCATATTATAAAATAATTAAACATAATTTTTTTTTTTTGTAGTCAATTAAAAACCAATATTATTTAGTATATAAATTTTGCCATTTGCGTGTTATATTCACAATAAATTACAACAATCCATCAATTTTTCAAAATAAAAAATAAAAATTTCATTCATTTTTTTCATAATAAATAAATCATAAAAAATTAATTCTTAATGAGTCTTTAAACTGTGTATTTTTTTTATAATAAAAACGATCTAATTCATATTAAAAGTTATAAAATCACTTTTACATATGATTACTAACCATAAAAGAATAATCAAAAAAAAATTTGTTTTTATTATTATTGCTGATATCCAGAAGCGACCCATTGATGTTATTTTACTCCTTCATGTTTTCTGATGGCAGAGGTTTTAGGATTTACAGCGAGAATATATGGACATATCATTGTATATTAGGAAAGACATAAAGTTCCTTTTGAGATCATATTGCATAGCACAAATAAAACAGATTTGATTATTATTATTTTTTATAGTTATATTCTTTTTGCTCTAATGATTTGATTGTCCAATTAAATATTTCTTCTTTTTTTTTGGTATATTAAGATAACGACTCCAAAAAAGAAATAGTTCGTGATGAAACATTGGATATTCATATTATTATGTTGTGCAAAGGCGCCTCACGCAATTTCTTAAAAAACAAAAACAAAAAATGTTTATATACATACTCGAAATAAAGGGACATATTTTTTTTGGAAAGAAAGCATATATTAACAGGGTGATTTACGTTTATTCGAAACTCAGAATTTTCTTATTATTTGTTATTCTTTTTCATCTTCTTTCACTAAATTCTATTTCTATAGTCTAACTTGGACTTGGAATTTTCTGTCATTTACAATTTTGTCTTCTTCTTTCTCTACCTCTTTATAATCCGATGTAGACTGTAAAATATTTTGTCTCAAAAATTCACCTTCTTCAAAATTCTTCAAGTTTCTTAAGCCACATTAAATATCCCTCAAGTTCAAGTAACATAAAGTAAATCGCTATATACCCCATTTATCCACGTTAATTATCGATTGTCCTACTTCTCTCTAATGACTAATCCTCTGATTTGATATTGACTAGTTATCTATTTTGATTATTATATGCAATGGTTCCTAACATTAAATTATTTCATCTTTATAATTACATTTTCATTGAATAGGAAATTACCGAAATTAAGGATACTTCTTAAAACTTTAAAAATTATTGCCAGAATTTTCAAAAATTTCATCCTCCAAAATATGAACAACTCAGTATTTTCAGTATAAATTGCTGCGTAAATAATCTTCAACTGAAGAGCCCATAATCATCGAATTACTACAATAAAATATTTGAAATTATACTATGGTAAAATGAATTTAAACCAATTTTATTTAAATAATAAATATTTATTTAAGAGTGCTTTTAAAATCAACTAAAGGTAATAAAAATATATTTAAAGGGAATTATAGATGATTTAAGAGAGTTTAAACTAATTTGAAAATCGGCATCAGAAAATTGTTATAAATAAATTCATTTGTAATATAAATTTATATACGTTTGGTGTACGCTGTGATGCATTAGGAAGGTCACAAATTCGATTCCATTGTGTGAAATATAAATAGATGCACCTAAAATTGGATTCATGAGTTTATTGCAAATTAAAGTTTCTTCACTAGAACAAAATTTATGGTTCGGAATACATAAGAACTAGGTCGCTTTAGACTTAAATTATAGTATGTCATGAAATCGCTATAATGATAATTTTAAGTACTACTAGCAGTATGAAAATTTGTCACTCTAAAAAAGCTATTAGCAAGTAAAGACAAAGTTTCTTCACCTTGAAGAAATTGAGTCTGGATGCAAAGAAATTGCAAGTAATAGAATATAATGTATGGAAATCGTTAGAAGGGAAAAGTGTATAACTGTGCCCAATAAGTTTAAATTTTTAAATATATGTTGTAGAGTTGAATTCTAATAAAATTCTGAAACTCCATAGTAAATATTAGTCATTATGTTATGAACCCTTAAGGCCAGTTATTAAAAACTACATGAAGACATCATGAAATTTGTCGCTTAAAAATCGATCAATATAATTTTTTTTTTTATTTTGAATTATTAAATTAACTTATTATAATCAGTTTAAATGAACATAATAATGAACGCCATACACCAAAACTTAAAAGTTATAAATTTAAATTCATCATCAAGTGTCTAAGTTCTTAATAATAATAATTATGTAAAAAGTTTCAAAAAGAATCTTTTTGGTACACAGAAAGATTTTCTAAACATGACTAAGATTTTCCACTCTCTAAATTGTATAGTAACTGTACTAAAGCTTTAATTCCAGTTGCGTTAAAATAAGATTTTCTATTATTGTATCTATAGAAATGAATCCGGAGTTATTGTTTTTGAAATTGATGCTCCGGTTTCAATTCCGATTATTTAGCTTTGTACAATTTTACTTTACCTCATAATTAATAATTTTCGTTGCAAAGCAAACTAAGTTTACTACCGCTTAAAAAACTAAGAATAACTTTTCAATTTATTTTGTGTGATGCAATTGTATCTATAGGAAGTAAGTAGTCCATACTATAAAATGAAGATATTTGAACGCATGACTTTTAAATTTATAGACTTTAACAATTTAAATGATAATTAATGGAAATTCTAAATTTTAAAATAGGTACATGGATGGATAGAAAGAGAAGAATCTTCACATGATTTAGGATCAGGTTTATAGACATCTTAAAACCGCATTTATCACAGAATTTGATTTAGTCACCCCTATCTAAATATAACTAAAATATTTATGAGTAATATGAGTAAAAACAATGCCTTACATTCATTTTTATAACCTCTATGTACTTCGTATTTTAATATTTTAAAAGATCACAGGTCATTGATCGACTCGTAATGAGAATACCAAGTAAAAACCGAACTTACTCAATTTTATGCTTTGCTCAGAATTCTATTGAATCCAAACTCAGAATAAATTACAGCATTTCAACCATCAATAATTGAAAAAATTATCAATTTCATTACCACAGCTTCTTAGAGAACTACTTTATAGCACTCATGGCTCATACATTCCAGCTGCAAATACATAGTCCTCAATATTCAATCTAAAAACTTTTAATAATTTACTAAAACTTCTAATAATTTGGAATTTTAATTTCAATTTCATTTTTTAATATAATTGAGGAGACCCACAAAAAAACGAACTGACAAAATCGAAGATCCAAAAACATATTATAAATTACATAATCAATATTATATATGTAGTACTTAAATGTAAAAATGTAAACATAAAGGTGATAACGACTTATTATTAAATCAATTTTACATCTATAACAATATTAAATTATGGCGCTTCGTTTACCACACAGACTATTTCACCATCACCACCGCAAAACATACCAAGAAATTATAAAAATTCTGATTTCATGAGATTATTTTTTTATATCCAGATATTTTTTTTTTGTAAAGAAAAAGATTCCGTTTAAAAGATATAGCGCGGCTCATCAGTCCTACAATCAAATATTAAATAAAAATAATAAAACTAAACAGCACCACATAGTCTCAATTAATCATATAACTTCAAAATCACATAAACCAAAAATCATCATTTGTACAGCAATAAAATATAATGAAATCGAATATCATAAAAACAAAAATATAAAACAGAAAAAACAGTCATAAAGTCTAGAGCACAAGTTCCAAGCTTAATGCTTAATTCCTTTTCATCAAGAGATTTTTCTGTACCGTATAATCATTTTATAAAATACAAAAAAAAACAATATTTTTTTTAAATATCATCGAAACCCTCTAATTTAGCTAATCTGGATTTGAGTATTACTGATGGATAACGTATAAAAAAAATGTAACGAAACGAAAACGTTTAAGAAGAAAGACAAAAAAATAAAATAAAATGTTCTAATGTTTCGCCTATAATAATTATAATCAAATATTTTTTGTTTGACCATTGATCTTGGATGTTATGACGATTTAAAAGGATTTTTTAAAGAATATCGCAAAATCAACACCCACAATTTCAAAAATATAACCAAAAAAAATTGACTATGATTAAGTACAGACCCAGCCAAATAATAACATAGTACAATACTCTGTCTGGGCTGTGAAGAGTCTACCAGCATATCAAAAATATTAAAAAAATTGCAGTCAAATGTCCAAAAATATTGTAAGAAATTCAAAAAAAGCGAAAGATTTTGGTGTGTTCTCTTAATTTTGATAATAATGTCAGAGAAGTGATCTGACTTTGTGGTGATGAAAGACTTTTGATGATCTTGTACGATATTTATAAATCAATAATTTAAGAATTTCATTAATTACTTTTATCCTTCCAAAGTGTGCGTATTTGGTAGCTATTCCAAATCCTAAGAGTTTTTTCTAATCGGATTACAAAGTGGATTATATATTACCAACAAAATCGAAAGGTTCATATTTTATTTGCTTAGAGTTAGAGTCTCCAACGACTGATATATGATGATCAGTTAATAAATCTAACAGTCTTCAGCATTACATTGCAGTCACATATAAAACCATTTTTTCATCCATCGATAATTTATATATAAGCTCTGAGAAGCTCGACTTTGAAGACTGATAGCAAATACTGGTGAAAATTTTAACAAAATAATTAATAAACCCCACCAAAATGTTTGTTTGTTTGTATATATATTAATGTATCAATTTTGTAAAAATATTAATTTCTATATTTTGAACTTTCTTCCCGTAATTAATTCCATAAATTTATAATTATCTGTTATGTAATTTTTAAAACATAATTTCTTTTACATAAATATCTGCCAAAAATTTTTTTAACAATATTTATTAATTTTCACTTTAACCAATCTGAATTACTTATTGCTCCAATGGTCCAATCCACTTTTATCACATTATAATTTTAATTGTAATTTCGAATTGTTTCATTAATTTGTAGTCAAATTTATTTTGACATCTGTAATTGTTAAGAATGGAAAACTCTTTTTCGATGCATCATAAATAATATAATTTTGATTTATAATTATCTTGATAATAGGTTTATTATAGGCCAATAACACCTTCTAGATCACCTAGAAGAGAGAGGGTAGAATTAACATACTGTTACTGCATCATATGTTTGTCTATTTTATCAATATTATTAAATGTATCGTACCTTTGAAATATAGATCATCATACCTCTTTCATTACTTTTTTAGTAAGTTCATAAGGGTCTGCATACCAATTTTCATTACTGCTCAAATAACAAAAGTAAATCCGTTTTGCTAGCTCTCCCACTATTACTTTAATTCAAAAAACTCTTATATCCGATTTCACAGTGACAGCATAAACTCAAGCTTAACTAAATCGATTGCGTGGCTTAAGCTTACTTGGTTTCCCAATCAAAATTTGGCAAAAGCTTAGCTAAACCAAAAAAATATGAATTATTGTGAATGATAATTGAAAATAATGTTATTCTGAATGAAAATGAACAATATAAAATAATGTGATATCAGAATTGCGTGTATATATATAATTTTTAGAGTGGGTGTATAAATATAAGCTATAATAATAAAAAGTGTCAAAAGTAAAGCTTAAGCTCTACCCATTTGTGTTTTAACTGAAACCTCACTTTATGCTTGCACTGAGAAACCTGAAAATAAGTTAAACCCAAGTTTAAGATCTATTTAAAGCTTCAGCTCTCACTGTGAAATTGATCATTAAAAAACTGATAAATTTTCTTTTAACATTTTTACAAATGATTTAATGAAATATTTTTCTACATAAATTCCATTCAATTAATCACATTTTACTTGCAAATGCATTTATTTATATTTGATCGTAACACGCTAGCTCGTGCTGGTTTCAGGCGAGAAAAGAACATTTTCATATAAATTTAAATAATTACAAAATATATATGAAAAAAAAAATTAATTAAATTATCAAAAAGTAAAAAAGAAAAATGAATATAAAAACAATTTCATTTTGTAAATTATAATAGTAAATATTTACAAAATTTGATGACAACAATAATAAAATTACGATTAAAACCAATTGAAAAATACAAAGTAAAATATAATCAAATAATTTAGTATTTCAAAAACTTTCTAATTAGATTTTGTCTTCTTTCATTTTTTTTTTTTTTGGACTTTAATTTTCGGTCAACAAAAATATAATCATAAAAATAAGAAGAAAAAGGACTAAGAACAGACTAAGAAGATACAAAAAAAAGGGATAAACATGAAATAATTTTAAGGGATCAACAAAGCCAAATAAATTTTTTTGATAATAATTTTCCTGGGGATTAATTTTTATTTAGGGTGGACGTGGAGGCCATTTCATAGTATTTCTTATTTATTTCATTACGTTTGTTTTCGTCTTTATTTTGTATTAAGTAATTTTCTTTATTTATTTGATTATAAGTCAATTTAGGTAAAGCCCTTTGATTAACGAAGTTTAAGTTTATTATATTAACTGACGGGCGAAAGGGGTTTACCGTCAGTTTTAAGGCTATATTTTACCTGATGGTAAAATATAGGGTAAAATAGAAATTATTATTAATACAATGATGATATTTTTTTAGTAACCGCTTGAATAAAAACGTATTAAAGAAGTATTATTCAGAATTCTTTGCATTTCGTAATTCAAACTTTGATATTTTCTTTGGTTAAGTTCGTTTTAGTTTCGCATATTATTTATTCACTGGTTTGGTAATATTTTTAAAGAAATACTGTCCAATCAGATTGCAACTCCATAATCCGCATTAACCGGTTCCATTTTGTAGATGTATCGATAGTCGCTACAGACGAAAATATCACAACTGACAAAATTTCAAAAAACAACAAAATTACAGCGTTGAAATTGATCTGATAAGTTCTTGAGACAATTAAACCTTGGCATGCAAAATGTAATGAAAACTTAACATTCACTGTATGAGCTAATTTGGACATGTACAATTACTGAGAATGATTACGTATTGGTGTTGATGGTGGTTGTTTGATACTTTTATTCGATGTAGTAATAATTGGAATTAAACAAGTTAAAGGCGATGAATATTTAATTTCTTCAAATTGTTCGATTAGTTTTTTCACTGTTTCAAATTTTAGTAATACATATTACATTAATCTGTCTGAATGGAAGCTGTAAAATAATGTTTGCTGTAGGTTTGACAGTTCCGAAATGACAAACAATTTAAAATTTCATTTCCAATTGGCACATACTTTTGTTGCTTTATAATTACAAATATTTTTTTTTTTTTAATTTGATATACATTTACATTTATATACGTCCAATTCACAAATAATACTTTTCTATAATTAACAAGGTCGATACTTGTATACTACCCTTTATTCTACATAATGAAGACACCGCCTCACGCCCCACAAAATATAATTTTGACCAATTACTTTTAATATCTATCTAATTCCCCTCCAAAAATAAAGTCAATGATTCCAAAATGAAATTACAAATATATTTAAAATTTTAATTTTTTGAAGCATAATTTATAAAACATTCAGTTAGACCGCCTCTAAACAAAGATAGTTAACTGAACTACCAGAGTAATCATAAAAATTCGATTTAAAAAAATTACAAATATGGAAATTTCACCTTTCGATAAAAATTGATTAATCAATATCTTCAAAGAAATACTATATCATTAGATTACAAATTATATCACGAAAAAGTTAGCAACCTTTAATTTATAATTTTTAATACTGATAAAAATAACAAAAAAAAACTTAAATCATTTTTATTTTATTTATTCTTCGAATTAATTTTATTTACGTTTCATTAGGCAGGAGGACCTTCTTTTTGGAGTTCTTAAATAACCATTTTGCTAATACTTTGCTGTACGTCTGTCCGTCCGTTGTAAACTTTTTCAAATCCTTCTTAAACACAGTAAATGTTCGTTTATAGATTATAGGTATATAAACGAAAATTAATGAACCAATTTACCATAACGCCCTATAAAGAGTGGCATAAAATGAGAAATAATTGTAATTTAATTTTCTGCCACTATGGGTCAAACTATGTTTATAATAAATTTCGAAATGTAGTGATAAATGGGCACCAAAAATGCAGTGGAGTAGCTGATTCAAAAGCCTATTAATATTAAACTACTTCATAAATAGTTCAGCTCCGTAGCTTGTTTTCTTTGAATATTATTAATTCAATAAAAATATATAAAAAAAAAATTAACTAATCAAATTCATCAAAAAAAATTATTGAATATCAAATTATATTTTTTTTTTTTTGATTCAGTTCAATTTGAATCAGTGTATTTTTACACTGTGGTATTTGTCAGTAATATTTTGATGACGTTTTGTTGCAGGCTGCAAACTGATTGTAACCAATAATCTAAAAAAAGTTTATTTGCCTGATGGTTCAACAAATATACAAAACGAAAAAATTAAATCCGCCACAAAAGTTTTAGATCGCTCAGTTATTAGAGGGAAGTGTTCAATCGTGTTTATATTTATTTTGTTTGGTTTGTATAGTTGTTGAAAGTCCTGATAACCGGAGGGTGTTCAGTTTTTTTTCAATTTTTGATATCACGAGTCCGGTATATGCGGTTTAAATTTATAAAGTTCAGTTCAAAAAAATAACATTTTGTTTTCCATTATATATTGTTAATATTGATATCAATAATAAAATTGCTTTAGTTTTTAATATACTTTTATATGATGGAACTTTGTAAGCAGCTTCTTTTCTTAACCTTTTCGTCCTCAAAATTTTAAATTTAATTTGTGCTATTTCGTTACTTAATATCAGCTCAAAAATATTTTACAGTTGCAAATTTACTTGGCGTTTATGATTTTGAAATTATAAAAAAAAAAAAAAAAATTTATATAAGAAAAATAAGAAGTTTTTCTCGTGCATTGCCTGAAAATGCAGCAAAAATTAAATTCAGGATTTACAATCATTTATATTGTAAAGCTTACCTGGAAGGCTTTCACGATTATCCTTAAGGGGGCAATATTGGATTGTCTTGGAATTGTGTATTATTGAATATAGTATAGAGTAGATAATTGATAAAATTACGCATTTCTTAGAAAAAAATGGTTTGGTTTTTTTTAAATGGAATTTTATTTCATGTTATGGAAATTTTTGAAAATTTTTAATAATTGTATGTCGTGCAATACTAGTAAATTATATACAACTGAGTTAAATCTAAAATAATTGTTGTAACTAAGTAATTTGTGTAATAATAAAGGAAAAAGTTTAAAAAAAAAATAATTAAATTTATATTTTTATAGAGATTTTAATTCTACTCCAATTTTGATATTATATAAACTTTATGACTTAATTATACTGCAAATAAGCATAAAGTTAGTTCAGATTTAGTAATGGCAAAAGACAAAAATTTCAGCCCACATTTATTTATTTATTCAATCAATCAAATCATTTTTATTGGCGGAATGCTTTTTTACTTTACATGGAGGAATTGTAAAAAAAATTATTCTATGGAAGGTTTATGAACTCATACTGCCTCCTCTTCTGCTGCTGATTCCAAGACATAATTATCAATTTTTCGTACTTTTGAAATATATTGGAAACATTTAGAAATTAATTATTTATTTGCTTCACATTTTGCAAATTAGTCTAAATAGCTTTTTAAATTATTTAATTGTTGAAAAATCTTATTTTCATTTTCATCCCTTCAATGATTTTACTAAATTAAAGAATTTATATTTAGAATATTTTGGTTACAAATTTCTTCAATACCTAGATCACCTTGTGGGGCATATGGCGTCTACTACTCCTGTATGCCATTGAGTTCTATTGCTGGCAATAATGATCAATAATGGTCCGATAGTGTGTAACCTATCCACTTTTATTTTCGAGTTATTTATTCTTTCATGACCAGTTTTCTGTACTAATTCGTTGTTTGAAATGATGGACCATTATATCGAAGGATGGTTCGTTATACATCCATTTACGAAAGTTTGCAGTTTTTCATGATCACCTTCCAAGCACAACATCCATAGAGCAGTACTGATTCTACATTTCAAATTTGACCATATTTTAATATTTATTTAATTTCTATTCTAAATTTCTGATGACAATATATTTTAAATATACAAAAAATTCTAAAATCAATAAAAGATAAGCTTTTTAAATAAATTAAATGCTCCAAAAAAGCAAGCTACTATAATAGGTCAGCTCAGCAGCTGTGGATACTTACTTAGCTGTCCTGTAATATAAAAGAAAATTCAAATAACTTGCAGAGTATATGGGTAAATTCTTAACCAACCTAAATTTCTGTCCTAATTCCTCTTCATCCACAAGTTTCTAATAAACTATTTTATTACTATAAGTAACTAACTGAAACATTAAGTTTGTGAAAAAGCAACAGCGTTCAAAGAACGGCGTTAAAAATTAGAAAATAAATAATTTAATATTAAAAATATAAATTTAGGACTCATTTTCATTAATTTTAAATAATTCACATTTTGTCGGTTTAGCTATTTTAACACAGTGCCAATAAATCACTGAAAATATTTTCATATTACATACAATTTTACAATTAATTTTAAAATATGAATTAAATTTATTTTTTATATAAAATTAATCTTAATAAATAAAAAAAAGGTTTCAAATTTGAATTCCAAAAGTTTTATGGAATTAAATCCTGGCAACTTACATATAAATCAGCTGTTATACCTGAAACACTACGTAAAAGCAAAAAAAAAAAAAAGAATTTAAGAATAGTTTGCTAAAAAATATTTGATTATTAATAATCACTCACCTTCGAAAATATTTTATTAAAATGAAATTTAACTTTAAACTATAAATGCAGTAATAAATTTAAATTTTACAAAAAGAATTTCTAATAAAAATGTTAATCAAAAAATTCCATCAATCTAATAAATCTCTGCCATCTGGTTTACCCTTTGAATTTTGGTTATCATTTTTTTTTTTTTGCTTCTATGGATCCACATTTTACTTCTTCGATGGATGTTTAATATGTTATTGATTTATAGCTGATTTTAAATATTTCTAAAAACTTCAATATTTATAAACGTATCAAAATCAAAACAGTTTAAAATACAATTCTTTTAAAATCATCAAAATTTCATTTAAAATTTCAAAATTTGTATAAAAATTTAAGATTTTCAGAAAACAAATATTAATAATTTGATCAAATTTTTTCAACGGTTTTTACTAAAATTCAATAATAAACGTATAAAATAGTTGAAATTTGTTTGTTCAGGTGTAATTTATCAAAAATTTCTAATATTTATGAAGAAATTTTAGTTTAATCCTTAAAAACTTTCTCTTTCCTTTCACCTTTCATAGAAATATTACAAAATATTGTGCAAAAAAATACAGTGAAATTCTATTAAAATCTACTATACAAATAATCTTGGTGAGAATTCCTATTGATACCGTGTAATCCAATGTAGTAGGATATTTACTAGATTTATTTTCAAGGATTATTTTTACATTTTATTTAAAATGTCTATTATTTTTTTTGTACAATTTTATATTCTTCCGTTCAATTAATTTTAGAACCGGAAAAATTATAATGAAATTATTATTTCTGTAATGTAACAAGGACTCGTTAGTAAGTATTCAATTTAGCAGATCGTTTAATTATAGAACAACTTTTGAAGATAGGAAAAAACCTGCACATGTAAATTAAGTTGGTTGCGTTGATGGAAATGATGAATATAAATGACGGATCAAGAAAGTTATGAATTTTGACAAGTAAATAAATCAATAATATGAAGAAATTGAAACTTTTATATATTATTAATATAATTATGAAATGATAATATGAAGAAATTTGATTTTTCAAATTAAGTATAGTCCTACTTTTCACAGATTAATTGTTGATATTAAGAAATACAAAGAACCTTCTAACTACTTTGCCTAACTGCAATATCTTACAAAGTTGTACTAAAATATTTTTTTTTTTTAATAATTACTATGTATAAGGTAAATTCATAATTGTCTTGTTGTTATGGCAAAAAATCATTCCTGGATTACCTTTAGAGCAAAAAGTGATAAATATGACTTCAAAGTAAACATGTCGAAATCGTTGATTAGGAACACTTATGGTAGTTTGCAAAGCATCGCTAATTTAGTCGAAGTGTGTAAGATGATTATTAAATCTACAAAATATTGTAATGAACTTCTTCAATATCTTGGGCTTAGAATTTTGTCAATATTATATATTATAAATTAATGACAAAAATGGTCATGTCGAAAACTTTCTCAAATCACTTTTTGTTGTGTGTGAAACTGGAAGATGGCTTGACCAGTAACTTTCTGAGATTCATTTTTTATTAAGTTACAAAAATTAATAATTTTTCAAATTTATTTAATATCGATTATTTATTTTTAAATATATAGATAGATTTTATTGTAATAAGACTTTAAGAAGATTTTCAATTGGATAACATTTTAATGATCTTGAATTTGCTCTTATTAATTGTCATTCTGAGCTGAAACTAAAGATCTCTTTTTGCGTCGGGTACCTAAAATCTAAAGAAACTTATATAATTATGTTATTAAAATAAATTATGAAAATCGTAATGATTCCATATTTCCAGTAACTGGTAAATTGTTTCAAGCATAACTCGCTTGTTCTTCGGTTTTATACGTGTAAGCGTAAGAGGTTGCTGATGAAAGCATTATACTGTTTATGACTAGGTCAAAATATAAAACTACGCATACATTGCACAACCTGTCAATGTGTTGTCAACCGGGATATTAATTTTTGCTACCCAATTTAAACTTGTCCAAATTGTCCAAAGGTTTTCCAACTTGTCCAAGTTGTCAAAACGTTGATAAACATGTTGTATAATGTATGTAATAAATATGTAATATTTATTACATATAAATTCGATAAACAAAGTATCCAATCAAAACCTTTAAATTATCAATTTCATTACAGGAAATGTAAAGTCCAATTACAGAAAAGTTAAATTAAATGGAATTGTAACTTCGTGTATAGTGGAAAATCAGTCAATAAGTTTGCAAATTATGGAGAACTTTTTTTTTATTTAAAAATTTGACAAGTGTCAGTAACATTATTTCGAATCTAATTCGAAAATTTCCCCAATTTTTTGAATATTAAAAATATTATGGAAAATTTTCTTGTAAAATTTTTCTAAACTTGTCAACAAAATGAAAGTTAATAAATAAAGTTTAACTTTCATGTATCGATTTTGACATTTTGTCGAACACTTTTTTAAGGCGATACTAGTGCTACTAATTCTATGCTATCTACAGATATAAATACATCTTAATTGCTGATTACAAATTTTAAATTATTGTAATTTTCTAATTTATATAGAACGTTTATCCGTTTATGATCTATAAATCAAAATCGTAATGAAGACATTTATATACCAAGTACTTTAATTAATGAAATAAATTATAATTTTCGAATTATTAAATGCCGAAATTTTCCAACTAATTTATTCGGTATTTCTAAATGAAATTGTTAAAGAAACATAATTTTATTCCTTAAAACAAATTTCCATTAATTTAGACTTATATAATATTAATATTGCATATATTTAGAAAGTTCCCACATATTAATTGTCAGTAATTCAAAATAAAAATAAAAATTATCATTTATAGTTTTTCTTGGACAATTACAAAATATATTTTTTCCCTTAAAACTATCATAAATCTTATAAAAGTTTAAAGGATGCCGCTAAACATTTTACATACCAAAAAAACAAAAACTGTCTAACTTAAATTCTCCATCAGCCACCAAAAGAGAAATATGGCAAAAAATTGACGAATTACAAATGACATATAGCCTCAACAAAACCAAAAAACTCATATTTAATTTTCTATAATAATAATTATGATTATTTCATTCACA
Source organism: Rhamphomyia laevipes (assembly GCA_963920725.1). Taxonomy (NCBI): domain Eukaryota; kingdom Metazoa; phylum Arthropoda; class Insecta; order Diptera; family Empididae; genus Rhamphomyia; species Rhamphomyia laevipes. The sequence continues at coordinate 122,505,989 of OY987255.1, read as the reverse complement.
TTTTATTCTACAGTGTTTTAAGTAATATTTCAGCATTGTATGTTCCAGCAGCAATGTCAAAATTGTATAAATTGTTTGTATTCATTTTGTTGCTACAGTAAGTTACCATATTGTCATCCATATTTCAAAAATACATTACAAAAATACCATATTCCAGAGTAATATTAAATTATATTAAAAAAAAAAATTATTCTTGATTTTACCCATTCTCTGATGATGTGCCGCTCCTGTATTAATGTAAATTTTGAAAATGAAATTTCCAAGTATAAACCATAAAACACTATACTGAAAAAAATCTCTTGAAGGGACCAACCAGCATAGTATACTTAAATATATTATGGTTATATACATATAAAATTACCCGAAAATATTAATATTTTATCATACTCTGTATAGTACCCCGCCTGATGACCATCATCATCACGATTCACATCATGATAATTTTTATGTATATTAAAATATTAGAAGCAAAACAAAATTTAAGATTAACTCCCAACAACAAAATAATAATGTTGTGGTAATTTTTTTTGAAATTTTTTTTGCAGCAGCTAAAAAGGAGCATTATCAGCCAGCATATAGTACGAAAGTACGATGAAAAACAAAATATATATGTATATATATTTTTAAACTATATCAGTAAGCAGTAATTCATCATACCAAAAAAAAAATATGTATCATACAAAATTTATATAGAATGCCCACATATAAAACTGACTCTAATAGTGACTATATTATATACAGAGTTTAATTAATACACCCCTGGAACTGGAACTGAAGCATATATATAATATAGCTCTTAGTAATCAAGAGTGTAAATCAATGCTGGTAATTTTTTTATTTTTTGTTTAAGGTCCTGGCCAGTAGTTATCTTCCTTTAGGCTAAAATTAGTATATAAATAATACATATACTTTTATTCTGCACATACCAATTCACATACACATCCATGCACACAAATACACACAAATACTAAACATTTATTAAATGTAGGGGAGGTCATATAATAACTTTTGAATCAAATAATTATTTCTATGATTGTGTGCAAAAAAAGTGGGTAGGTATTTAAATTAAATTTTCAGATAAGTAGGAGGTGCTTATTTATTTCAGAAATGGTTGAATTGAAACTTGTTTTTTTTTTTTATGTTTTGTTAATCTTATAAGATGAAAAATACATTTAAAAGTAATTCTATGATTGTATTTGTGTTAGTACATAAAAAGTATCTTATGCTTATCACAGTAGATCATATTTATTGGCCTTTTAAGCGATGGGCTCACAAAAAAGTTGTTGGTATGATAAATATCTGAAAAAAAAAATTAAAATGAAAAATATTTTATTTTTTTCGGGGTTGGTGTTATAGTATGTGTGTAAAACATTTATATACATTGATAAATATTGAAGATATAAAGATAGTAATATGCGTGTATATATTTTGATGGTTTTTTTTTTCAATATTATACCCTCAAGGTTTTGGTCCGAGGCATCAGTTTTTTAGTTAGAATCTGTCTTGTGCGCAGAGTGTGCCGTGTGCGCGTATTCTCTCCGTAAATATAAATCAAATCCAATAATAATCAAATATATATATATAAAAATTTTGTGTGTCATATAAAGTTATAGATTTAATATAGAAATTACAAAAATAAAAATAATAATTAATGAAATAAATAAATTCAATTAATTTAAATAATATTATAACTTTAGGCTATTAATAAAACATTTAAAAGCATTTTACTATTGAAACCAAAAAATTGTGTTAAAATTTGTTTAACCTTAAATTTTTGCCGAAAATCTTGACAATTGACAAACTAGTAATTTTGTTGACAAATTTTTATGACAAACTCCGATAATATTGACAGTTTTTGTTTTTATAAAACTAGTTAATTTTAAATTATTGCTAAACTTAAGTTTCTAATCTTAATAAAAAGTGTTGTCTACGCTGAATAAATCTAATATACATTTATGCAAAATATATATGTAATATTAATAAGTTTATAATTATGTGGTGAAAAAATGTAATATTAATGAGCCTATAAATAATTTTGAACAACATAAAAGAGGAAAATTTAATGAATTTATTAACCTGTCTATCTTGTATACTCAATGCTCTATTACACACCTGTGTTTTAAATATATAACAACAACAACAATAAATATAAATTTTTAAACCTGAACATTAAAACGCTGTTTTTGACGTAACCAAAACGTCATAAGTGTGTGGCTTTTTTTTTTTGTTCAAATATATTGTAGAGACTTTAAAGATGAAATTTATAAATATATTTTTATTAAAAAAATATTATTTTTAAACTATAATTCAGTAGCAATCGGTTTTTTTAACAACTGCCACGTGTTTTAACAATTATACTATACTATTAAATTAAAATTATTAAATTAAATAAATAAATATATAAAAATAATATGTGCTAATAAATAATTTTCTAAAAAAAAAAAAATATATTAAAATTTAAAATTTAATAAATTTTGTATTTAAATTTTGATTTTCTTGTGATAATTGCTTTTTTTTTAAATAAATAATCTTAAAATATAAAAATGAATCTCAATGTTTTGCCTTAATTGAAGTGCCAAAAAAAATATACAATATTTTAAATTAATAGAAATAAAATATTTATTTTAAAACAAAACAAATTAATTTAAATTTAAAAAAAAAGTTAAATATTCAAATATAATTAATAAAAATAAAAAAGTAAAATTAATATAATTATAATAATTAAATTTTATAAAAAATTATAATTATTTATTTTTTATTAAATGTATTTTTGTGCCTGTGGTTAAGTGTGTGATAAAAAATATTTCAATTTATTTATTTAAATTTATTTACATGAAAATATTTAATATTTAAAATATAATAAAGTTTTTTAAAAAAAAAAATATAAATATAATCATAATATTTTTGGATTAATTATTTTAATATTTGGTAAACAATTACATTTGTCCTAATACCAACACAATGCATATCTTACACAGGACCAATGATCATCAATTTGAGGATCAAAAATTTATGATGGTAAAAATTAATTAAACTAAAATCTTATAAAGTAATTGTATAAATAATTATCCAAATTTATGATAGTTAAAGTTTTACATATTATCGTCCTATTAGTAGAAACGATCCTATGGTCGTCATATACAGTAGGGAATCAGAAATGAAATGGAACGGCATCCCTTTTTTTAAAAAGTAGTGATAAAATATTAGTTGTATTAAAATAATAATTGTTGAAATAATACTATGATCCTTATGCTCAGTATATTTGTCTTATATAGTTACTTATATCGATCTTATCCTATGGTCGTCATATTTTTAATTTGTTTTTTGAAAATTCAAAAAATTTCAAATAATCGGAATAATCAAATTAATATATTTTTTATATTTATATTTTTTATAGTTAAATAATAAACAAATTAAATATTTTTTTCAAAATTGAATAATAAACAAACAAACAATATTTTGGCCATAATAACGTTCCATTTTGTCTTTCTAAAAATCTTAAAATGTTGTATTTTAATTTGTCTATTACTACAATTTCATTAAAAACGTACACTCTTAAGTATTGTTAATATTAAAAACCGGAAACTAATTTAGAAGAAGAGAACGCCCTTCAATCATTTCATTGGACAAAAAAATCAATAAAATGATGACACAATATAATTATAACAAATCAAAACTTATAATCTTAAATGATGCATAGGATAAGTTAATATAATTCAATTTGTCTGTGTGTTGTAGCTATTTTTAGTAATGGGTCCAAACTATGTTATCAAAGGAAATAATCTTTCAATAAAACCAATTTTTTAAAAACCAATTCTTTCAAATAAATTTACATAATTTAATGTTTCGAAAATTATTACTTTCAGATTTTAGTTTGGATTATTACTAAATTATGAAAATTATGCGATATTATATACTTTTTCAAATTGCTATTGAGATTAATCAATGTAAATTAAACTATTAAAAGTGATTATAATTTGTACTAGTGATTCATTTATTTAAATCAACGAAAGAATAGTTATTAAAAATATATATAAATTTGATTGAAAATTCAATATTTTCAATCAATGGTTTTAAATTCACGTTCAATGTTTTTAAATTCACAAGATTTAAAATTACAAAAACCACTATAGTCTGAGCAATAGATTTTAATCAGTTAATCTTCAAAAAACGCGGATCTTTGACGGAATTAAGAATTTAACCTTAGATATTAAAATACGCGATTTCATTTTGCCGATTAATAGCTTAAACTAAAACTACTTGTCAAATATTCCCGTCTTTTCTCTAATGATGGCAAATATAATGTTACTTATCAATTGTGCATTAAATGAGGAATCATATTTTTAAGAATTTATTAATAATCATAAATTCATAGTCCATTAATTCAATGTTCTATGCTATTTTTGTTGAACTAAAACGATAGTGCAAAAACTGATAAAATATTCCACTATGATCAGCTTTTAGTTAGTAATGGTCGTAGTAAATAATGTCTCAAACAAACCTACTTTCTTCTAGCTAGAAAATTTTATATGATAAACGTAAAGATTCATACCTGAATGCAATAAATTGGAATGTAATAAATTTAATTATATAATATTTATTAATAATATTTTAAAATATAATTACCAACAAGAAATCATTTAATGTAGGAGATCAGGTAATGGGAAGCTAAATATGTTTACTGAAATAATTCACTTAAGAATGTTTTAGGGAAGCGTTTTCTATAGATTCGTAATCGTACTTTGTAAACCTGATCTACGTAGCTTTATATTTTACCCTTGCTCATCTAATCTATTAATTATTATACATATAATAATTATGAAGCATCTGAAAATGATCTAAATAAATCGAAGAAAAAATGATATTGCCAATCAAATTAAAACTCAAACTTTAATTACAGATTGGTTCAGTTTCAATTACAATTATTGTTTAGTGTTAATTTGAACCTTAGAAGCCATCGATAATTCTAATATTGTTTTAATATTATTTTCCAACCCTAAAGAAAAATTATTTCACCAAAATCTCTTCGTCCAATCAGGAGAAATAATAATCAGTATTAAATTTTTTCAAATAGTTTGTAGCTAAAATCAATTTTAAAATTTTATTTTGTATCAAAATGAATACTAATACGCTTATAAAAACATGAATAATAACAAGTTTGACAAGTTATTAAAAGAAAATATGCAGCAATGTGGAAAGCAGAATTAACGTGTTTTGTCTTTAATCGACCGAATCTTGAATAAAAAATCGTGTTGGGTCTCTACTAAGACACAGAAATACCTTACAAAATATAATTTTAGAGTAAATAACTATACAGAATATATGACACCACAAGTCTAAAGAATGGTGAATGCAGACAATCCTCAATTAATATATCGTCAATCGAAATTATTTAATGTTATTTATATATAAAATTCAATGGATTTTAATAAATTTTCTGAATTTTGAAGTTTTCTGAATTTTAATAATATAAATTTATGAACTTCTATTATGTAATATGTAAATATTTCTGTATATTGAAATTATTTATTAAATTTATCGTTGGAGGTAATGGAAATTACAAACATTAAAACATTTTGGTGTCACTTTTATATTATAATTTAACTTGATATCTAAAGCAACACCTCTAAATGTAAATCTAAAATATGAACTATAAAATAATTTAATTCAATGAGAGTTTTAATTATAATATTTATATTTAATATCACAGTATTTTAGAATTCGTTGAAATGAGACAACTTCATCAATTATTATTTTATGTTAGATAATTATTACTTATAATTTTCAGAAATCAGAAAACCTTTTACAATCATAGACAATTCTGGCAGCACTACAAAATGAATATTAAAAAAGAATAATCTTCAGAGTAATTTGAAAAATCCATGTGTTTAAAACCGATACTGAAGATGATAAAATATCATAATAATATTTTTAATCGATTACAATGGCCTGGACTTTGTATAGATGTGATAACACAAAGATACACAAAGATAGGATTGGTATAACATAGAAAGAAGCGGACTTATGAATGTTATCATTATTCTATGAGCTGCTAGTAATATGAATAAAACCTCACTTGGTTAATATTTTGATTGTTAACTGTCTAATTAATAAAATATCAGTCTATTGGGTTTATTTGGTCAAATCTCTCATGGAGTGACGGAAACTTTGGTGTGATGGTATAGAGTTTCTGGATTCATTATTATTCATGAAATTGTTCATTATTTATAGTCATAAGAACTGGCGGAAAAATTGAATTCAACAATAGAGCACAATGATGTTTTTGATATTAAGGCATATCTATAAGAAAAGATGTTAACAAATATTTTCCCCATTTACACAGACTAACTAATAACTGATCTGCTGGTTAACACTGATCTGCTGGAAAATGTTACTTCTTTTTTACTATAAAAAAAACTGCAGCATTACTTTAAAGTTTCTTCTTTCCACACCCTTCTACAGCTTATGTCTCAAAAAATACGCTGCCAATATGGATTCTCATGATGTAATGTTTAATAATGAAATGATGCAAAATTTATTTGAATGTATCCATAGTAAGTAATAAATAGAACAAAAGTTAACGATTGAAATCAATGATTATTATTAATACTAAAAAGGAATACTACGAATACTTCGACGAGACTGAAAGTAACACTTCGACATCTGGACAAACTATATAATGATAGTTACGAAACGCAATCCTTTTGGGAGTAAGAAAATGATCAAAATTCTAGAAACTTGAAACATGATTACTGATGAATAAAGTAACCATACGAGAAAAGTAGGTTTAACGGAAACCTCAATATGTAAAGATGTGGGAAGAGATGCAAATACTACAACATCTCCTCTGTCAAATATAAAAGATTTAAACACATGAAACGTCATTTATTGACCGACATGGAGAAGGCGGACCTAGTAAAACCGATTAGACTAATTGCGTTCATGAAAGATGTGCTCTAAGGGTAGAATAAGCCATCATGTGGAATGTACAACAGACCCTCGTAGCCTAGGTTGCGAGGGAGTTTTGTACCCTTCCGTCAAACCAATCAACCAACAAATATTTACGAAAATAAACAAATTTCATATTATGTTTAACGAAAACTCGAACTATATTAATTTTCTGAAGAGTTACAAAAAAATAGTATGATTAATTTAATAAAAAAAATAACAAATTGAAATCTATTCAAAGAACAATTTTAAAATATTTTAGCAAAACTCTTTTATTAAATCATTAAAATAATTATAATTGTATTTAATATATTATAATTTTTTTATTTAATAATACCTGTTGAATTTACCCAGCTCAGTAAATCTTCTCTAACCACATAATATCCGGATTGATTGACACGTTATACCAAAACCTATTCACATAACTATATAAACATACATGAATGACGAATGTAATATTAATATTAGTTGGTTAGCACGCAAACGAACCTAACCTCTGCTCAGGTAAAAATCTTTTTAATATATTAGTTTATATTATGCATAAAAAAGAAATGTTTTTATGTTCATAAAATTAAATTAATGGTATATTTATTTATTTTTATTTTTTTATTTTTTTTTATTTTTCAATTTTAACTAGTTTACCATTTAACCAGCATAAATATTTCACTTCAATTGACCGGACATAAAAAACTGATGTGTTAAATGGTCATAAATCATGAAATCATTTAATTTTAACATTGGTTAGAGATTTTTTTTTATATTATGCTCTGGTTTGTTGTTAAGATCATAAAAATTATAATGATTATTTGTTTTAAATGTTTAAAGAAAATATTATTTTAAAATGAATTTTAATAATTAATATTTTTTTTCTTATTTTCTGTATTCAGAATTCTATATTAATTGCCAATACAAATAATATTTGAAATTAAGTATAATGTGATTTATGGCATTTCTAGCATTAATTAAGTTTGGATCTTCGACACAAGACCCACAAAGAAGAAGAAAAACTAATTTTTACTTGCAAAAATTATAATTACTTAAAAATATTAAAATAATTGAATTTTTATTGTTCGGCTGCAACAACTGCAGCGATCCAAGGGAAACTGAAAACCTAGACCTCAAATCTCCTACGCCACGGGCTGGCATTCGCTGTAAGAATTACAGCACCAGGAAACTCCTCAAGTCATTCGTATTACTACTTCAATACGAACTCAGAGTTAGTTATCATTAAAATGGTACCGCTATGTACGCAGTTTATTCTATGAGAGACTCTGCCGCCACTATAACCTAAGATAGGCATATCAGTTGTAGGGTAATAGGTCATATAATTTGGATATGTGTTAATAATATGTAATAGAATGTTTTACGTGAATAATACAGATGGCGGTAACAAACTGTCCGAAACCGAAGTTTATAATTTTAAATATGTAATAAAATCTGCAATATCTAAATTTTGAGAGTATACTAAACTATACTAAAGTATGAAACCTCTGATTCCGAATTCAAAAAATTGGCAGATACATAAAGAAAGAATAGTAGATTAAATAAATATACTAAGCTTTCTTAGTATATTTCTTACTCCTTAAGATAAAGTCGGGTCCTAGATAAAATGGAATACAACAATGAATACGATAACCACTTTATCCTATCACCAACAAACAGTTCATTCAATATTTTAACTATTTAATTTCTAATCAAATACTTGTACTTTAATGTTGATTGTAACCGTGCGTGGACTAGAAGTTAATCAATTATGTATGAATCCCTGTATTATTATATCTATAGAGAAAATTTATAATTCTTTTGGACTGTCCTAATGGGGATAAACATTAATTTACCAATCCGCTCTTTAAATTCAAATGTGGAGGCCAAGGATACTAGCATTATTTTCCTTATGATACACGGCCACAGTTTAGGATTTATGTTGATTAATAGACTGTATAGCGATAGATAGCAAAAATACAATTTCCTTGTTAAAGAATAACCGGGAGAGTCAAGAAAGTTTCAGAGACTATTGTAAATTGCTTGAATAGATACGATGACATCTACTATTATGTGTCTATAAGAAGACTATCAACTGACATTAAAAACTAATATTATTTTACTGCCATATTATCTAGATCTTTTCTGTATACATGGTTTATAAATTGTACTTGTAGCTTAGTAATTTGATACCCAACTAACTCTTCCCGCCCAAACCTTAGCAACGATTAATCATTCCTTAATAGTAAAGTTTGTTTATAAGAATGTTTGCAAGTTAAGCAAATTTCAATGAATATTTTTCGAAATATACATTAGCGGGCGTTATTTTGTTTATCCAGCTTGAACTTAATTTTTGTCTGTTAAATTTAAAATAACTTTCTTCTTTGATTGTACTTCTCATTCTACAAAAATCAAAAATTAATAATTTTCATAATTAATTATTAATTCTTCGAATTTGATGTTATAATTAGTTGGCAAAGAATACCGAAATTCCAATTATTATAATTAATTATATTACAAAATGAAACTTTCAGTCTTCAAAAAATCGAAAATATTTCGCCCGCACGCAGATCATCATAATTATATTAAAAAGAGTGCATAAAAATTCTTTAAATATTTTTAACAATATCTTCTTTTTCACCATAAAACATTCTTCGTTATACTTGGATAGTATTAAATTATTTAAACAAAAATAAAACTTTCGTTGGTACTATAGATTTATGAATTTTGGGCTCGTTATCGAATTATAATTTTTGGCATTTTGAGTACGTAAAGTTAAGAGATGCGCGTGGTCTTCGATATATAAAAATGCAAAATTAACCAAAAATAAAATAAAAAAAGAATTATTTTAAAACCCTTTAATCACGTGGCTGCACGTTATTCCGCAGATTTATATTGTATATACTAGTAAATTATAAACCTTGAACATAAACTTAAAAAAGCCGCCTTTTAATGTGAATAAAGATAAAAAGATTATAAGTGCACCATAAAGTCTGATCTTAAAAGATGCAATTTTTTTTTTAAATTGGAATAATTGAAGTATGAAATTTCTTGTAAAACTTGATATTACTTTAGAAATTATATATAAATTGTGTTAAATCACGACACCATAAACATTTTTGATTTGGTGTACAATATGTAAACACTGACACTGAATAATAATAAAATATATCCTTTAAATATACATTTGAAATTTGAAGGTAAATTATTCTTGAAAAAGACCAACAAATGTCATTGATATTTGCCATTTGCTTGAATAATTTTCATTGCTATCAATAATGAGATCCAACACGATATTTATAAAAACGATAAATTGATTATACAAAATAATAATCAGAACAGTGATATCTTACGAAACTCAAGCTTAGAATTCGATCCAAAAATCCTTGCCAAGAAAATTATGTCTGGGAGATGAAGATTCAGCAATAAACTTTATAATCTCTTTGAAGATAACAACAATATAGAGGATTCAGTGAGCGCACTACTTATGCATTACCAAAAAAGTTTTTTTTTTATATAACAGATGGCCCAAAGATGGATTCAAAAAAAATAGTAAAATAGACCGCGCCAAATATGGTAAAACTAAAATATAATACGACCTTAAAACTGAAGAAGTTAGCATAGCAATGCGAAAGTTCTACGAGAACAAAAATTAAGAGGGCAAGATTCGATTAAGAAGAAGTTGTGGAATAGTGAATCCGGTGCCTTACTTTCTCGTTTATATTTCACTCAATTTAACTCTCTGGGTATTATAATTTAATATTACTGTGGTGCATCCAAATTTATGTCCAATTTTTAAATTAATTTTGATAATTTACATACAAAATTATGTGTGCACGATGACAAAAAAATAAAATTCCAAAAATCATATTGCAGAGTAGCATTTGCCAACGGTGACATAATTAATCCCTGCTGCTAATAGCAATTTAGTGATATACCAGCTCAAATTCATATCTGATGGAAAGCCTATTTTTTTAAATATATATCTATTTTAATTAAAGTCATATTGACTAAAGGGACGTCATTATATTTATCAAAGTAGTCATAATTGAATATCTATAACTTGAAATTTAAAGTATATAAACCAATTAAAAAGTATTTTCCATCCTATCTTCATAATGATATCCACAATTGGTTGGGAAGTAGTGCAAATGTAATAACTATTTGCTAATATTCTGTTTTTCTTCCTATTCATTTAGGAGGTGAGTTTTGTTATTAAGGTTCTGTAAAGATTGCAAAGGAGAATATAACTTTGGGGCATATAACAGCTTTTCGTACCTTGGTAGCCAAGTCAACACCGAAAATGTGCTATCTAATTGCATATAGGAAATAATACATGCAGATGCAGTAAGTAAATCTTGCTTACTTCGCCAACATCAAGATCTTAAAATCCAGGACAGTATCAAGATTCGCTAAGACTAAGATGAACATCTATAAAACTTTTTTATGACCAGGCATAAAATATGGATGTGAGACCTGAAGCCTTACAATAACAGATGAAAGGAGATTTGGCTCGCAGTAATAGAAAGAAATGAATATCGTATCATATATAACAGCAAAATAAAAGCACTAATGCAAGATAAAAAATATAGTACAGTTCATAAAAGCGCAGTATTTCGAATAACATGATAGGAGTAAAAAAAATGCGGGGAGATCGAGAAAAAGATGGCTAGATGGAGTAGAACTATGGAAAAAACGAAATTATACAGAAGCTTCATGTCCAAGATCGAGTATTATACTAAGCAAAAGTTTCGGAATGTTCTTAGTTGTAGAACAACGGAAGAAGAATCTTCCGTTAGTTGTTACACTTCTACAACTTCTTAGTTGTAGAACTGTGTAGCAATGGAAGAAGAATCTTTTTATTTTTAGTATATCGTTTTTGTACTGAAATGATTTTAGTTTTTTATACTTTCTTAAGACCAGCTTGGACATCATCTAACAATGATTCTTCACTTTACTCATGATTATCTCCCACATAGAAAAATTTTAATATTTTATTTGAATAAATTTTTCGTTCCCTAAATTTGAGTTATGCAACAAAGTTGATTTTCAACTTTTCGGTTCATTTTAGTTTTTATGTTACCCACTCTATCGCGATTTAGCTAATTACTATATTTTCATCATCCCAAAAAAAAGCTAGTCAAATTATGTTCTTGGTATTTAAAAATTTTGCACAAAAAAATAACATAAGTAAAACTATATCAAAGCGTGTGGGAATTTTCAGATATTTTGGTTTGTTTAGTAGCACGCAAACCTACATCAAAATTAGAAGTAAAAAAAAAATATTTCTTCTTATAAAAACTTATTTTTAATGGATACAAAAAAAACTTGAAACGCATCACGAAATATTATAATTTCATAAAGGATACAAAATATGTTGTGATATTACAAAACTATTTCATTTATGTGTGAATTTTTTCAATATTTTGGTCCTTTCGTGCGAAATATTTTTTTATAAAAAAATACAAAATTTAAAATTTTTGATCTAAAGGAGTTTTTTTCTTAGTAAACCTATAATTTTGATGGTAGTAGGTGGATATAGTGTGGAACTAAATGGATATTTAAATATTTTATGGTTTAAAATAAAATAGAGAAAACTTATATAAGAAATTAGTTTGAAATTTGCTTTAAAATATAAATTATAAAAATATTTAAAAATGTTTTAAAAATTTGTGGTAATTTCAAATTTAGTTACTAATTAAAGATATTTCCATCTCATTTATATGCAATTTTTAATTCTCCTAAAGTATCCATAATATAATAGCATTAGCGATGTGTTTTTTTTGTGAAGGGGAACGAGAGAGAGCACTATGACCTTAACGATCGGTACGTTTAAAGCTATGGTGTGTTTACCATTTTATAGATTTAAGGAAACCTAGTATGTTTTAGGGGGCAATATTGTCTTGTAAGGAGACTTTGCCTAAGATATGTAGTCTGCTTTTTTCGAGTGCCTCATAGTGCCAGAGTATGCGTTCCGTCGTCTCTTTGTTGTTTAAACAGAGGCGGCAGATGTATGTATCAGATAGGCCAATTTACTGAGGTAGTAGTTCAAAGGACTATGTCCTGTCAGGAAGCCTTTTAGGGTTCTTATGTCCCGTTTGCTGAGTTTTATTATGTCTTCCACTTTTATGGTTTAATTTTATGCTCTTGTTCAATCCACCTAATAAAGCGAGGTTGTGGTGTCCTCTCGGTATAAATAGCGATGGTACTAATAACCAAAATGAACCCGATTTCATCTTTACTGTTAGTTTACCGTAAAAAAATTTATAAATAATTGTATTTACATATATTAAACAGAATTATATTCATAAGTATTTTCCGAATTTACCTTGACGCAATGTGAGTAGTGATATTACCTCCCGACCCGATTATAACTAACTTTAATTCATCTCGACCTTGACTTATCTGGTTTCAAATAAATTATACAACCATCTCAAATATTAACCTATTGCCTTCTAGTCTTCAAACATAATTTGATTTCTTTCCCTGTTCTTCATTTTGTTTCTATGGGCCTAACCATATCTCGTCAAACTTGGTTGTCGCATGGGACAATTAAGTTTAACGAATTTTATTAGAGGAGTTTTACATCCTAGTTCTTTAAGCATGTGATTTATTTGAATTCTGTACTCCACTGGTAGTCTTTTTTTCAAGAATAAGTAGCAGTCAGATTTTAAGCTTGTCTATATAAGTAACTTGTGTTTTCTTAGAAATGATCTAAATTTCAGGCATTTCAGCATTATCATTACTCCATATAAGGTTATGCTAGATTTGTTAAACTTGTTCCAGATTTTGAAGGCGAACTAATTCCTTTTAATAAAACTTTGTGTCATAATGCTTCAATGCTACCAACTTGCGCATATACATAAATAATACAAACTTCAAAGTGAAAAACATGATATTAAAAAATTGTAAAACCTATGTCATTATGTAGACTTTAAATTATGTTTTTTTTTATTATTTCCAAATCATTATAAATGAACCGAAATTAATTTTATTAATTTCAAACCAATACAGAACAGAGAACAGTGATTCATAATTACTATGACGCCGTCTAACATTTTATAGTAATTTTCAATATAGCGGCATAACGACGATTTTACAATTTAATTTGTTAGCCTAGATTTAAAATTATTGATTTAATTAAATTTAAAATATTTATAATTAAATATTATAAATTATTACAAATATTATCAATTAATCATTATTTTAAATATTATAATGGATTTCAAGAATCCAGTTTCTCATATCGGTCGATGAACAAATTTTAAAACAATGTTAAGAAAATTATTAATTAAATTATAATTTATTAATCCATTTAATTTAAATGTCAAGTTTGTCCATGGTTATCATCGTTTTGCTATAAAAAAATGTAATAGTTTTTTTTCCGAAAATTAAAAAAAAATGGCGACATCTATCGACCTTTTTTACGGAATCAAGGATTTTTTTAAAAAATCAGAAGTCCTACTAAATTTTTAAAATTAATTCATCACCTGTCTATGGAATTGAAGACAAGATTGGTCAGAGAGGGATGGCGTTCATCTGGCGTATTAAATTTACTTTTGAAAATGATTTAATAAAAATTGTAAAATAGTATTTGAAGATAATTTTTCGTTATACGCGGAATAAAATTAATTATACTATTATCGTTCCAAGTAAATTAACCTTTCCCTTTGGATGATTTAACTAATTTTCCGATGGAAAATTTATAATATTAAATTTAAAGGTTTGTAGTGATTTGGTTATCTTGCATTATAAATAGAGCATATCATACATACTTTCAAAAATGGTCAAAATTGTTCAAATACATAAAAATCTGTCAACAAAACTAATGATCAATTTTTAACTTACCCGCCCAGTTTTTAAAACATGACATTTTAAAAATGCGGATTTGTTATTTGAATATAGATTACATTAAGACGTAATATAATACTCTATAAAGTCATCATAGTATTAATTGATTTCTATGGTTTTACTATAATAAAAATTTAGTGGGAGCGGTATGTAAGACATCATCAGAAAAAATTTCAGTAACAAAATCTTGCATTTTTTTTATTAAACTTGCAACATTAAAATCTTGCAATAATAAAATCTAGCACAAGAAAATTTAACATTTTAATATAGTTTGACCGAAAGTCCAAATTGCAATAAAAAAATCTGACAATGTTTTAATAAAAATATCATTTTAATAAATAATTTTTAATACAAAATAAAATTAATTCAATCCGCTTCAAAAACTCAATTTTGTTGAGGATGTCCCTTTTCCAGTTCAATATGTCATATATTATTTCGTCGAAGAAAATTATATCATGTAAATTAAACAAAATCTTCCATATAAATCAGTCGCGGAATTAGTATGCAAGTTTTTTTTTGATTTTCATGATAGAATTTGTAATGCAAGATTTTCTAATGCAGGTTTTTGTATGCAAGATTTTGTAATGTAAGCTTCTATACCCAACCCAAATTTAGTTTTATAAAAAAATAATCAAATTCTACACCAGAACCACAACCAACAGATTCAACCTGTTCGCATCAAATCCATGGTCCAAAATTTTAAAACTAAAAAGGCACAACAGAAAATATTCTTTCGAAAAAATTCGCGCAATTTACACAACAAATTTTTTGAACCACTTCCGAACTACTTTAATTTGAATTTACAGTGTAAAGTTCTTTATATTTTATCAGTTTTGAGTTAATAAAAAGTTGAGCCTTTCAAAAAAAAAAATTAATTTAAATTGTTTAAGTCTTCATAAAAAAATTGATCTTAAGAAAAATATGGAAAATAGCATTTAACAATCCTTTTAAAATATTTACAAACACTTATACTCCCCATAAAAATAAGAAGATTGAATTGAATTTCACAAACTGGGAAGACTGGGAGGAAGTGTGGTTAGCTCGTGGGGTATAAACTCGTGTCTTTTTTGACCTGAACTAAAAAAAAAAAAAAACTATTAACATTTTTTCATATATACTTAAAAAAAAATCATTTCCGAAGGATTTTTATGAATGAGTTTTTACTACTTCATTAAAATATTTTTGTGTTTGTTATGAAGCATAAACCAGAAATCGATTATCGTCTTCCCATTTTTTTTTTTGTACCTTTTCACTTTATTTATATATAAATTTGTTTTTTTCCTTGATTTATAGTGGAATATTGTAAATTTATTAACCTTTTCAGGTAGACCCAAAAGAGTTTTTAGTTATGATTTTTTTTTCATTTCATTTTTTACATTTTTGTTTTTTATGTTTTTGTAATTTATTTGCATGTTTAAATCTTGTTGCACTCCAACTTATTATGATCGTTTTTTGGAATCAATGATATTTTGAGAATAACAAGAATGTGAACACAATAAATAAAATTTGATATTTTTCATTATTTGTTTTGTTAATATTCGTTTAATGACGTTAGTAAAGAATGTTTTAAATATACCAAAGAAATAAAATTGTTTTAATTGTATATTTTTTATGGTAATTCCAGCACAAATCAATTTTTACTAAACATATTTTAATGGTAACTGGTTGATTCTTAAGCACCACAATTAATATTGTTTCCTAATATTTCACTACAATTGTTCCCGATATTAAATAAACTTGTAGCTTCAATTGTCCAAAAACAAGAGATTTATGGATTCTGAAAATATTTATAAGCAAAGAGAATATATAGAAAGCAGTTAAAACTCATATAAAAGTTCTGATCTCAAAATTTTAAGATCAGAAAGCAGATCTCACAAGCATAGATTTTTTAGTTATATGAAAGTATGAGTATTTGGAAAAAACTTTCATGCTTCTGGGATTCAATATCCAAAATTGGGTCCATACACAAACTTTTATATAAGTTTTGATCTCTTTTTATATACACTTTTTGCTATAATCCATTTTTGCTTATTAAACATCGGAATTGTATTTGAATTAAAACTTCAAAGGAAGAACTGTTAAATATTATTAGAACTGAGATATATACATAAAATCAGATTTCTCAGTTCTACTAATATTTGACAGATCTTCTTTTGCTCGATATTTCCAAATTTTAATTTAATTACCATTCCGGGTGTGTACGAAGCTAAAATGCTTATCAATTTCAAAAAGTAATAAATATATACTTGATTTTTATGATGATTATTAAAAATTGTAATAAAATGTTTCTTCTATACATCAACTGCCCACAAAACTGCATTTACTCTTCATATAGATTATGTGGGTCGATTGTATAAACGAAAATGGAATAACTTAATATCGACAAATTGATCATTGATGTCAAAACATTATTTTCAGGAATACATTGGTAAAATATCTCAAATTTGATATTGTAAAATTTGTAAACATAAATTTCTTAACATTATTCGTGCCGGTTGTCATTTGAATCTTATATAATCAGTATTGCCTTAATCCACAATCTTAGCAAAAAAAAACCAAGCTATGATAAATTTTTAAAAATAGGAAAAATCATTCAATTTAATAGTAAAATAAATAAGAAAATATTATAATTTCGAAAATTTTAAATATTTATACACTGTTTCATAAAATCGATTTTAACAGCAAAATATAAAATTTCTTTAAGTATTTTGTAGAAAAAATTTACTTAAAAATCGATATCTTTAGGAAATTTTAGAATAAAGTTAAAATTGCAACATTTGGGAACTTACACTTCGATTGTTTCATTTACAATAATAATACATTGAATTTGGTCCAATAAGTACATTTAAAAAAACCATATGCAGAATTAGTCTAACAAATTTCGAAGATCTAGCATAATCTTATCAATTAAGGTTTTTAACTGATAATTAATTTTAAAGCCAAAAAAGAAACAGCTTAAACTAATAAAAAAGAGAATAAGTATTTTCGCTTAAATTTTAACTCCGAAAAAAGTTCTGTCTAAATTTATCGTTTGATGTTCATTGCCCTAACTCTAAAATTACTGAATTTCCTTCAATTATAACAGTACAAAGAGTTGGGAAGAATTTGTCAGTGCTATTTGCTTGTCTCCTAATCATTAGGCTCAACAGAACCGAAAATTGTAATAGAACGCTGAATTCTTCTATCATTAGATAATTATGTATTACAAATGAAGAAAAACAAGAAAATCAATCAATAAATAAACATAATTTTTATAATAAATTTCTTAATTCAATAAAATTTTAATCAAAAATATGAAATATATGTAATTTTTTATCATACTAAATTATATATTTAATATTTCAAATAAATAATATATTTGTGCTACCAGAATTTCGCAAAACCTACTAAAAAATTAATGATTTTAATAAGTATAATTTACGATTATCAAAGAAATATTTTCAAAAAGAACAAAAATTTATCCTTTCTTCATTTTTATCTTAAAGAATTTCCAATAAAAATATTGAATTCTTCTCTGGTATCATTTAAATTAACCATCCAAAGTTTCAATTCAAAAAAAAAAAAAATATGGTACAAAAATTCTGATTTGCAGGAGATGCAATTTTAAGGGGGTCGTCTTCCAGACACAAATCAAAATTATTATTTTTTTTATAACAATTTATACAATTTCTTTTTATTATTATTATATATTTTTAAATTTTGGAAATAATATTTATTGTATCTGTGATTATAATTTCTGCTACCGGAGCTACACAAAAATTGACTTTAACCACCAACAATAAAGGATATACCAAAAAAAAAAAACAGAAACAAGGAATTTTGATTACTAAAAAAAAATTGTAAATTTTAAGTAGCAATTCTAACCGCGTTTGATTAATATTCTTTTTAGTTATCTGTGCGTCTACCCCCAGAATGAAAACAGAGACTTTAATAATTTTTGACAAGAAATACAAAATGAAAAAAAAAATTGTACAAGGAGAAGAAATAAATAATTATCCAAAAGGAATTTTATTCGTTTACACATTTTGATTTTAGATATCGAACATAAAAAAAATCATCACCTCAATACTTGATTGCCGTATATGCAAAATTTGATATTTTTGAATATTGAGTTTTGGAGTTTTTTAACTACAATGTCGATGAATATTAACTTTAACACAGCACGGATTTTAATTTTATTAATAGTTATTTTTATATATATATTAATAAATATGTCATCAGGATGAAAATATAAGTGGACTAGAATTTTTTTTTTTTAGAAAAATAATCTAAAAGAATTTTACTATTTGCTTCATCTCCTGGCCACTCTTTAAAATATTTTTTATGTATATATTAGGACTATACGACGTTTTGTATTATATTGTGGGTGCCAGTCCGGCAAATTATATAAAAAGTTTCCTTATGAGTTTTTCTGCTATAGGTTGTTCTAATTTTTGTGCTCTCATCTCGTTTGAATCTAGTTGTTTCTGGAAATTTACATGCATTACGAAATTTTCTTCGTTTGTTGTATTGATAGGTAAAGCCAGCCAACATAATTTTTCTACTTAAGCAGCGATTGAAGAAAATTTGAATACTGTTGTTCATTTTGATTCGATTACAAAGAACGTTTAACATCCAAATGCAAGAGAAATGATTTTCTAATCTATGTAATCTATTTAGGCCATCTACCAGTTAGTTGAAAAACTGTTGGGTTTTAATCCGATTTTTTTTCCACGAATTTACATTCGGAATAAGTTAATATCTTCTCGCTCCTCTAATACTTATACTAGTTACCCGATTTTGTTCATTTTGCAGGAAAAGGGTTTCAAGTAATATAATCAAATTTTGAAGATCAACATAACTAGTTCTGATAATGCTTATTTCAAGTTATCTGGGCAATATATCAGTTAATTACTTATTGTATTAATATTGTATTAATATTTTGTTCTGATTTTTCTGTGTATATAAGTCAAAAACGATCAAAATTGCATAACCTATAGTTAAAATCTTCCAGGGCGAAAGTTTAAATTCAAACATCTTAAATATATAGCATACGTCATGACCTAGTTATTTTTTTATATATTCTAGCATTTAGCCTTGTTTTTACTTGTCTTTTTAATTTACTAAAAATAATCCAAAATGCGTATAGAACACTTCAATATTCAGATGACGACATTTTTTTAATTATTGTTTTCATTCTTTTTTGTCCTTGTAATTCTTAAATGTATAATTTTTTTCAATTTTTTTTTTTTTTTTGGTTTAAATATTCATGTTTTTACTAATAAATATTAATTTTTTTTATCGTTTCAGGTAAGCTTTTTTATTGATGACTCACAGACATAATAATTGCACTTTCAATTTTAACTTATAACAAAAAAAAATCAAAAAAATTCAAGGATGCAAGGTAAATTTGTAATAATAAATTATCAAAAAATAATTCTTTTAATGTTTAATTTGCTTTTTTTATTATTATAATTTTAAATATTAATAAATCTTTTTAAACATTGATTTTTCCATATATTTTCACTTCTTACTGACAGTAGCGCCAAATTAATAATTAGTGAATTGTTAGAGTACTAGAAATGGTTTGTGTATAAAATTACAGTAGTAAAAATTAGCGCCATCTACCAGTTAGTTGAAAAACTTTTGAATTTCATTTACATATTTTATCACATAAAAATCAAAATTATATTAAATTATTTAGAATATTTGGTAAAAATTTATATTAATTTGTTAAAATTTTATGCTGTTACCAAATTTCATGAAATTTTTTGAATTGTAAATTTTGTAATCACGTCTTCTTTGTGTGAATGATTTTTAAAGTTTAGAGTTTTTCGGAGGTAAATTTTGTGAACAAAATATTTTGCAAAATATAAATGATAATTATTTTAATGAAGTTTATCCTAAATAAAACGTACCAGTAAACAGTGGCATTTAATAGTTACTACTAGCTTTATTTAAATTTAACCATGAAATATTCATTTCAATTTAAATATTCGATAATTATAAATTCAATATTATTACTTTTAATGTTTAAAATTTTAGTTTTTTGTTTAAATATAACATTTTTATAAATTAATTTTAATGAAATTAATTATAAAACTCACGTAATTGTAAATTTTTTGATTCTTGAGATATTCGATATTTATGCACTTATTAAAGGATATTCCAATTGCCTGTAAGTGCCCTCTAAAAAATCAAACATTACGATGTATTTGAACCAAAATTCATTATTAGATGGTATCATTACGCTTCAATGGAAATTGATTTCAGATTTAATATAATGGATTAAATGTTGTAAATAAAAAAAAATTATAAAATTTCAGTAATTTCTTTCGAAATTCTTAAAAATTAATTTTTGAAAATTATAAGTTTTATCCGTATTATCTGATTTTGGTACCAAATTAAGGTCAAGTATTTCCATAGGACTTATTATGCCTGGCACAACTGTATACACTGTCGTATATCACAAAAATTTACTACTTCTACTTGTTCGGGATATCTTCAAAATTAGTTTCCCTCTTTAAAATTCTGTGTCTATCCTGATTTATTCAGGACAAGTTCAGCTTGAGAATTAAAAATTAATGTTATTATTACTTTTAATTTTGATAACTTTGAACTTATGTTTTTAAGATTCAATTTTTAAAAATTATTTTTATTGTATATTCAAAACATTTCGTGCCACGTATTTTATGGGTGTGTGGCGTGAAATTAATCATTAAGCTATTAAAACATTGCGACTATCTTCGATTTATTTTTGGCCTTAAAATCTTGGCTTGTAGAAAAATAATATAATTATCTACAATTATCTAGAAAATATTCCATTTAATATCCTATATGACACAATACTTTAATTTTCATAAAATTTCGTTCTCTAGTATCAATTTGTTTAAACTACATTTTTAATTAAATGGATCTTTAAAACTTCATCATTTTTTATCTTCAAAAAAAAAAATATTGCATTCACAAAAAACCTTTACTTTTAACATAATAAACTATAAACATTAAATTATGATTTATTTATGATTTTTGTAATCGAATTTTTTATTTATATATATAATTTTATTTTTGTAGTTCATGACATAAAAGTCTGATTAGTGATTTTTATCTACCATATATAAAAAATATAACATTTTTATAAATCATTATCTATAATTTTGGATAATGTAAAACGTCAATATTTTATGCTGATCATCAAAATAAAAATAATGTTCAATATGTTCAGATACAAATTGTATGTACTTCTTAATTAGTAATATCCATAAGACCATAAATATATAAAATGAACATTTATAATCAAAACCAAACCGAAAGTTTTAAATTAAGATGTTAAAAGGTAAAATTTTCTTGTTTTTATAAATATTTACAGAATTAACGCAACTACATTTGTTTAAAAATTAGTTACGATTAATTATTAGATAATTAATTAAGTCTTAAGGGTATACACATTAAAATGATTTGGAGACTTCGTTAGTTTCCTTTTAAAAATAAATAATGTAATCAAAATTATTTTATTAAAGTATTTGAATTATAAGAGTATAATTTGAAAGGACGGAAAAAATGTATTTCCGGACGAAAAGGTTAAATTACATTATCGTGACTAATCCCTTCTGGAGATCAGTGTTTTCAAAGAAGAACAATAGCATCAACATGATTTTTGAAACCCTGTCTGAGGTGCTGAAGTCTAGAATGAGCTAGCTCTTGTAATCGATAATGTTAGTCCACGGATTTTTATGTACAGTCTTTCTTCAAAAAATATTAAATAATGAAATAAATTTTAAATGTACAGTCACAAATTTTACTACAAATTACCACACAATATTTAATTCTAATTTTTCAAAATTGTAAAACTGTACAATTGTACCTGTATTTTTCATCAACAATACTAGAAGATTTTGGTTCACATTATCAGTAGTTATTACATTGAAAAATATTACAATCTGTTAGAAATCTTACTTCATTGTCTTTTCAAAACTATAACCAATATTATTTTTGGTGAATATTTTCTACAGTATTTTCTATCACAAAATTTTTTTTGGACTGACCAATATGCCATAAAAACAAAGAATATTCTACTCATGAACAAACCAATGGCTAGAATATATACCGGTATTGTTACTGAACACATTTTACTCAAAAAGTCTAGACTTATACTGATTTACATCTGTAGAAGCGAAAATGTATACTTAGAGCATTTTCCGTGCTATTATTTCTATGTACGTTATAGAAGACTGAATTATTTGGAATGTTATTTTAATATAAATCTGTTGGAGCCAGGTACAGTTAAGCCGCCCAGTCAGGTTTCTTCCATTAGGAAATCGGATAGGTTGATGTGTTGTAGGCGTAAGTATCCAAAGACTTGGGGGTACAACAGATCAAAACGATCCACTCCTCACACAAATTAAAAAAGAACAGAGAATAGAACTTTAAAAAAAACAATTGATCCTTCTATATTTCTGTTTGTGCTGATATCACTCTTCTCAAGTATCCGTAATTAAAAAATCTGTAATACTTTCACTACATTCTGCCGTAAACAAAAATATTAGAAGCTTTTTAAAAAAAAACATTATTTAAATTATATTCTTTAATCATTTAATAAAATTACATATTACATTAAATCTAATCAAAGTCATTTTTCCTTTTCAAATTTCATCAAATAAGTATTATTTTTTTTTCAATATTTATTTGTCGGTAATTTGAATTTTCTGTAGGCGAAAAAATTATTTTTTATACCAACTTTAAAAATTAACCCAAAATCATTAATGCCGTACTTCTCAAAGACATATTGTACATATTTTTTTTCACTAAAATTATTTTAACACTCTCCGAATCATAAAACCACTTAATCACATATAATTTTTATGAATATAATATCAAAACATTCTTTTCATAAATAGTGTTATAGAAATTCCATAAAGATTTAAAAAAGATAAATGACAAACTAATTTAAGATCAAAAAAATATTACACTTCATATAATCCAAGCTCCGATTAATTTACTCTCTCTCTATCTCATACGAAGCTAGCAACATAAAATATCTTATATAAATTTAACTTTTTTTCTTATACATTAAAAGAGCATAAAAGTATTCGCAAGTTTAGATAATATTAGATACAGAGAATATGAAATATTGAATTTTTTTATATTCCAGACAGTCTGGAATCAGTTGAACTGAACTTCTCAAATTCATTTCATTATAAATAACTTCTACCTACTCACTGGTAAAAAGAAAATGTCATTTCATGATCATTTTGATTAGATTTGTAATTGATATTTTATTTATGATATTTTGTATTTAACTAATATAAGAAAAATTATGTTGTTTTTGTTCAAGAGGTCAGAAAATTGGTCAAGATTATAAATTCTAATTATTTTTACGGAATGTTTTAAATTTCTAATAATAATAAAAAAAAATATTTTAAATATGAAATTCTTAAAAAGATTCCTTTATCTTATTAGAAAATATTTAATGTAACTTTAACTATTATATTTACCTACAAAAAAGTGGACCGCGCCTTGTTCAGAACGTTTATATTGAATTATATAACATGCTACATTTACAATATTTCAATCACAAATCAGCCACTGTAACGTATCAAAACTGTTCAAAAGAGACTAGTGCACATGCACACACAAGAAAAATTTTTGCAAAAACTCTAGATTAAAACAAAAAACTTAAGCGACGAACCGGAAATATTTTCATTCTATGTCAAAATGTATTTTTTTTTTTTTGTTTATTTCGTATGTGTTGCAGAATACAGCATCCTAAATTATTTGGATTTTTTTTTTTGGAATTTTAGTTTCCATTGCAATTTTTTAAGAATTTATTAGATTAGATAAGATTAAAGATTACAGGACTGGGTATAGTAGTCCCATATGTCACTGCGGCCATTGCTGACCTATTGTGACATTCCATTATCTTATAGCTCTTTTAAAAGTCCAGGTTATGTATGAAGGTAAGGCGATATTTAATGTTTGGAGGTTTCGTGGTGTTCGCTGCATATTCCACAGAGATGCAGGTGAAAGCTGTCTATCGTATTTATGTTGTAATTAATCCAGTAGTAGCTTGGTAGGAAGGCAGTTATTAGATAGATTTGGTTGATTTTAAAGTTCATTAGTTGGAGATTGTATGGATGAATTTTTCGGACATGGAACAGTCGAGGGTGGTGTTCAAAAGGTTTTCCCATATTCCAATCAACTAATTGTTCAATCGACCAATTGTACTGAAAGGGACTGGTTAAAGGTTCTAAATTATAGTAACGATGTTTGTTACTTAATTCTTTTAGAATTTGGGTGCAGTCCCATAATAGTTTCGATTTAATATCGTATGAGTTTAATACCATGATAGCAGCTCTTCTATCCGAGAGTATGTAAATCTTTCGGTGTGAGTAGTCCAAAGTTATATTTTCTCGGATACATGAGTATCTGCTATGCAGACAGTTGAAAAATTATCTAGAGTTACTGAGATGTCTATCTTGGTTTGAATCATATGGACGCCAGCACTAGCTTCTGTACTAATTGTAGAACCGTATTTATTAAAGTAATTTAGTATATAATAATTAATTTTGATTCGAAGTCTTGTAAATTGTTGTTTTTAATTTATCTTTTTAATAAAATTTATACGTTTGAGCTATTTAATGAATCACCTTACATTAGGCTGGATAATATGTGGCTCAACAAGGCCGTTTTCCATCATAATACAAGAGATTTCGATGAATCCATTTCAAAATAAAATTTATTCTCATTTAAAAAGAGTCTGATCCTTCACAAAGATAACTCCGCGATGAATTAATTCAAGTATCGCTTAATTTTCAAGTACAATGCTATCCATGGACCACATTAATACTGATAACAAAAATTCTTTAACTTACTGTCTAGAATAAATATTTTTAATATTATAAAATGGAAATAAAAATAATATATTTTTTTTTGTTTTGTATATCTGAATATGCTCAACTTTCCAAATTCAATAAATTGAATAGAGAATATATCATATAACACATTATAAATTCACAATTGTTTGCTAAATAAAAAAACATTAAATTATAATACCATGGAAATGTAAGAGTTTGTTGCAAAAACGCATATTTTTTAAAGATTTAAAATTATATAAAGAATTTTTATACTATTAAATCTCGTGTTTAAGTTTTTATATTAATTTAAAAGTGGCGAATGTTTTGTTTCATAACTCACTATATCTCAAGTTCATCTCTACAACCCCTACATATAGGATAATTGTGATAACAGTATTGTAAAAGCGTGATTTCGTAGCACTGGATGTGCCATATTTAGGTAATTACCAATTAATCCTACTTTTAACTCAGCCGCATGCACATTATTGGTAACTACTTCACTCCGGAAGCTCCATAAATATTTTGTTATTTTGATTTTATCATAAGCTGGCTAATGTTGGAAATTACAATCCTTAACCCATTTTAAAGTTTGCTTTTATGCATTCAATATATAAAAGATTTCTTCAATAAAGCGTAACATAAAGTTTTATATTTTTGAAATTAAGTTCTAAAGTCTGTATCTAACATGAATAAGCCTACTTCCTATGATGTATTCCATAATTTCTTCTAACTGAACTAAAACTGACAATCGAACAGAAATTAATTCAAGAACAGATAATCGAAATGAAATTAATTCTCAGCATAATTCGCCATGAAATTCTTTTAAAAATGCAGTTTTTTATCTTATTCATTGCTATTACATTGGTCTGCAAAAATAAATAAAATAAAATTTTACTGACCGACATTTTCACAAAAAAAAAAAACACCGCACAAAAGCCAACAAAAAAAATTATTAAAAGATACTTGAAAGTGTACAGAAGAAATTGCAATTAATTCAGCAAAATTTTTATGTTTTTAATCACATTTCCGCAACTTTTTGGTAGTTTTATTCTCATTTATTTACTCAATATTACGAGTAACTCTAGACATTCTTTTAGATCTTGATTTTAATGTTTTGGTTACATATAAGAATCATCCAGTTTTTTTATGGTCCTTTTTTCTATACATGCTTAGAAGAGAACATAATATAAAGAGAAAATTCACGCACATGCAATATCCAAAATAAAACACCAAAAAATAGCACATAAATGCCGACTAGTGAACTTTTCATCTGTCAAAAAGAAGTAACTTGATTATATAATATTCTTTTCAATATGTATACAAGTATTTATAATCTGGTTTTGCGAAAAAAATTCTAAGTAGATTGGGGTAACATAAACATTATGAAAATGCGATAAATTTTTGGACTGTATATTTTGCATGAATTGAATCACATATTTAACTATCAATTAATAATACAGGAAGCAGCTTCATACAATAATTGGCGTTATTCAGAGACCATTGCTTATTTAAATGCCACCTGAACAAAATTGGAAAACTAGAAAATAAGTACTGTCGATTATGCTCAGAAATTCACATCTTGAATTTATTTTGAACGCTGTGTGGAAAAATATTCTAGTGCCTTAACAAGTCTTAGATTATCTAACGAATAAACTAATTTCACCATTGATACAAGTGAAGTATTTATTAGCATAAGACCTGAAACCTGAGTCAGAAATTAGCGATCACTGGCGATTATTC
The DNA here is from genome assembly GCA_963920725.1 of Rhamphomyia laevipes. Classification (NCBI taxonomy): domain Eukaryota; kingdom Metazoa; phylum Arthropoda; class Insecta; order Diptera; family Empididae; genus Rhamphomyia; species Rhamphomyia laevipes. The sequence continues at coordinate 122,478,636 of OY987255.1, read as the reverse complement.
TCAGTTGCGGAAAAATCATCGGAAAAAGACTGAGATACTTCTCAATATATTCTGCTTCCCACATTGAATGCATTATTGGGAAGCAGAATCCGTGTCCTATAAACTCTTATTTAAATTAATATGTGAAGCAGGATAAAGACATTCAACACAAAAATATTTTTTGTTATAATTATCATATACTTATGTATTTAAAAAATATTTCAATTAAATTTCGTGTTTTAAAAATCCTAAATGTCTTTCCCCGTACAACCATTTTTAGTCATTTGTATCCAAATTCACCAAGGATCAAATGAACACTATAACGAAATTAATATTTCACACCAAAATACCCTATTTTATGATGAAATATAAATTACCTCTTTTCGCGTGTTATCTCTTTTAGCATATCCCAAACAAGGAAATTCTTTCGGATTATATAATTAAAAAACTATATTCGTTGTCACAATCTTAATATTATGTGTATTCTGTCTTCCAATTCATGTCATCATCAAGATTTAATTTATACGTATGTAAATTTAATATTAGTTACTTATGATATCCTAATTTTTTTTTTAAGTATTAAATTTTCATATTATACAGGTCGTCTCCAAGATAAATAAATGTTTTAGCGATGTCATTACATACGCATATATTCATTCATTCATACAGAAATTGAATTATTGATTCAAATTTAATTTATACTCCAATAGATTATTATTTGAAGTAGTAGATTAGATTTTATAGTCTCTATAGGTAAGTACCATTGCCTAAATCTCTACGGCCGCTAATCGTCCTATTGTGATATACCCTATATTAAAACTGCCCCCGAAGAAGTATAGGAGGAGTATATGAGGTTTTTGAATGAGTTCGACGACAGTATCCAAGATTATGAAATCTGGACATTCGCACAGGATGTGTTTGGCTGATCCTCCTTTGCATACGTTGTTTGTCGCTTAATCCTATTGTAGGTAGATGTTTCTTCATATTACAGTGTCCGGTCAGTAACCCAGTTATTGTTTGAGACATTTGGTCTCAGTAAATAAGTATGAATTCTTTGGAAACCATGTTTATCTTGTCTTCAAGTAAAACAATTCAGGTTATATTTAAATAAAATTAGTTGATAAAATTTATATTTCCTTTTTTTTTAAATTATCGTTTAAAAAAAAGGAAGTTTGTAGTTAATTTTTCTTCACCAGTTTTATTTAATTTATAATTTATGATAGATTTGAAATTGTAGAATTTAAATTATTTTTAAAGTACTAAAAATCATTTATAGAATATATTTTGTGTTATTCATTGAGAAACTCGTACTGCTAATTTTGTGAGACTTTTGGCTCAACCAATACCATAACTCCTAGGTTATGTTATAGTGGCGGCAAAGCATCATATTGAATTCACTTACCACTGTAATGGATAACTATATTTTACTATGTTATTTATCACCTCTTTGATTGATAATTAACCCTGCTTTTTAGTAAGTCGAAGGTTTAGCTTTTTCTCAATATTGAGTAAGTCGTAAGTCGATAACTTGTGGAGTTTTAAAGTACTCTTATTCAAAACCTCTAGTCCGATTCTCCTATAATGAGACGTCTACATCTACCAAGTGCCGGGCAGTTCAACTTGCATTAGATTGATGCAGTTTCTATATTGATTACATGGGATAGTCCAAGTCTAAGCACATGGTTGGCGACCAACAGTGATCAGTAAAAATTCCGACTGTTGTCTTGAATTGCGAGCACAGTATAGGATAAAATGAACTTTCGTTTTCCATGCTATGTAGTTACCCCACATAATTACTTTTAGTATAGTACAACAAAAATTATTTAAAGACATAATAATGTCAGAAAAAGCATAACAAAATTTCTTAAGATTTCCCAGTTTTCTATATTGTTATCATTCCCATAAATATTTATTTTTATATAATATAAATAAATTACACCATAATTTAATGATAAAAATAATCATTAAAAAGATTATCACTTTTAAATCTGATTTTACGAATTTTTATATAGCATCATTAAGAAGATGCCATAAAGATTTTTAAATTAATAAAAAATATAATTTTAATTTATATTTTTATATTTATATTTCATTATTTACATTTCCTGTTAAGTTTTGTATCTTATGAAAGTATTACTAAAAAGAAGATAATTGTAAATATAATATTATAAATTATATTTTGTACGTTGATATTAATTATATCTTTTTTAAATCGATTATATTAAAAATTGTAATAATATTATTAACAGTTAAATGTTTAATAACTTATTCTAGTTTACCAATAATTACGAAAATATATAATAAATTTAACATGCATAATTAATAATATACAAAACTAGTCTATAAATATTTTAATAATTATTTGTCCACTAATGGAATTTTTAATATACGGACTAATAAAAATTCTAATTTCTTTCACGCATAATGGCTACTTAATACATTAAATTTAACTCTTCTTATAATGTCATATTTGAAAATTGTTACGAAACTTGGAAGTATACAAGACATGGCAACTGAAAGTGATCAGCAACAAATGCTTGAGAAGAAAATTCAAAGATATCCGGAGAAGAATTAAGACCAAGAATACATAAACATAAAATAGAAAAAGAAATAAAGAGAAGGCAGCAATGTAGATCAAAAAGCATTTGGGTAATCACATAATGGTTGTAAACATACAAAATAGTTCTAGGGGACCCCGCATCCTACAAGAATAAGGAAATTCTTAAAGCTGTACAAAGCGACATCAAGATTATTAATTGAAGTTGCTATGGGACACGCTATCATCAGGAAGCATCCGGTAAGGTTAAGAATGACCTCGACATGCAGGTGATATGAGGAAGAGTCAGTGAAGCAATTATTGTGCCATTGTCCTTCGGTCCAACACAAAAGGTTCAGGATTTTGTGAAATTTTAGACAACACAGAGGAAGCAGGCGGGTAAATTCTGCTAAAATTATTAAGCTCATTATAGAAGTTCGACACGCTACATTGAAAGATAAGGTGGTCGACTAGAGAATATAACGGAACTTTCGATAAGGTTTCAATGCGTGATGAGAGTATCCCCATATATTTTAAAAACAGCCAACCAAATAATGAATCATTCAATATCCTTCATCCGAATGTTATGAGAAATATACGAACCGGAAATATATGAAAACTCTAAGTTAAGGGCTTTAATTATTTGAATATTTTAATTTAATATAAATTGTAAAATAAGAAGTAATTCCAGTGTCAAAAATAAATATAGAAAACTTCAAATATTTCATTTCAGTAAAATATTTGTAATATTTTTTTAATCAAATTGCGCTGTAGAGTAATTTATCCTGGGTACTACCAAAACTAAAAAAGACATGACATAGCCAAACAAAGTATTTTGAAGGCACCCAACAGGCTCCTGTGAAATAATAAGCACTATATCAAAGCAGAAAGATTCTGTTAAGTAACAAAGACACTATGGCCGAATGACATCACTTTTCTTAACTAACTAACATCAAAATAAAATACGAGTTATTATTTATTACATTAGTTATAAATTATTAAAATATCTAACTCTTTTCATAAATATTTAATTAATTTATTTAAATATTCCTCCCATTTTCGCTATCATCAAAATAATATTGAAAAAGTAATCCAAAATAATATTAAAAATAATATTTTATACAAAAGTATTCCTTAAGGAGGAACACGTTTTTTTTTTTCAAAATAATTTATAATGTCATTTATTTATATAATAGCCACCAACCAATAAGTAATTATGCAGAATAGTTGTTTTATATTTTATGATTTTATGCAAATGTTGCAACTGCATTTTTAAAGTTGGTCACCTAAAAAAAAACCTTTCTCTCTATTCTTATAAATATATACTTTGATCATATAAATTATACATTTTCTATTTTATATTATCATTCTTCCATATCAAGATGAATATATATAAAAAGTTTTTTTTTTTTTTTTTGTATATTTTTCGTATCTAGTTTATACTTTTATTAAGAAAATTATAACTTTGACCAACTCACTAGTTGAAAAGAAGTGATCTTTTTTAACAATATTTAAGAGCAGTTTAAAATATCTTAAACATACCAAACTATAAACAGACTATTTACAAGGAGTTATGGTATAAAATATAAAGTGTTGTGATCGGAAGGCCAGTTAAAAACAAAATCGAGGAAATTCCAAATGGTATGGATCCGGGTCCTGGTAAAATATGTACACCAAAGTCCATACATAATAGGATAATCAAACCAAATATATTTAAATCGATATTTGCAAGTATACGAATATTTTTTATTCGCTTTTACTGAATTGAAATATTCGTACCACGATCTAGAGAATATTTCCAAAAGTGCCGCAAAATCTTTAGCTGAAAATATTTTATTCAGTAACACTCAATAACAATCGCCGAGATCAATGGGGGCAGATAATACATTGTTTCTAGCAACTAACAAATGAAAACAAATAAAAAGAATAAACTAAGAACTCGAATAATGCAACAATAGTCACGTGCATCGTCGGCGTTGATTTAGCTCGCAAAACTTTGAGTTTGTTAAAATGAATATTCTAGATTAAATGTATAAATAGACTCCACGTTTTAAGTTACCCCTAAATTAACAGCTTTATTTTATTGTGCACCAGAATTATAAAAAAATGCAAATACCTAAAATAAAGTTATAAGTTTAAATAGCTTGATAAATTTTAATACATTATTGTTATGTGTATTGTCGGAAATAGAAATTTTTTGTTATGGACTTAATAAAAAGAAATAATGCAGAATTAGTTTATAGTTTTTGATAAATTGTATTTAACGTAATATAAATTTTACCTGTTGATATTTGTTGTCTACGAGACTATTTCGAATGTAATTGTCCGATGTTTTAATTTAATAGTTTATGAAAATTAGAATTTATAAATTTATTAAAATTACAATGACTTATCCTAAAATCTAATAACAAAAATATATGTAAGGATCATTTTAAAAATAAATAACGAAATATATATTTCATATGAGAATATGTATTTCATTAAGGACTACTGAAAGTTAACTTATTCTGTTTTTCGTAAACTCTTCAAATGAACAATTTTTATCAATTTAAGAAAAAATAAAGTTTCTTAAAAGTATAATTCCTTTTTAAAAAGCAATGTACCAAATTATTGTATAAAATTTAAAAATAATTCAGATTTTGTATTTTTGATAATATTAACATATAATATTTATGTAAATTTAAAACTAAACACTGTCAATTATTAAGACATTTTTATTTTTACATATAATTTCTTAATTTTTTTAATCATTTCAATCAGACAGACAGTTAGACTATTAAAAAAAATATAAATAACTTTTGAAATCTATCTCTAATAATTCCACTAATTGTAATTATTCATTGATTAAAATAATATTTAAAAATTTGTACAAAATTCTTAAGATCTACAATTTGTTGTACACCAAATAAAAACATTCTCTCCTAACCTCATATATTATTTTATTAACAAAAATTATGATCCAGTTTTATATAAAAAAAAAGAAAAAACAAATTAATATTATTCATGTTCCATAACCATGCACATAAAAGTCACATTATAATTTTTCTGAATAATTTATCATAAATACGAACACATTTATAATAAAAACCAAATTCAGGTTCGTCGCTTAATACTTTTGTTTTATATTAATATTTTTTTAAAAAAACTAACATAAACTGTGTGAGTCTCTTAAAATTTAGTAAAATGCTAATTTTTCACAAATTATTGAACAGCCCAATTGTAATTTTTGCTTTAATATTAAATTCAAAAAATAAAAATGTTTTAAATTCATTTTTAATTAAAATTATGAATAAATTTAAAATTTATTTTTAATAATTTTTGATCAGGATTTATTATTTTTGTCTAAGTCTAGTCATTATATTATGTCTGTATTTAGAAACTTTATTTATTAATCTAAATATGCAATCAAATTATTGTTGTTGTCCAGTTTCAACTATTAATATTTTTTTTTTTTTTACAAATTATTTTTTATTTTAAACTTTATGGTCACACGTTTTTAATTTTTTAAGTTTTTTTTCGGTTCAGCGAAAAACTCAGAGAATTTGTGTAGTATTTTGTAAATGCTGTGCTATATAACATTAAAGTTTTACCTCTCACACAGGTGTAATAACTAAATAATAATAATAATGAATAATAAAAAAATACATTTACAGAGATAAATTATTTTTTTTTTTTCATATAAGATACTAACATATACGACGGGATGAAAAAGATAGATATAATTATATTGAAGAAAAAAAATATGCTTTTTTATGTTGTCTTGTGTATAGCGTTTTTTTTTTATGTATACATATATAAAAATATTTAAACGAGATAAACTTTAACATAGCTTAAGGCCATTTGTATCTCTTTTGGGCTCTCCAGTTAACATGTGATACTCAAGATGAACAACACGCTGTTGATTTAACGTTCAAATACTAAAAGTCGTTTTTTTTTTTATTTATTTATTATTATTTTTTTACATATTTTTTTTTTTTTGATTAATATTTTATTATTATATTAATAATTTTTTACATTTTTATTAGACGTTTAATTATCAAAAAAACACTAAATTAAATTCAGGTTCATCGCTTAATACTTTTGAATTTTTCGGAATATAATTTTTATATACTCGTAGATGTTTAAATCAATTGTACTTTTAAAAAATTAATTAAAATTATTTGAAAAAAAAAGTATTAAATATCATAAATAAATTTATAAATAATTTTAAAACAAATAATATTATTTAAATATTTTCTATAAAAAAATAAGAAGAATTTGTGCCATTAAATAAATTAGTGCATCGTGTTAAAAACAAAAAACAAATTTATATTCAACCTCTATTCGAATATATTTAAAATTGAACCGCATTAAAACAATTATATAATGGATGAATTAAATATTGGTAAACGTCAATTAAATTCAAATGAATTATTGTCACCGTTAAGCCCAACAAATGCTAAATTATTTAAGGCAACAGCCTGTGATAATGTCAAGATCGAACGTGATTTATTATTAAATAATAATAATAATAATATAAATAATAAAAATGTTAGTAATAATAGTTGCAATGATTTAATCGATCAATATGAATTTAAAGAACATATATTAATTAAAAATAATTTAGAATTTTTACATACACATCAAAATAATAATAATAATATTGAAAATAAACAAATTAATAATAATCATCAGCATCATCATAATAATTCACAATTAATACAACAACGAAATGTAATTGAATCAAATGAACCATCATTAAATATAATTCTTAAAAATAGTATTGAATTAATTAAATCAACTTCAATTAATTCAACAAATAATAATAATAATAATAGTAAATCATTTAATAATAGTCATGTGCTAATTAGTACATCAATAACAAATGGTTCATCTACAATAAATGATTCATCAATTACAAACCAACGTAATCTTAATAATAATAATAATACAAATTGTACAAATCAAAATAATGATAACAATAATGATTGTGATAATAAAAACTGTATAAATGATAATAATAATAATAGTAATGGAAGTCATATTAGTGATTCAAGAAATAATAGTAGAACTATTAATGGTATTAATCAACAACATCAAATTGTTAATAATCATAATTTACAAATTGATAATAATAATACAAACAGGATAATAACTATTACTGATGATACACAAAGTAATAATGTTAATGATGATAATTTACAATTATCACATTTACTTAACAGTAGTACTGAACATAATAATTCTTGTGAACCAGTAGATGATGTAAGTGTTTTTTTGTTTTTAAATAAAAGAAAGATTTATTTATATATTTAATTAAACTGGTTCATTTTTATTGGATAAAGTGTAATTTAATAAAATGATTTTAAATATAAATCTTTTTTTTTTTTAGATAAATTTATTGGGAATTTTAAGAAGATTTTAATTTATGAAAAATACTTAAATTTAATTTCTATTAAATTAAATTTCTTTGTGGAATTTATAAAAATATATAAAATTTTAAAAATTAAATTTAATTATAAATTTATATAGTTTCATTAATGAATAGTTTTGTGAGTCTACTGAATATTTTATGTATATAAGTTTCAATTATTTTCAAGAATAAAATTAAGATTTATTAGATGTTAACCAATAAAATTTAGATTATAAATTTTTATTTCTGCTACTTATATATGAACTTTTTTGTAGTAAATTTTTATATTCTGCAATATTTTAGCATTTGATTTGAATTTATAGAAAAATTACCGTCGGCTTAACATAATATCAATTAAAATTGCCTTGAAAATTTACTAAAATTAAAAAAATTATATTCTGATATGCATAAAACAAAAGTATTAAGCGACGAACCTGATTTTTTTTAATTGAATATAATTAAAGGTAAATTATTTTTGTGATACCGTATAATCAAAGATTAATTTGAATATAAAATTAGAATGGTATATTATAAAGTCATCGACCATGTAACTTAAAAATGTGATTTTAATAAATCTAAAAATAATTTTCGGTTATGTATTTAAACGAGCAAATATTGCAGTATGAAAACAGCTAACATTACTGGAGTTCACTGCTAAACTGACATTTATATTATGCGTCCATGTTAGGTTAATAGAAAATGTGAGCGTCTGGCCATGTTATTTTATCGACATTTAGGGACATTTCAATATAGTAGTCTATCGTACCAATTATTCTAATGTAGTGACATGACTAACTGATTAAGGATATTTGTTCGATATTAGAGTGAAGGTTGTAGGGTGCTTAAAGACTAACAATTTAAGAAGTTTTGGAGCTTAATTATATTTTAAGACTAACAATTTAAGAAGTTTTGGAACTTAATATATTAAGAAGGTAGTAGAAATTGTAGTTTAGTCAACGTAGTTTAGCCATACATTAAACCTAAGGAATTTTTAAAAATGTAATTATTTTTATATTCTGATTTGTGAAGTGTATTAGTTATAACCCGTGAATTCATTAATATTAAAGGAAGTATTTTGATATCTTTTGATATCTTTCTTATAGCATATTCGTTTTTAGGGTCATTTTTCAATGCCCTAATTATAAAATTTGGACTTTCTATTTCCCAAGAATAGGTTCCTTTATAGTAACTTTTCAAGAGGCAATGGCCAGTGGCTAATAAGTTAAATGCAATTTTCACACTATTAAAAATGTTATTTTGTAGTGATTTTTATTATATGCAAATATTAATAATTTACGTCTTTATATCTTACCAAAAATTTCAGGGACTTTGCATTAAATTCCGTTCTACAAATTAGGTATTTATAAATATTTTGAATTCTGCTTTAATTACCCTAATAACAAATTCACATCTTGCAATTCAAAAAAATTGGATTTAGTATTACAAATAAATAAATTAAACCATCAAAAATTTAATTATTAATTAAAAAAATTAAAAAAAAATATTCATAAAATTTAATTTATTGATTTTCATTTAATAATAAACTGATAAATTGTTAATAAACAAAAAAATTGTTATATAATTAATAATTATTTCCGTTTTTATCTCGAAATCTTTTCAATTACCGAAAGAATTTTGAATAAATAAATATTTTTGTAAAATTAAAAAGCATAAAAAAAATACAAACTTAATTAACTTTAGCAATTAATAGATCTTTTTAATTGATATGCTAACAACTTTTTATATTTTCCTACTTACTACTAGGTGGTTAAGCTTTTGTATATATATTTTTATATGTACAGTTTTATTAATTAATGGTGATTTTAATTAAATAAGGTGTAACACCGTAACCTATAAAAGTTTAATTTAAAAAAAAAAAAAAATGAAGTAACTGTGAGTAGAAAAAATTTAAATCTAATAATAAAATTATTAGCATTAAATTGTTTTGATTGTGTGGTATATTTAAAAGCCATACCGCTAGAGATTCTATTAGTTTCTTATCCATCGGCTTTCTTTATTGTCGTTATATATCATGTGATAACAAGTTTTTACTATCAGCGCTATCTAATGGATGAAAAATGAGGGTGGGTAAAATATTCGAAGAGCTACTAAACAGTAGTTTCATTTCATAAGCAGATGCTCCTTTAATAATGTTTCGAACGTGTTATCAATATGTCCGTATAAATTATTTTGTAAGAAGCGACATCTGCTGCTATTTTTATATACTTTTTAGTGCCCCTGGCAGTCTTTCACCTATAATCAATTCTATATATAAAATCTTGCTGGTTGGTTAAAGTGGCGAACTACATATCCGCTGTTCCAATTAGCGCATTTATTTGCGCCGTTTTGAAACCACTCATTCTCGTGACCACAGTAATTAATTTTTAGATCCACCCCGTGGCGTTCAGAAATTTGACAGTTTCCGTAGGCCACTTCGCGGCAATATCATTAAGGTCGTTGAAGGAAAGGCTGCCAAGCGAACAGAACCTGGCTCTAGCCAGTGCCGGGTACTTGCAAATGAAGTGTGTTACCGTCTCTTTTTCGCTTGGTTCTTTGTAGCTGCGACATAGGTTGTTGACCAGGATGCCAAGACTGACCGCATTGGATATTTGCTACGTTAAGTTACGGTTTTTATATAAAAATCCCTTTCGAATATATATATGAGTAGCGCCACTTAAGAAACCATTTATGAATGCCACCTAGCGGATAATTTTTAATAGATCAATCTCGATATTTATACCGGCTAATTTTAAACCTAAGCTTTCCAGTTATATATTCAGTTTGAAGCTAATGTATTAAAAAACAAATTTGCAAAACTTTACTATAGAATAATCAGATCGCCTCCGTTCCTAAATTTTAAATTATTTTTTATATAATCCACCGAAAATAGTTATTTATCTCGAGTTAAAGTATGATTTTACTCAGACTGGTGGTGTAGAATAAGGAAATTCACGCTAAGAAAATGCATACTGCGAAAATGTTACTTGATGAATTGTTGGCTGATTAAATTTTATTCAATATTTTTGTAAGTTTCTTTTGTATTTTCGATATTTCCAATATTGTCTATTTTTTATCATTCGACATAGTCTCAGATTTTAATTAGGTATACTTAGGTATATTAATTGAATCTACATTTTCTAAATCGACATTTTCAACTTCATCAACTAAGACCATTTATCTAGCATTATATTAAATTGTTGATCCGTTAAAATAATATACAAAACTTAAATAATAAACTTTAAAAGTCAAAGCCCTAGCGAAATTTATTTGAATTCTTATATACATAAATAAAAAATGTTAACCAAATCTCACCAGTTAAGATAACAATACCAAAAAAAATATTCATAAAGTGTAAAAAAAACACTTGACCCTAGACTTTCAAATAAATTTAATGCAAGATCTATTAAACTTCTAACAAAAAGTCAACAAAATTTTAAAGGACCCTTAAATAACTTGTTCTGAATTTCATTTCATTTTTTCTTTTTCAAATTTTATTTCAATTCATTTGTTTTTGTTCGTGTCAAAATACTTTAAATTTATTATTTATTTCGTTGAGCATCACATAAGAAATTATAATTTTTGAAAATTTATTTATGTACAAACATTAAAATTATAAAAGACAATTTTTTTTACAGATAGGACCGCAAAATAAAATTATAAATTGAAATTATTGACTTTAGAATGATCATCAGGAAAAAAAGCTTAAATGTTTATTTTCCCAAAAAAATCGTAATTGTGAAATCGTTGCATCAATTATTTTTCAATTCTCTTATTTTGAAAACATAATGTTTCGAATAAATTTCATAAAAACGTTCTTAATATACTCCAAAGTCTGACAGTCTAACTTTTTACAAAAATAATGGGTGAACCAATACAAAATCTAAGAAAATCTTTTTTTTTTTTTATTAATTGAAAATTTTATGTATTTCGTTAATTATGAGGAATAATATCAATTAAATGAGGATCAGCAGCTGATCCTCATTTTTCAAGGTCTTTTTCGTAAATTTCTATTAGAATATTGGCTATTGTTTTTACATGCTGGAGCTTTTCGGGTTTGTTGGCGTAGCATGACTCTTAGCGTAACCACACAAAAACGAAAAATATTAGATCGCATGTCTAGTTGACGTCTTCAAAACGTGAAATAATATGAGCTAGTAATATTTCACGCAAAACTTCAGACGTTCACAATCGATGTGTAGCAAGTTGTATCACTTTGTTGGAACCACATATCTTCCACATTAATATTTGTGATTTCGTGCCAAAATAATCATTTTCCTGCAATATTTGTTAAAGTTAAATTTAAATTGCCGCCATTTTTAATTTTTTGAACAGTATTTACGTAACTAATAGTCGATTTCACAGTAAAACTTTGGTTTAACTTATTTTCTAGTTTCTCAGTGCAGTGGATGCTTAAAGATAAACTTTCCTTAAAGTGAGGTTTAACTTAAGCTGGAGATGGATGGAGCTTAACTTTCAATTTTCAGTTTAGCTTAGTAGCCCTAATATTTTGATTGAGAAACCAAATAATTGGGCTTAAACTTTATTAACTTAAAAATCAATATTCCGTCATTTTGAATGCCGTATAATATGATTCTTAAATAATTTTCTACTTAACCCTTGTTTGGTTGGTTGACAAAATCTTACACGCACCTAGAATTCGAAGGCTTGTACTTTCTTAATTTTGGATTATTCTTAATAATTTCAATTCTGTTCTCAAACAACACGCCTCCTTCATGTCTATCAAAAAACGATCCACTGACGTCTCTTTAATGATAATATGTCACTTAATATGACTGACGTAAAATAAATATTCTCAACAAACTCTGAAATTTGGTACTTTTCAAATATTGTACTTTATTAACTTAATGTGTTATTGACATTTAGATGCGAATTTGAATTTTTTTTTCTCCGTTAATATGATGATATAATTTATGATATCCGCAATTTCAAATCAAGTTTGCGGTTTCATTTAAAGAGTTTTTGGAGATGGAATTTTTGGTATTTAAAGAGGTAATTGGCAAGTATTTTCTTGTTAAAATTATAATCATTTTTTATTATTATTGATTAACAATCAGTGATAAAAATTTATAACATGAAATAAACAAAATAAAATAAATGTAATCGAAATAATTAACATTCTATATAATTTTAAATATATGATATTTCAGTTAGAAATTAAAGTTTTTAAAGAACATTTTCGGTGATTTATCGTAATAGTTTTCAGAATATTTTCAAAATTTTAATTTTAAGGGTTAGCATTGGAATCTTTGACGTCTGATTAGTTAATAAGAAATTTAAACTTAGGGCAAAGTCAATATTTCCGATTAGTTGCTAAAAATTGTTTTTAAATTTCTGTGTTTAACAAATTTTTAATCAAATTAGTAATACGTTTGTGATACATTAGGTCCTGGACCGATGCATTGACAGTTGACGCAGCTTTAAATGGGCGCCAATAATAAAAATGTATACGTTATGTAATTGTGATTTTAAGAGTAGTAAAAATACGCTAATATGTTAAAGGCATTTGCTGACAACAAACGTGTCAGTAAAGCTTGTTGCAATTAAATGGTTATTCGCTGGTACGAAACTTATGGTACGGAATACCTATAAAAATAAGAACATCCAAATTACAATAAAATGTTTTGAAACCAAGGAAGGTCGATTTTGAGTCTAACTCTGCTGATTGTAATATTCTGTTCAAGAAATAAGTGGATCAGTAGCATCATAAAAGATCTAGAAATGAATTAAAATAAAATATTGAAGTAAATAGTGTGAGCTTATTAAATGCAGGATAATTGTAAAATTTCATATTGAGGGAAATAGTTAGTTAGACCAAATTGCTTCAGAATGAAGTGGTGCATCCATGATATTTAAAAATATCGTCCTTCAAAGGGATCTCTTATCGTCTCCAGCAGTCCACCCTCAGATAATTTTAATTTCTATGCCTTGAAAAATATTATTTAATTTTGTTAAAGATCCTGATTACCTGTTGTGACATTTATATCTATTAGTTAAGTTAATTTTTAGTTCAAAATGTTGCAAGATATTTGTCAATTTAATAATATAAAATTTAGAGGAAGAAATTTTCTTCTTTTAATACAACAGTTCATGTTTCTTTTTCAATACACTGCAATTATAGACTTACTAAAATTTCATGTATCTTGATTACATTTAATTTTGTTCATTGATGCTGTTATCATTACTTCTTAGGCTCCAGGTTGTATTTGAAGGGCTTAAATATTAAAAATTCTTTATCTCTGTAGTGATAATAATATGTTGCATACTACTATAACCAAAATATACCCGAATGACCCGAATTATACCCGAATTTGATGATCAAGTAATAAATTTCAAGTGATTGTTAGATTTAAATATTGATATAAAAATATTGAAATTGAATTGAAAAAAAATATTGTAAATTCTAAAAATATTTATTAATCAAAATATAATTCCAAAAATAACAATTAAACAAATAAAAAATTAATAAAAAAAAATTAAATAGAAAAAAATCGAACTAACAAAAAACTGAATTGAAAACCTGTTCAAATTCAATATAATCAAAATCTACATAAATGTTTTTAGCTCTAATTTCAAATTTACTGCCAATAAATTCCAAAAAACCAACTTTTTTGAAAAGTAATACACTTTTCATATTTGAACACCTCATAATATCTATTACAAAATTTTTTTTTTTTTTTTGAAAAAAAATGCTGACAGACTTGAAATATTTATAACAATTTAATTCTTATTTCTTTGAATTATGGCGATCCAAAACAAAAAAAAATGTATGTTATTTAGCCTCCACTTACACTTAAAATCTCCCTTCTCTCGGTATTTAATTTTTCCAATTCAATTCAAAAAGATATCATATAATTTATATAATTCCTGATTAGATTAAATTGACAATATCTAGGTGAACATTCTCTACTTTACCACACCTACAATCAATTTTAATTTAAAATGTTTTTTATTTTTATCTACAATTTCTACCTGATACTTTTTTTTTTTTTGATACGACATATTACTCTTACCATTGCGATCTTGAGCGTTCTTCAAATTACATTTAGTAGATTTGTGGTTCATAGATTGTACTATAAATACAATCGTCTAATTTTTTTTTTTAACAGGTACTTTTAGAGAGTGTAATGGGTCCAAATACTGCAAACGTTAAAACCGAAATTAAAGAAAAAAAAATGAAAAATAGCCTGAAAAATGTGTGAAAAGTTAGAATTGATGAAAAATGAAATATTAATGTTTAAAGAGATTTGAAGAGAAATATTATTTAAGATAAAAGATATTATAAATATGTTAGATATATCCAACAACAAAAAAAACCACTTCTTGTGAGCACTTATCGCGGGTACTTGAATTCAAAACTTAAGATCAATCTGAGAGGAGCCGTATTAATATTACTGAAAAGTTTTTTTTTTTGTTGTTGTTGGATACGAGGGGAAAAAAATATTTTTTGGTGTATTATTCTTTTGATGAATGTTTATTAAAATAGTTTCTTTACAAAAACATTGACAGCTTTACGGGTTCTACACACAATACTATTATTAATATAATATTTCATTTATTATCCATCAGAGAAGGTGTATTTTTTTTAGATGAAAGCTTCTGATGCTGTACAAGGTGATTATTCTACATCTATACAATTAATATGAAAATATAAAATAAATCCTTAGATTTTCCTAATGGATAATCTGCAATTTAAAATCCTTAAATCTTTTCAAAATCAATTCATGGGTGGTCGGTTTGTCAAAAATGAGCCATTACCGTACATCTTTTTAAAATTTTAGTATTTAGCAATTTCAGTGCAAATTCTGGCTGTTGTTTTATTCAGAGATAATAAAAAAAAAAATTTAATATCCCCAGATTCATCCAGAACAGTTTTGTGTTAGCGGAACTATTTCCTTGATTCTCTCTTATAATAACCATTTATCAAAATTAACTTTATCAAGTTCAATAAGTGGACACTACTTCGGTTTTGGTTTTAATCTCAACTCATCTAATGTGTGGTATACATTCCAAGAACTTAATTAAAGAGAGTGACCCTCTAATCAGCATACATGACATTCGTTGAACGAACTTCGATTTAGTATAAGCTTTTTTCCAACACTCGTTGTTATAAATAATTCCGAAGTGATTAATCAGAAGTTATTTTTCTCTTCAATTATAGAACAAGCTTTAAAATTACATGTATTACAATTGATAGCTTTTAATTACTCTTAAGAAGAGATCTCGATACTTAAAGCCCCTACGCTGTTTAAAATTATGCAAGATCACCATATAAAATTTACCTTGGCTTACAACAATATTACGTTAAATGTCAAAATTATAATAAATTTCACCCAAAATCTCAAACATTTGACACAAATTTTGAAGTAATTTATTTTAGTTTCCTTGCCTTTTAAATCTGAAACAGCATATGTGACAATTAATATTTCTGCGAATTTTTGTTTCTAATTATACTACCGCCGACATTGGGCATTGGTCACCTTTCTAATCATCTTCCTGCTTCTGGTTACAACTTATTTAATTAACCGTTCGAAGTAAGGATGACGTATATAAGCTGTCAGTGCATCTCAATCTACGAATTCGTCTGTTTTCCTCAATTTTTCAACAGACCAATCTTCTTGGAATGATGATATCTAGCATACGCATTTGCTTCACATGAATTAATTAAAATCACCCTGTAAAATGAACTTCCAGAAAAAAAATCTAAACTACACAGGTTGTTGATCTTACTCATAATATTCATAATCTACCAAAAAAAAAAAAAATATTGTGCTGAATTTTCCCAACAAAAAAAAATGTATTGGTTTGCTCTGTATAGCATATATTCCCAAAATGCCAAGTAATTTTTTTTTCTAGCTTAAGTTAGAAAATCATAGAAAACAACTGAACAAACCACCACCAAAAATATTTTTTTTTTTTTTTTTTTGGGCATTTATTTATTTGAACATATAAGAAGTGTAATGATTGATGACTTTTAGAAATTAATAATTTTTTTTTTGGTAGATAAAAACCAACAAACATGAGCCTTACAAAATATCTTTTGTGACACACCATATTACATTATTTACCGGTTTACTTAAGGATGACGCGATGATTATTGGAGATTTTTTTTTTTTTTTGTAATCATAATTTCTAAAATAGTGGGAACATTTAAAATATTCTAAATACAATTATTTGCCGGTATATGTCATGTTTGATCAAATTGTAGACTTACGACGATCAATTTCTAGTAACTAACGATATAGAGAGAAAAAAAAACAGCCACTTGTGATTTCTATACAGAGTTTTTGGTGTTAGACTTATAAGTCCATAAAAAAAGCTTCAGAAAAAGTTTTTGTATTACAGAAATATAGAAAATAATCTGATAAATTTTTTTGAAATTGAATTTCATGTTAAAATATTTATTTTCTATAATTTTTAATTTATTTTTTTTGAAAATAATTTCTAAGAAAAGATTATAATTTTTTTTATTTTTGAGGATCAAAAAGAAATTCTTTAAGTGGAAATTTTAACCTATAATTAAATTTTAATAATCTACTATTTAGAAATGATTAGGAATCTATTTATGAGGGTATAACATAACAACAATTATAGTTAAAAATTATACTATACTTTAAAGTCAATTATAAGAAAATTAAATTTGAATTAGTATTAAAGTCTGGTTAGGATTGTGTAGTATTGTGGGATGGCATAATGCACAGGTCAATGCTTAAGAACGTCGTACAGTGAAATGCAGTAGTTACATGCATGTTGGACCTTTTTAGTAGAAAAAAAGAAGCATTAGAAGTGGTCAATATACTGTGGGTGGAAACTATATACTGTGGGTGGAAACCCTATAAGACCGCCTGATGATAATTGTGATTTTTTTTAATATTTATTATATTATAATATAAGGCATATTTTAATTGTGAGAGATAAATTATCGTAGTGTTATCAATTCCATAGTTGAAGTCTATATGTATCCATATTTTAAGTGGGCTCCATAAATTTCCATCTTTCATAGTGGACTTGCCAAATTTTATGCAACATTGTAGAACAAAATAACTAAAAAAACATTTTAGCCTTCACCGTTTTATTGTCCTTCGTACTAATTTTTACCTTAACTGTAATGAAAATATAATTATAGAAACTCTATTACGTGGCACTGTAATAACTTTAGGTTGGCAATTAGTTTGTTAAATTATATGTAGCGGATTTATAGAATAAATCTATTCTATATTTTGTTTATTCGGCATTTTATTTTAAATATTCCAATTTTTAATTAAATACCTAAAATCTTTGCAGTTAACTAAAATAAGTAAAAAGAAATTCAAAGCAATTATTTTAACATTATAGATTTCGATATTTATTTCAATTTAATTAAGTAATTTTCATTTCTATCTCATATATGTACCTACTTACCTTAAAAAAATTCAGATTTATTGTGTGAAAGTCAATTTTGCAGTTTCATAGGATTCATAAATACCAATTTAATAAGAATACTATTAATCTTCTGGTACTAATCAAAATTTTGAATTTAAACTTCACTACAAAATAACATCCATTTTAAATATACATATAAATGTCAAAGTAATTAGTTATCAATGAAAATGTCCTGTTGCCTGTAACCTCTACTAACCGATTACAGAGTTAGAGTTTAAGTTCAAGCTTAACTATACCAAATAACGAATAAACGATAATTGAAAATATTGTTATTGTGAATGAAAATGAATCATAAAAATTAATTTGATATTGGAATTTATTGAAAAAAAATTATAAATTTATAATATGGAAAATAAGTCTAACTAATTTTAGATTTTTTCTAATAACTTTTAAATGTATATGAATTATGAATTAATCTTTTATTTGCGTATATAAATTCTATTACTCAAAATGTCAAAAGTGAAGGTTAAGCTCTTTAAATTAAATTAAACCTCACTTTAAAGAAGGCTTATCTCTATAAGCTTTCACTGATAAAAAAAGAAAATAATGTTTACCATCTGACAAAGGCATAAAGCCTAACTATGAAATCGGACATAAGTTTTGTTTTTCAATTTAAAAATCATAAGAATTCCATTCCATTAAAGACAATTTCCGAGTTCCAAAATCCAGTAAAATATTTCGATGTATACATTATTGCTAAATGTGATAATCCCGGCGATAGTAAAATTATAATTGCTACAAATTTTCTATAAAAAAAAGGAAACTATTTTCAATTTAAAATGTAATTTTCTTATTTTTTTTTTTTTTTTTTTTTCTTATCTTTACACTAATGGATATTTTTACACGCGCCCACAATAACACATTTATTGACTCACTAGATCACAAAATGTAAAAATTCTATTCAACAACCATAAGACCCTGAGATAATTCTACACATTATATAAGTTCGTAAATTCCAACAATATAAATAGAGTGGCTTCCTTAATACGCGAAAAAAAATCTTATGGCAACTTTTAAATCTTATAGCAATTATTTTAAGAACGAGCCACAAATTATCTGATTGCGAACGAACTACTTAAAAATTAAAGAAGAAATTCAGAAAAGTAAAATTAAATAGCATTAAAAAACAAAAAAAATTGTGAATTATGTGGTAAAAAGCAATACGCACATTTTACCTGGACCAGGTAAAATTAACTAAAAAAAAAATTACTATTATATTCCTGGTCTGGAAATATATAAGGAAAAATAAATAAAACAATCAAGAAAATCAGCAAGAAAAATACCAAAAAAAGAACAAAAAATTTATATTGACAAAGTGAAGTGCAGTAGCTAATTTGTACTTAAATTGTTGATCGTATACACATGAAAAACAACGTAAACCTTTTCGTTACTTAAAATTTTTAATGGACTTTGAAAATAAATAAACATTTTATTATACACGATCCTTCATGATTTTAAAAATATTTTTTACAGACCGCACTTTAAGATTTTTTACATTTTATCATTTTGCAATTTGTTGCAGAATAAAATATTTTTTGACTAAATATATTTAGGTATAGAAGGAATTTTATACATAAACGTTTTTTGAAGATAATAGAATATTCTATATTCGAGGACATGCAATTGGAATTATAGAAGAATTTTAAAAGTATGTAGATTACTAGACAAATAATTAAAGATTTGGTGGAAATTAGAAATAAGAACATTATGGATAGTAGAAAATTTTGAACCACTTATTCTGTTGATTGAACCTCTTATTTTGCTTAATTTCATTTTCAATTTTCATTGTTATCAACTAAATTATTGCATCTAAACCATTTACAATTACAATGCAGCCCACTTGATCTCATTATATAATGCCATTCTATTGCCATTCGATCTTTGACATCGTATTACGCATAATTAGTAAATGGATGAACTGAGTTTTTCCCAGTTAGCTTGGGCAACTTCTAAACTTCACTATACAATTATCTAGTTAACCAAATTTAAACCGATAAGATTAATTTACTCATACTTTTCATACTTAAGGGCTTTGAACATGATACGTGAACTGCGAATTTCGAACAAATGAATTATTCCATTTTAATTAAATTTTTTTTAAATAATTTTCTTAAATAAAATTTTTAAAATTAATTAATACACATAAATTTATCAAAAAAAAATTATTTTATTATTATTATTATTATTTATTTATTAATAATTCATTAGAAAAACAAAATTACATTTGATTTAGGTACTTAGGCTAGAGATTAGGATAAACCTTTACAAGTCTTTAAAAAAAATTTATCAACAGATAATTTGAATTTTTTTTTCTACGAATTGGAATATCTGGTCGGGAACTGTCAAATCATTATTCGCACTCCACTCGCAATCCACATTGTTGCGAATAAAAAATTCTTTCGTTTTTAACCTCAAATTTGTTTTTTTTTATGGAATATTCACAATTCGCAGTTCGCGTTTCATGTGAAAGAAATTTCAGAATTTGCGAAAATTCACATTTTGCGTTTCATGTGCAAAGTCCATTACAATGTGTTATAGGTTATCTTCAATTATATAGATATTCAGCCCAATTACCTTGGACAGCTTCTAAGCTTCACTATACAATTAGCAAACCAAATTTGACCCAATAAACTAAATTTAGTCATAATTTGCCCACTAATACTGTTTTGGAGGTTATCTTCAATTATATAGACTATTCAGCCATATAAACTGCGTGGCCAATGCAGTTACTCTAGAGCAGTTTAAATTGATTGCGAAAAGTAGTACGGAAATTTTTTGCATCTGTACGAATGGAAAATGGTGATTACAGAATCAGAAGTAACACCGAATTAAATATAAAATGAAGATATAATACGGCTTAGAAAGGTACAGCGTTTGAAATGGGCTGGTAATGTAGACGGAATGAATGGAGAATAAAATGTTAAAGGCGAGACTCATACACTAAATCGAAGGTCAGAAGATAACGTACAAAATGACACTAGAAAAATGCAATATTTCTCAGCCGTTTTTTAGTTATATAAAACTTTCAATGATATTTCAGTCAATATTTAACTTCAATTTCTAATTGTAATTTTTTTATGTTAACAAATTTTTTTTATATATAATGTAAATTAACATATACACAAATGATTTAAAGGTTTAAGAGACCTCCTACTGTTAGTAAGTTATAACAATTAAAATATTAAATTATTACTTAATATAAAATTTCTAGAAATTATTTTATAGGTCACAGTGCAATAACTCTATACCTCTGATTGTGATATGATTTATCATTAATTGCATTACAGCAAATATTTTTCCTCAATATATATTTTTTTGTAATTGGTCTTCTTAATTTTTATATATTATAATGTTAAACTCTGATACCTCTAATAAATTATGCAATTAACAATGATGATAGCTAATAAATAATATAAACTGTAGTAGAAAAATTTTCATAAAAAGAAAATTATGCGTTTTTACAATATTATTATTAATTTTTGATCACAAATATAATTCAAAATAGCTTCAAGAAGAATGTATCTTTTTTGATATATGTAGAACAAGTTTGTATCTGTAACTTGTCGATTATAATGAAATTTTAATAATTGTGGTATAACATAACGGTAACTAAACGTTTAGGATACCTCATTCATAACAAAATACAAAAAAAAAATAAAAAAAAAATTATCATCAGATCCACACTTTAAATTTATTCGACAATGCTGTATGATCACATAACTTTTTGCAAGTTCTTTATACAAAATTTAGCACACATAAATTTTGAAATTGTCGGGGCGAATTATTAAGAATATTCCGAGTATTAGAGAATGAATAATCTCAAAATGCATTTTGTAGTTATTTAACAAAAATATGTGAACTGAAGGCAAGGTAAATAATGAATGGATAAAATTAAAAAAGAACGCATGTTACCAGGTTACCACCTCCTGCATATTTTCTTCTTCTTCCACATTTATTTACGCATATCATTTTCATTTATATTAAATGTAAAAGTATATAGTAAGATTGATAATTTAATAGCATAGAATTATTAAATGTTGAGTAATAAAGTAAACAAATTTTAATTGCAATTAAAGTATTTAAAAAAAAATTATTATTGTCACCGGAAAATCAAAAATAGTAGCCATTCTCAATTGCAGCAAAGAATAAAACTGTTAGGAAATAGGAACTGAATACTCTGAGTGTATAACATTACTAAAAGGATCACAATGAATACCTCGATACCTCTCGTGATGTGGGGAACCTTTTGTTACCTCCATACTCTTCCACATCATCATCAATCTTCTATATAATAATATTAATACTGTAAGTTCCATAACTTAATAATCAAATCACGAAGTTTATATTTAGAAATTGAATCATTTTACATGATATATATTATAATATATACAGGGTGGACACTTAATACTTGACCGCCTGAATACCCGTCATTTGTAGTACCATTTGTCTTAATAAAAGACTTTACTGGTCTTAATAAAAGTAACATTATAATTCGGCCATAGCTTCAGATTGGGTTAATGGAGTAATATGATTTATTTATCATTGGATTGGTAATTAAATGCCTCTTAAAACGAACTATAACAGATTTCTTATTTTTAAGTCCTTATGAAGCTACAAGCCCGCAATGTTAAAATTTGCAAAAACTACTGTGCTCGCAAAAAAAAAATCCTTTACTGTAAATAATTCATTTACAGTAAAAGTTACGAGCTTTTACTACATGGCAAAAACAGGAAACAATCAATCTATATGTTCCGCAACCCCTGAGATATGCTTTTTACTTTAAATCTGAGTATGATAAAAACAAAATTATAATGAAAAATAACGAATTTCCAATGTGATTTTTAATCCTTTTGGATACCTAAGAAAAAAATTTGTTAGAATTGACAAATTTTGTTCCTAAATTTTACACTTTTTTCCAGATTTTATCTAAACCTTGAATTTGAAATTAAATATACTATGTACAAAGTCCATTCAAACGATTCGAACTAGAGGCATCTAGTTAATTTATATTAGGATATATCTTAATATCAATTTGGTTCAAAGCATTATAATATGAATGAAATCAGAATACATAGGAGGAGGAATACTTGTAGATTTGATATTTATAAATAGTATTTGTAAAAAAAATACTTGGATTTATGACAACCTGCTGTATATTTGATAAAATAAACATATTACTCTCAGCTTTAGGCTACTGTTACCAACAAAAACCAAATTACTATTATAGCTAAATTTTATAATTTAAAAAAAACTTAGTTTAATGGAATTTCAGTTCGTTTGTATGTTTTCTGGTTGGTTAACATTAGAAAAGTGCATTAATTTTTAAGCAAATTAGCAAATTAAATTTAAAAAAAAAAACTTTTAACATAAAATCTCATAAAAATAACCATTATTTATTTCATTTACCAAAACGGAAATCAATAAAATTAGTTAAATAGGTACCAAAAAAATAATGTTCTTATTTTTGATCTTAATCTCCCTGATTACCAAAAAAAAAAATCAGTCAACTGTCAGTAAAAATATCTATAAAATATACGTAGTACAAAACGTTATTTAATTCACTCTTAGGCTGCATTTAGCCAACGATTTTTTTACTAATAGATTTTTAAAATAGTGAAATATCACCTTTCTAATAACAAAAAATTGTTATTTCATATTTTTTGGACAATTAACTTATCTAAATGAACTTTTAACTAAAAAAAAACTGTTTTGGTTTTTATTATAGAACGAAAATAATATAAAATCATTCAGATATATGTGTAACCGTTTTATGAGGAGTTATGGAATATAAACTGTTGTGATGAAGTGTTGTGATCGAAAAATTGGTTAAAAATTAATATGACTCAAATCAATTTTTCTATATTATGTTTCCAACACTAAAGCTAAGTATGTATCTCGAATAAAATGAACGTTTTAAGCGATCACCAAAGCTTTTTAAATTCTCCGGTGAAATATGAAAGAAAATTCAAAAAAATTTGTAAAGAAATTAGACGAAGTTAATTTGACATTTTAATATATTTTAATATTTTAAATGTTTTTTATTTACATTTTTATCGTACACTGTGCTATTTTTAAAAAAACTTAAACGTCAAAATTTCATCATCAAACAATGTTCCAGAACATCGTATTTCACGTGAAAAATAATAGGAGACTTTTTGCTTTTGCGCCCCATCTGTTGATTGGAAAACAAACTATGTTTTTTTCATGACTTTATCACGGGAACTGCAGTTGCGTACTAACAGAGCGAAATTATAAGCCAAAATTTTCATTTCTGATTTCATTACGTTAAATTTATATGAAAAGTTAATTTTTCCGAGCTTCATACTAAGCTTAAAGAACCATATTAAGGAACCCCTAACAAATATTTTAGAATCATCTTTTAAATCTCAAAGTAATTGTTATGCTATTTTAATCAAATATTGCATACGCAGCATTAATTCATGATTTTGTTGAAGTACTTAAAAATTCGGTTTGAGAAATTCACTTTTTCGGACGATTACTGCTATGCAGGAGGAATAAACTTAGGATAACGAATGTGTAAACATAACTCTGATATACAGTATAGTTAATCACACAGTAGTAACAGATATTCGTCAACATGTGTTGCAGAATAATATGCAGAATATTCTGGCTTAATCTCTGTGTCACAGAATATTCAATCCAGATGGGTTCAACTTAATAAATAAGGAATTCATGCTACTGAACCAAATAAAACGAATGTCACTAGAGTGAAACACATGAAGAAGATATAGTAAAATCCTCAAGTATCAAAAATACATGGATACAATACTCCGAGTTTTGAATTTGATTTTTACTTTTAACTCCGAGCTTTGAATTACCTTTAGGTTAGCAACTTTTTAAGAAAATCGTTTTTTTTTTTTTTTCAAACAAAAAAAATAATAATTAAAGTATCTACAAAATTTATTAGAATATCGACAAAAAATGTTCTTAAACTCTTGACAACATAAAAAATTGTTTTGAGACTTGCGTTAAATTTGGTTTTCTTGTTATTACCATCAAATTTTTTTTAAACCATTAAACGAATTAGCTTGACTTTAAAATAAAAGAGAAAATTTACCGAGATAAAAATTTATCTAAAAATTTGTATATTTTTGTATCTAAAGAATAACATTTTTTTTTTTTATGTCTGGATTTAAACATGTGAAAATACTGTTAGTAAATCATTTATAAAGGTACAGAATAATTAAGGCGATATGCTTAAATTTTCATCGAAAATCTTGACAGCTTCAATTATGGACAGGTTTGTTTTTAGTTTTTTTAGTTTTTTTGGTAGGGCGAAGTGGGGAGGGAATTCTACCTGTTCCTATAAAAGATATTGTTTTTGTTCTGATGTTGAACTCAATTACTTTTTTTTGTTGTGAGAAATAAACAATGAAAAGATACAAACGCTTTTTTTATGGTATTCAATGATTTCGGTTATGATGGTAAAAGGTTTAATTGAATATAAAAAGTTTTTTTTTTTTGTGATTCGTAGTTTAAATATAGTTTTAGACAATAGAAAATATACAAAATTAGTTTCATATTTTATGGTTAATTTTTGATAGATAAAATGTTGATTATCAATAAGGAAAATTGGTTCTATAAAATGTTTGTAGGCGCCAATGATTTAGAATTGAAGGAATAATTGATTTTGATAAGCGAATATCTAAATATATTAGAAAAATCATAAATTAAATTTATATCGGTGTGTCATATAAATTGTCCAGATACTGAACATTAACTGCAAATTGCTAGAAGTATAGAATTTCTATTATGACAGGCGCAATATTTCTCAGCCAAAAATTCTAATTATTTTAAATTTCAAGTGTTATTATTATTATTAGTTTCAATTTTCGCTAGTAAATACAGTAGTTAATATAAGCCTGAAGTCTTCCACAAATTTATATCCGTCGCTAGGAAATTTCTTAGATCGTCTCATCATCTCGTTAACAGTCTACCAAATTTTCTTGTATTGGCAACCTTGTATCTATTCGTTAATAATTTTTTACACCTCTCTGGATAACTCATTGCCATTTCAATATTCTTGATATTTCTTACTATATCTTTAAAATAGGTGGTTTGTTAAAATTGATCCAGTTCCTGCTGGACACTCTTCAAATATGTCTTATAAGTAACTTGAAGTTACTAATGGTAAGCGCCAATTGTCACCAAATAAAAATGCCAATAATATAGCTTGTGACATACATTCATACATATTGTTATGGTTTTATATCTTCAGCATTAAATTTATTTTATTATTGTACATTTAACAATACAACAGCGAAAAGGAAACAAAACTGGACGAATATGACAATTTTTATACTTAATATTTCAATTTCATTTATAATTACTTCCTTTAACTTAACCATTGTTATTTGCTAAATATTTATGTATTATGTAAAATTTTAGTAAATAAATAACATTAACCTTTTTACAAATTATATTGACATTCTTTATGCTCAACATTTTAGATCAGTAAAAATTGCATTTAAGATTAATTTTTCTTCTACGTTTATGAAAGGAAACTTTCATAGTGACACAATTTGAGTTAAATAAAATTTGATCTTATGTCCGGTTCTGCAAATTTTTTAATATATTTTTACTAAAACAATATTTACTAAAATATATAATTTTTTTTAAAAACAATTTAATTTAAAATAAATACTTTATTAATAAATGTATAGATAAAAAAAATTAAATATAAATTATGAAATTTAACAAAAAAAAATTAAGATCGGAAATTTTTATTTTAAAACGATATAAAATAAATTAAACTAAAGAGATAACAAACATCAAAAAATTAATTCAGATTAAATTTTTACAAAGTAGTTCAGATTATTTTTGAGCCTCCACAAATTACGACCAAATATAATTTTTATGTAGTTTCCTTCTATTTGCAGTTGTTGTGCGCAGGCATCTTATACACTTACTATTGGTAGTAAAGGCTGTAATATACTTTGGTAATATACCCTTTGTCTATCTGTTATCGCATATTGTCTTTATCTAGAAGGGCTTAAAACTGCAAAATAATGACATTCCAAAATTTCTAGCTGATTCCACCAAATTTCGGCCTTCCTTACTTTTGTATTTTATATGGTACAGATTTTTTCAATAAAAATACTATTCTAAAAGCATTAAAAAGAAGTACAAAATTGCCATAATATTTCGAAATCTTCCCTTTGCGACTTCATTAGATGGGGTTCTGTAAATATCACAAATAATTTAGGTCTGATTAAAAACAGATTGTTCGATAATATTTATTTGTATCTTGTCCATATTTAAATTGATTCTACTGTATCAGGGTTGGAACTAGCCATTTTGATCATACATTTTAGAACTATTATTAGTAACAAATCAAAGCTACCAATAAAATATAAAATCTATTTAATTTGCCCAACAAGACTACAATTTTTCCTAACAAAAATACCCTTGACATTCAACTTTCCATTTACTTTAAGAAATATTAAATTCATCCAACTTTAAATCACAAATATTTTTTTACTTTTTTTTCCAAAGAAATTGGGGTTCTCTTCCTTGAAATATTTTAAATTCATTTCCTCACATTTTTATTCAATTTATAAAGTTATCATTTCAAATAGCCTGAAGCAAAAAAATTTTTAAATAATCACTCAAAAAAAAGTGTTTTCTTTTTTATTTAGATTTTACATAAATCAAAATATATAAACATATGTATGGCAGCTAAATATATTATATTGGTTATATATATGTCAAAAAATCTTTAAATTTTCAAATTGATCATTTTATTTGGTAATAAATTCCCCTAATAGACATTTGACATTGAAATTTTGTGGTCTTTAAAAGTAGAAAGTTAAGAAAATGTTATTTTAAAATATGAATTTATAATATTAAATCGATTACTTATTTAATTGATATTTAATATTATACTTTCATTAATTATTTTAAATAATACAATATTCTTACAATAAAATCTGGTCTACTAAAATATTATTTAAATTTCAAATATTAAAATTGTTATATGTCCTTTCAAATCATTATTTACAACACGTTTTCAATAATTTTTAAATAAAAATATTTCAAAACTTCAAATTATTTCAAATATTTCAAAATAATTATATATAAATAATTGAATTACAATAAGAGAATTGATCAATTAAAGTAAATCCTTTTATAATCATTTAATATTATTCAGAAGTCAATGTTATTACATACTCTCTTCTACGTTTATCCCAAGTTCACTGTCTTACATAGTTACAATATTATAATAAACAATTTGAATAGTTAAATATAAATGAATTTGAAATTTTTAGTTAACAAAAAAAAAAATTGTGTACACGCGTTCCAAATTAAATATTGGACAGGGCGGAACAATCGAACATTACGTACCGGATCAGTAATAACAATAATTTCTTTTTTCTGTGTGTTATATTAAATTTGCCAACAAATAATTGTAGAGCTAACATCATAAAGTATGCAAAGGAATAGAGAAAAATTCATATAGAAATTTTAATTGTGGGATTTAATATCAAGATTACATTCCACAACTCAGAACCGTAAATTTTTTTATAAATACACATACTTGTATTAAAAAAACTACTTATATGTATATGTGTGTAATATACATATATTCTACTTTTTGTTGTTTATGGAAGTATTTGAAAAAAAACATTAATTTTGTGGGATTTAATCTCCAAGTTTGCGTCAAAACAAAAAAATTTATATAAGCTTTAATATAAAAAATTCACTTTGTTAATTTGACTTCATTTTTTTCCCGGTATTTTCAATTTCTAATGGCTTGAGTAACCCGATGACAACGGAGGGAAGTGGTAGCGTTCTTTTTAGAACTGTGAACAATTCCTAAGTTAGTGGGAATCTTTTAATTCAAGCTTTAATGTTTTGGATAAATAATAAGATTTGTTTGTTTTCGCTTATGGAAATATCAGAGCTTAATCCACGATAGATAGTAGTTTTTTTCTCAGCAGGAATTGCAAGAATCCAAATATAACCTTCTTTATATTCTTTTGTAAATGGATCTACTAAATTACATCTCTCTTTCAGCTTGCTTTCGCTGATACAAGTTTCATTTTTAATCCCCCATTTTCTTGCCAACAGGAAATCTACTAATATCAGATCACTAAGGATTAGATACTCGAACACTAATAATTATTTTTTTATTACTAATTAAACCCCGATAATTCAATGCTTCAAAAGACCGAAAAATTTAATCGAATACGGGGAAATCAAATTATCCGGGTAAACTTATATAAATAAATTTTCAATAAACTTAAAAAACAATCTAATTAAAGAGGTATATCGAATTATTCATGAATCAAATTATCGGGGTTCTACATATAGCTTCATTTACAAATGTTGGCAAAGGGAACCCGGTTAGGGGTTCATGTACGTACCCCAAAATTATGCCCACGGTATCCGTCATATACTTAACACGTTATGCATGCCGTTGTAACTGACTGAACCAGAAACTCACTCAACCGAATTTCAGAATCGATTTCCAACCCAAAACATCTACATCGTATATAATTCATTGATGTAATAATAACGAAAGCATTTCCGTCGTAGATGCTCGAGACAGGGTCAATGTCACAAGAAGTGTTCAATTGTATCACATTTTTCTTTGCATTCTTACCTTAGTTTACAACGTGGGATCGCCGTATTTCCAATTGATACTAATGTATCCTCCAACTCTCTATATTCTTCCGTTGACACAAAACGTTTTACTATAATGAAATTAGCTATAAATCTTTAAATTTCAAATTTTATTACCAATTTTTATAATATAAAAATTTAAAATAAATTCTGCCACAAGTAAATAAATGTTGCTCACACCTGATTCATATACATATATATTTACAAAATATTTCATTACCGAAAACAAATACATTCTTACAAAAAAAAAAAATTCTGTTCGTCTCTTTCTCAATTTTTTTTTATTGTATTTTACCTGATGGTTTGTTGTTAATATATTCTTCTCTAGAAAGTAAATGATTGCCGCCTTCAAGTAGCACGAAACTTGCCCCTAATATGACAAGACAATAGCATGTAAATTTATCCAAATGAATTTTTATACTATCACCATATTTGATATATTTGAATGAATTGTTAATATTTAAAATAAAAACTTATTATTATTATTATGATAAATAAAATCACAAATACACTGAAAAAAAAATATTTTACATTTTTTTCTTTTTTTTTTTTTTTTGTTAGTTTCTATCAATTTAATATAATATTTTTTTTTATGATTGTACATAAAAAATCTGTTTTATGCTTTAAATTCACAATAGATTTTTCAAAAATTTTAACATAATAATTATAATAGTGAGTGAAATCACCTGCCATTTATTTTCCATTAATACAATAATAAAAATGGAAAAAATTTATGATTTTAAATTAAAATTTATTTCAAATTATAGAATTGTAAATTTTTCTACAATTCTCCATAAATTTGAACATATTATTTCAAAGATATTTCGAAAATGATATGCGCGCTAACGAAAATAAAAGATTTTAAATATAATCCAATCTAATCTAATTTTTTTCTTCTTCTGTAATTACGATGCTGCTGGCCACCTGATTTTTCTTGTACTAGATACAAAAAAAAAAAAAAAAATCGTTTATCTATTTTTGGTTAAATTAAAGATTATTATAAAATGATAACTCTAACAAAAATTGAACATTAATGATATTCTTTTTTTGGAATTATAATTTTGTGGTACCAATTTAATGTATATAAATTTTGTATTCGTTAATTTCAAATTAATGCGGTGAATTTATTTTTTATAGATTTTATATTTTTAAATACAAAATACAAAACAACATAAAAAAAACATGTTATTTTGCGAACTGAATTAAAAATATTTATTTTTAAGATATATTTTTATATTGTGTAAATTCCAAATTTGGTAAATGGATTTATAAAAAAAAAAAATATAATGTTCAATTTTGTTATCTTTAATGATTTCGTAGGACCACCATCAAAAATATTTTTCTATTTTAAATATTTTGTTAAAATTGATAACTTTTTAATTTTTTTTTTTTTTTGTATAGAAAGGAATTTAATTTAATAATAATACAGAAAAGTATTTCGTGGCAGAGCTGATCCAAAATTTGAAGATTAAAGATGGTTTTGATTAGATTTTCTAATTATACCTAAATATGGAATTAAAATTTTTGGTATGAGTTGAGGAATTTAATTTAAAATAATTTGAATAGGGGTAATATAAAAATATGCTTAGCAACTAAGCTATTTGGCTCAATTTGAAAGGGGAGAATATATGTCAAACTGAAGGGGCTTAATTGGCCAAAACATATTTCTTTATATAAATAAAACAACAAAATGGACCATAATCCTTGATCAAACACGTTTGAAATCTCAAGAATTCTACAAATGAATTTTCCGAAGTTACCGAAGTGTTATCTACCCAAGTTTATATACTTCTTTGCAATGGGCGCCACAATCCGAAATAAGTGTCCAAGCAGTTTCGTGATATTTTATATATTGATTCCGAACCATAAGCTTCTTTATAGTGAAGAAAGTATTAATTGAAACAAGCTGAAACATTTGTTGTCAGGAAACGTTTCAACTGTTAGCATTTTCCCCAATTTTATTACTGGAACTTATTTTAAGTTTTTTTCACAGACTGATATTGTATTGTATTAAATACCAAGGTCCTGACATCCTCGACAGACATTTTTTGAAGTAAAGTTGCATCTTTATATTTATCTTACCGAAGAGAAAATATTTAGTGAATTATTATTATTATTTGGATCGATTAATTGTGGTAGAAATAAAAAAGTGATATATTACTGCTTTCCAGTTCCGTGTTTGCTATCAATAGACGGACAAAATCAATCTTTCAAAATAATCGAGATTTTTGGCAAATACTAACTGATGTAACGCTAGTCTAATACATTTTCTAATCTAGTTAATAATAACTAGATCAGAAATTAATTTGTAAATTAAAAAAACATACCAAAGTGTTCTATAATCCGCCATTATTTGCTCTTTGTACTTCACTTTATCGATCTAAAAACTTGTTACTGGGTTCAGTACGCGTACGATCAATGATTATTATGAGGAATATTGATAGGATCGTTTGAAAATATTGAATCACAATCAAGTTTCGATAAAAAGAATATATAATATTGTGGTAAATTTATAATTATTCAAAAAATATAATATTAATAATATTTCTCAGGATTTAATCTCGTTATTATTTATTTTAATTTGAAAAGATTGTAATGCCAATTGTTGATTCTTAATTTAGATTAAAAATAAAAACTATTTTCAAATCTAATTATTAATCGGTCATTAGTTAAAAAGTTGGTGTTCGTTCCTTCCAAGACACATTATATCGACAGTAGCCCATCAATTAGCCATATTCCTTAATTAAACAATTTATAGCCTCATATCACTAAACCTAAGCCGATTTCTTAACACAATATTTTTGAATATTTCAAATCATAAATTTATAAGTCAACGGAAATTGTATTTTAAACGGCGTTAACTATTTATTTGAATTCTTTATAAACTGATTTTTACAGAATATTTATTATACATAAAAAAAAATTATAGAACTTTAATTACTAACAATAGTTTACCCCCTAACGTAACATGGCCTCGAGCGAATTATCAATTAACATAAATAATATTTTTATGTATATGTACAAGTAAAAAATTCCCAATGAGATGATATCCTGTTGAGCGACTTCCAAATTTTACGCAACAGTAAACATAATTTTATTTCCACCGTTCACAAATTTTCACTCTTGTATTAGGCAACCATTTCTAATTTACCAAAAAACAAAAAAATTACATATTAAGACCCAACCTTCCCTAATTTACCATTTTACCTAAAATTATTTATAAATAAATAAAAGAGGAGGAGTAAAACTATATTCTATTATAAATAATTCCCACCATCAGCAAACCGAACTTCTCTGAATATTCAAGAACCACAATATATAAAAAAAACTGATTAATAAGGTCAAAAATATTATTGTTAAAAAAACATTTTTTAACCCTTTCGTTACATTATACATACAAATCGCATTTAACACTATAAACGCTTATCTAAAATACCTTTTATGTATCCTGTTTGAACGTCCTTATTTTCTTGGGATTTCCTAACTACTGTTACAAAATCTTTTGTTATATACTTCATGTGTACATTGTACATGAATATTTTAGTTTGTCAAAAATGAATCAGTATTTTTTTAGGGAGTTTTTTTAGAACCAAAAAATCCTTTAACACTTTTGTTGAAGTCTGTCTGCCTGTTCGTCCTGTCTGTTCGTACTTCTTTATTATTAATTTCAGCAAATGTATATTTAAATTTTAAAGGATTTATAACAAGATAACATCCACGGATATTACAAAACTGTCAGCTAGGCAGAATTCACTCTATATGTCTTAACTGATAGTAAATATTTATCAAAATTGTTGATAAACCTCTCATTGGAGCGGTAATGAAGAGTAGAAGGAAAGTTTCTCCAAATAATGGGGCTGCATTACCTAAATATGTTTATACTTAATTTTGAAATGAAAAATAAATATGGTCAATGATGATTACCAGAAATAATATTAAATTTAGAAAGGCATACTTAGAGTAAAATAAGTTTATTCCTAGTTTAACAATTTACTCCTAGTTTAACAATTTCT
The DNA here is from genome assembly GCA_963920725.1 of Rhamphomyia laevipes. Lineage (NCBI taxonomy): Eukaryota > Metazoa > Arthropoda > Insecta > Diptera > Empididae > Rhamphomyia > Rhamphomyia laevipes. Next base: position 122,444,630 of record OY987255.1, on the reverse strand, counting down.
ATACAGCTTAAGAATTTGAAAAAAAATTTTTAAGGATCCAATCATATTGTGAGCATAAACCAATAGCGCTAGCTATAGATTTATTTAACTAAGCCTAATACAATGCTGAGAGTTATGCTGACGGAAGAAAATAATTCTTATCCAAACTATTCATAAAGTTTACGAAGTGTATTAAAAATTTGTAAAACTTAATAAGATTTAATTAAAGTTTAACAATATTTTGCCTCCCAAATTAGAACGCGCTCAAAAGTGACAAGATATTTAACAAAATTTTCACTCATGTATTGAAATTGCTTGCGGTTAATATTCAACATTGTTCAATCTCTGCGGTTCATTTCCGTGAGCATTTTGTCTGTTTTGATTGTTATCGATATGTTGAACATTTTTCAAAACTAGCTCAATCGATTAGACATTACGTTTGTGCCTTAAATGTTCTACAATTTTTTTTGGCAAAGAATCATTTTTAAATTTCCCGAGCTAGGTGAGACTAAAAGTAAACACTTGATAATATAGTTGGTAATCTTAGTTGGTGCTAATGAGATAGTTGGTACATACTTAAAAAAAACTACCAGAATAAGTCATTAAATTTAAGGTTATGTTTTGACATTTAAAACTTCAAAAATAAACTTTATTACCCGAAAATCTAGTAATTACTTTTGATAATTACGAAATTAGGATACGTTTCTAAGTAAAAGCCCATTAATATAAAACTACTATACATGGTAGTTCTGCTGCACGTTTCTTTTTTTTTTTTTGTTATCATCAAGGACTAATCCATCGTCAAGCAAAAAAAATATCGTATATACTATTAAACACAATAGACGATTTCCGATATTATGATGAAAAGAGTTTATCGATATTGATGTCGTAATCTTGTCGTACACACAATGACAGTCAATTGAGGTTTTATGGTAAATCTTAAAAGTTAAGAATTTCCTTAATATCATTTAAACGGACATTATACATCATAACAAAAAAAAATATATTGCAGTATAAAAAATTTGTTGATGTATCCATTATTTTTGGTTAACATTTAGATATAAAAAATTGTTATTTACTGGGAATTTTATGAAAACAGGAGTTTTATATAATTTAATTTTACAATTTGTTGAAATTTAAAGGTGATTTTTTGTTATGTAAAAATTAAATTTATCAAAAATATGTTATAATTTAAAGGGTTTGTTTAAAGTCAATTCAATAAAATTGATCTACAGAACTACAGAAATTAACATAAAATTATTATAATTCTAGTAAGCTATTAGGTCTCCAAACTATACAAGACAATTATTATATTGACACTTATTTAAAACTTTATACATTCAATGCTGCAATGACCTGGGACTCAGCTAATTCTGACTATATTTACTTAAACCGTCTTAAACATAAACTGTAATTTTTACTTAGAAACGTTCATAAATTATCAAAAGTAATTACTAGATTTTAATACATTTTCAGGAAGTAAATTTCATTTTTGAAGTTTTAAATGTCATAACCTTAAATTTAATTACTTATTCTGGTAGTTCTTTTATTTTAAAAAAAATTACTGGGTTTAGAAGTCATAAGTCAACCATATTTTTGTTGACTCAAATCTGGATTCAAAAATTAATAAAAATTAACATTTAACATCTTAGTATTCAAACTCTCCCAATTAGCACTTTCTTCTCCAATTAGCTCCTCCTTCTCATGATAACAACCATCCCAATAATCATATATTTCGTAATTTCGCTCTTAAGTTGTCTCTCTATAACCCGATAAAAAACCTTATTATATCATTAAGTAATAATAATTGTAATGCAATTAAATATGAATTAAAATTTTATACTTACTCAATATAACCCCCAAAAAAGTTTGAATTCCTTATCTACCAATTTATAAGATTATTTTAATTTTCATTCGTATTTGTATAAATTATAATTGTACTGATTTTATGTTCTGACGTCCTAAACAACCCCAATTACAAAACAAAAAAAAATGCAAAACAAAAATTCCTTAAATTCCATACAAAAATGTCTGGGGTACATACAAAAACAAACAGAATTATTCCTTTTTGTAAATCATCGCATATACGTAACTTCTGGTTTTTTTACAAAACATCAGTAATAAAAAAATAAACAAGATAATTTCACAAAAAAAAAACAGTGGCAAATCTCAACAATGTTTTAAGTTTAGTATTCAAAAATTTTAACATAAAATATCTGTAAAAGATACAAAATCTCTCTGATGATGATGACTTTGTATATGTATATAACCATCACGCGGATTTAATTGTGGAACTCTGAAAATGGTATGAGAAGGAATTTAAAAGAATTCCTTTCTGATGTTTGGCGACGATTAAAGTGTTACGTTTTTTTTTTTGCTGCCTTTACTTACCTTTTTTTTATGTTGTGTTTTTGTTTTGGGAACTGCCCAATAATATACATACGCACTTTAATCAGTGGTCCTGGTATCGTTGTGTATTTTAGTTATTTGAAATATGAGATCAGTTTTGGAATACGAAAATATTTAGAGATGAAGACTGAAGTATTTTGTTATATTTTTTGATTTATTTTTGATTTATTAACTTTACCATGGCCCTACGTTTATATAAAGGCGATGGATATAAAGAGGAGAATCCGCAAAGTATGGATATACTGAGGCTAGAAATGGATTAATGGATCTCCCTCAAAACTTTACAGGTTGTATCATTCTCGATCGAACACAGTTACAGAATATATTTACTGTATTATAAAAATTGGCTACAACAAAATGGTTCACTATTAAATTTAGACATGTAGAAGTTAGTATATGCGGACATGTAGAAGTTAATATAGCAGAAAAAAATCTTTCTTTATCAAGGAAGAAACCTAAGTGTTTAAAAAGATGCCATTGATAGAAGTATTTCTGAAACCAAATATTTTTGAAGTAGTTTTTAACAGAGTAATACATTAATCAAGTATATTTGTAAGTATATATGAAAAATATCCAATAAACAATTGTACTTTTTCATTAAACCTACATTAATCAAAAACGAATTGAGTCCATATTTTCAGCAATCGATTAACATGGGTTTTATATAGCCTATATAGAACAAGATTTTTATTGACAAACCAAGAAATATTCTTGTTCTGATATTGTTAACATTCACTTCCGATAAGTTGCGTTGTGTTATTCAAAATTTCAAGTATGGATACACCAAATATGATATTATTTAAACGGCATATTTTTAAACTAATAAATATTACATATAATAACTACCTTTGACTATTTCGATACCTTGTTTCAACGTGCTCAAAATTATCGACGCATCCCACTTCTTTAACGAACGATATCATCTTGGCCGGCATTATCTCACCCGCTTCCTCGAGGTTTTCTAGAAAGAAACTACCAAATTTCGTAAATCTTTTTTGTTGCACTGATGGGCAATGACACAACAAATGTTCCATTGTTTCCTCCTCCTCCATACACCTACGACACGTGATGGATCGTGGATGTAGTAAGACCTAATCTACTTGCATTATTTTTAAATATTGTTGAATTGTATAAATAAGTATATTCAATATTTATATCGGTAATCTATACTTAATCTTCCAAATTTGATTACGAATAGTATCACAATTTTACCAAAAGGAATGGTAAATATAACAATAATGTCTTCGTCTGCCACCGGAACTGTTTTAAATATATTTTAAACCTTGTATATTTTGATTATAATTTGATAATAATTTAAAAGTAATTAAAAATAACAAATTTAAATGTAATACTGAATGCATTTCAGTACTTTAATAATAAGGTAAACTACTGTAGTAATGCATTCAAAACACAAGTCTAGACCAGAATTACTTTAAATTCTTATGCTATATTATATTTTTAATTATATATAATTATTCAAATTAATAATTATTTTCATATACATATAATTTAAAATCTTCTTTGGTTAAAATTATAATTCATTAACTGCAATAATGCGGACGATAATTAATCCATTTTTTTTAATATAAAAATATAAATTTCTACTATTAAAATATTTTATTTGTATTTTTTTGTTTTACATTTGTAAAGTTGGTTTATTGACCATTTTATTTGGTTAAACTTTTAATCATTTTATTATATTATATTTAAGATTTTCCAATGGTGACCTGACAAATTGAATTTCAATATGCATTTTTATCTTGTAGTGTAGAATTGTGTATTGAAAAAATGGGTGTTTCAAAATTTAACATGTGGGTATATAATTTATGATTAAACATATAAGCACTAAATAATATTTACTATAACGATACAAAAGTAAAAGTCAGAAGAAATTTACATAATTTAGTATTGGTAATGTTTCAGAGCTTTTTGAACAGATTTTATATATAAGATTGTTTTATTAGTCGTTTATAAAAATTTTGAGCTTTATTGCTTTCAATTTTAGTAATTTTGAGCACTTTATGTCTTTAAGTGATTTTAAGCATTCATTTTAGTGATTTTGAGCACTTACCGAGTTTTCGGTTTAATTTTGAGTGATATTAAAGTATTACGGCTTTTCGATTTCAATTTTAGTAATTTTGAGCATTCATTTTAGTGATTTTGAGTACTAAAGGGTCAATCCCACCAAAAACAGAAACAGAAACTTTTTTTTTTTTTTTATTTTTTAAACTTACGATATTTTCCAATTTACAGGGTTTTTCAGCTAAAAATATTTGTAAAATAATATAAAATAACAAACAATATTTGTCTAATTTATTTTTATTACTTGAAATCGCTTTATTTTTATAAAAAACGATTTTATATTTTTACTGTTCCAGAATTCGAATTTTTCATTTTTCTGTTTTTCAATTTATCGGACAGAAAATGAAACTTTTTTTTTCAAAGTTTCAATTTCTGTTTGCAGAAGTTTGCAGACGCACATTTCTATCAAATTTTGTTTGCAGCCATGACATTATGAAAAAAATTAGCTGTTTTGGTTGTCAAAAAAGATAGTTTTTCTGTTTCTGTTTCGGTTTTTGGTGGGTGTGCAATGTTAAAACTTGAACAGAAAAGTAAAAAAACAAAAAAAAGTTTATGTTTCTGTTTTTGGTGGGATTGACACTTTACCGAGTTTTCGGTTCAATTTTTAGTGATATTACACTTATACGGCTTTTCGATTTCAGTTTGGGTAATTTTGAGCACTTTATGTCTTTTAGTGATTTTGAGCACTTTATGTCTTTTAGTGATTTTGAGCAATCATTTTACTGATTTTGAGCACTTACCGAGTTTACAGTCCAATTTTGAGTGATATTAATGTATTAAGGCTTTTCGATTTCAATTTTAGTAATTTTGTGCACTTATGGCTTTTATGTCTAACTAAACTTTAAATTGTAACGATTTTGAAGACTTTTGGGTTTTTGATTTCAATTTTAGAGATTTTGAACACTTTTATAGCTTTTGTCTCAACTTTCAACCAGACTTGGAAAAAATATGCAGATGATAATTTATCCATTTCTTTTATCCTTAATAATGAAGAAACTCCAAACAACTATCAGAAATTCTAAACTAAGAAATAAATAAAAAAATTATATTATGGACGTGTCTAATTCTAATCCAAGTACTTCTAAACTTATTCTTTCAAATACTCAATAACCTTGCCCAATCACAAGCTCAAAAGTGTTTTGTTTATCAAAAGGGATGGTAAATAGAATAGCTAAGTATTCGTTTATAATTTTTAAGCAGTAGATAACTGAGATAACAAAGCGAGGGATAGATAAACAAACAGACTTCGCGGAATTAAAATATACGTACAAAAGTATAATCTTAAGAAGGTATTTATTTTGTACTACGGTAGTACCAAAACCTTCATTTAGTTAAATTTAAATTTCTGTAGCTTAACTTAGCATATGTTTTGAATAGAAATGATTTCAATATATTAAATATCTTAATTTACGAGAATCTTAAATATTAAATAAATCAATTTGCGGTAACTAAACTTTACCTCAAGCGATCACTTATTATCAATTTGTCAATTCGATATTTTAATACTCCCAATTCCAAATTTTATACTGCGATCACTTTTCACTGCTTGTCAAATTTGTCTTTTTGATATTTATAAATTATGCGATGATACGAGCCGCCGGTAACATAACCGCAGGTTCACTTTTATTGTCTAGATTTATTAATAGCCTGTTTAGTTGACAATTTAGAAAGTGTAACGCACTCTTCGATAGTGTTATTAGCTAAATTTTAAATTTAATTAATTTTATATTATTCATCATAAAAATTTGTATAATTTACGTATTGACGTATTGATAATACACACATGATCACAAATATACGAATTAAATTATATTCAACTATTCACCATCATTTAGTATATTCAACTACAACTAAAAATAAATTTCTTATGTATTTTGCGTACATAGTTTTTTGTGTATTTAAACTGTATATAATCATATTTCTCTAGCTTCTAGAACATAATATAAACAATATAAACATAAAACATAAAATACATATACATAAATATAAATTCGTCTAGTCTTTTGCTGCTGACATGTTTTACCATTAAAAATTATTTTTTATGAATCGGCGCGCAAGCAAAAAAAAAAATATAATATCAACAACAAGAAGTAACCAAAATAATCACAGAGGCTACCGTGAAGTTACAATTTTTGCAGTTCAACAGTTGACGCTTGAAGCTCTTCTGGGCTGTCGTCAAACTAATATATAAGCGCGTAATCTAAACAAGCAAAAAATAATTATAAAAAAAAAAAAAATTTAGAAATTATGGCAACCACCATTTTTATGAATTAATCATGATGACGGTTTTAGTTGCCGCGTGACCATTGATAGAAAATGACTTTAATTTTGATATTTGAATATCAAATTTTAAAAAAAAAATTTTATTTTGTGAAAAATTCAATATTTAAAATTTAGTATAATTAGTATAATAATTAAAAAGTGATTGGAATTTTTGTTAACCATTATTATATAAAAAAAATTGTGATTAATTATTGTGTGTACAGGCCATTAACTCATAAAATTTTGTCACATGTGATTAAAAACGGTCGTTACGAAAATTAGAGTGAATTTTGAATGTAAATCGCCGTCGGGTTTTTTAACAACATTAAAATTTTGTGATATTACTTGAATATTTTAAAAATAATTTTCAATTTTAATAATAATGATCACTTAAAAGAGTTTTTTTGAAAGTTATTAGAAATAAATTTTTAATCTTCTTTAAATTAAAATTTATTTTTAATTGTAAATAGTTTTTAAGGACTTAATATAATTCAAAATTTACAATTATTAATTTGAAAAACTAGAAAATTGGATAATAAATTTATTACCAAATAAAAAAGGATATTATGACTTTGGCTTATGTGGATATGCCAACTGTAATAGATGCACAGGTATAAAAAAATCATAAAAATGTAAAAAAATGATCTAATTTATAAAAAAAAAAACTACAAAATCTTGTTAACAAATTAAATCTGTACCAATAAAATTTAATTTTAATTACCAAATATTTCACAAATATTCGAAACAGAGTGAATTAGTGATAATTTCTGACAAATTTTAAAAAAAAATATAGTATCAAAAATATGAGATATGACGGGTGAATTTGAAAATCCAAGATATTTTGTACTTCTTTCTTTCAAATACAATTATTAATAGCTTACCAAAAATTCGGGGTTCGTAACTTTTAACGTGTATACTAAGGAATCTGAGACCAAAATTTGGGGAGATCAATTATAGATTGTTTGTTATCGAATTGCATTTCTTAAATCGAATGCAGCTAGATGGTCAACCGAGACTAAAAATTATGTTTTGAATATTTTTGTAAATTCGGAATATTTCCAGCGAAAGGATTTCTTTAAGTTGATAAAAGCGTGATAAAATATTTTATAATTTTTATAAATCTATAATTTAAATGCGATTATTAATTTCAATAAAACTGCGTTTAGATCTTGTATGAAACTAAAAACTTTCTTAAAAATCTGAGTTTTGTTAAAGTTAGATTAAAATATCAAATTATAGATTTATAAAATTGAACTACTAATATTATAAAAATGATTTATAAAAATTATTAATAAAATATGTTGAATAAAATTTCGTTTTTCTTGATGATCTTCAATGTCATCTATAAAAAATCCACTTCAGTAAATTTATCGTGATTCTTTGCCAGTGCCATGAAATTTAAACAAAATATTAAATAATTTCTGTTTTAAAAATATTAGATCATAAGTTTCCAATTTGACATTTAATAACTTTATTTATGAATAATTGCAAAATAGTCTAATCAATCTGGATAAATTAAAATCCACCAAAATTTAAATTTTTAAAATAATTCCAATTTTTTTCCAAATAATGAATCATCCTTAATATTATTTCGTCAACTGGTCTTGTTATTAGTAACTAACTATTAAAAATATTTTAGAATTTGTTCATATTATTATCTACACTGTTTATAAAAGAAATTAACTCATCGCCCAATATTTATTTTCAAATAATGATATTTGAATTAATCATTAATTTTTATAATAATATTAATTTTTATTCAATTTCTAAATTTCAACTATTTTGAATAAATTTATGTATAAATAAATTCTAATTTAAATAATAATTTATTTCCAATCATATTACAGGAACGCCTGACTAGTCATGGTAGTATAGGACTATCAAGTGGTAGTCCAGCATATTCAACACATACTGGTGGACATACTGGACGTGGCGGACCAACTGGTGGTCATGGAGGTCATGGTGGTACACATAGTTCAGCTGCATCAATGCATCATCAATCATTACAATCAGATTTTCAACCACCATATTTTCCGCCACCATTTCATCATGCTACCCAAAGTCCACCACAACAACAAGTAAGTTTCTAATAAATTGGTTTTTTTTTATAATTTATAATTTTTATTTTTACATTTATATATTTTCAAATTAAATTAATGAACTAACACATTATTGATTAGTTACCTTATACGTTACAGAATCATGGTGCACTAGAATATTTAGGAACAGATCCATATGGTCAACCATTATCAACATTACATCATGCTCCATTACATCATTATAATCAATTGGCTGGTTTACGATCAACACAAGATCAACTTGGTATACATAGATCACATAGAGAAGCTGAATTACAAGGACATGTGGTAAGAAAATATAATAACTTTTATAGAAACTATACAAGCAATTTATATAAGCGTGTTATAGAGATAGTATGATGCATTAGAGATTATATCACGGGAACGATCCAACGATCTTAGGTCGAAACATAATTGATTTATTAGTAGGAACCAAAGTAAAAAAATTAGTTTCTAAATTGAACTATAGGAGAAATGCTAACGCTTGAGATGAATTACTCATTACTAATTTTAAAAGCCATTAGCTTTATTGCAAATAAGATTAACAGGGTAGGGAATCTGATATAGAATTAGTAAATTCGAATTTTAACCTCTATCATGATAATGCTTCTGTTATAAAAGTTTCAATTTGGACTTACTAATTTTATATAGAGTAAGTGGACAAAGTAATATAGAAGAGCATACAATTTAAAAATCGTTTAAATTTGCAGACGCAGTAGATTCGATTTAATTGTTAATTGAATGTCTAATACTAGATTTTCCATTATTAAATTTCAACTTTCTAATTTTTATTTTTGTTTTTAATTATTTAATAATTAAAAACTTGACTTTAGTTATAAATATTCCTTCCGGTTTTGTTTACATTTTTAGAAAGTTATGATTTTCAAATTTTATTTAACCTTGCTTTTTTTCATTTATAATTAATAAAACTTTAATTTCTAGAATAAATTCCATTTCAAAATTATAATCTTCTCAATTAGTTAGAAAGTTGTAATTTATAAATTTTCCAATAAGAAATCACATTAATATAAAATTATCGATTGTACTTGATTTTATCCAATTTTATTGAATTATTTTGTTGGGTTAATTTATCTACCCATCTCCTGATCATTATCCTGAATACTACAATCAAAATATTTTTATATACCTATTCATAGATTTGATCAAATTCTTGATTGAATCTTATTCTTGCCTATTTCTTTTTCGGATGTAAGATACAGCTTAATATTTTCTTTCAAACATGATTAAAGTTAGAGTGTTTTACTAAGGTATGTCAAATATTCAAAATTCAACAATAGTTCATGATAATATGAAGAAAAAAATAATATATTTCAAACTCTTCTCTGCTAGTATACGCCAGTAAATTAAGCAAATTGGATCTGCAAGAGATATTTTTCATTTTCCAAAATCAGGGATAAAGTTTTACTATTACAAGATAAAGATTTATAATTCAAGTTATCCTAGTTATCCATAATTTTTAAGTACAAAATACGAATTACAAAAAGGATTTTTTTTATATATTTTAAAATTTGACATATCTTCATAATATTTCCCTATCAAGAAGATGGCAGCGATCAATTTGTAAAATATAATTACTAAGTCGCTTTATAAACCTTGCAAAGCCGGAAATATTTTAAAATTATTCAGCGACGCAAACTTTTAATGCAAAAATGGCTTTTATTAACGACAAGTAATTTAGATTTTTTTTAATACCAGTTTTTTACTTGAATGACAGTTTGTATAAAATATATATGTCAAAAATGTCATATTTTTGTTGAATTAATGTTTTAACCAATAAATCGTAAGTAATACATAAAAATTTACGATGATTCTTAATTAGAAGTTGACTTCAGGTTGATTACAATTGAGAAATAAAATAAGAATTAATATTTAGCCTTGTGGCTATAGCGATTTAACCTTGTGGCTAGAATCCAAACCAAATCTGTAAATATTATTAATGTAAAATACTAGAATGCGACTCTAAAATATAATTAACTTTCGTCAGAAGTTTATATCAATCTAGAAGATACAATGCAATAGAATGAACCACTTACATTACTTGGATATAGTAGGTGAAATGAACCAGTTACAATTCCTTGAAAGAACCAATTACGTTACTTGGCTAGTAGATAAATATAAATTATAAAAAGTATCGATACTTTAAATTTTATTAGAGAATTAAAACAAATTTATCAAATTATTCATGATCCTTAAATACTGATCAACGCACCATTTAATCTAAATTTTACTTAGCAATCAAACATTATTTAACTAATTTAAATTTGAAATTAATTAACTTTATAATAAATAAATTAAGATTTAATTTTTCGTATGAAATTTTTATTATATTTATTCAATAATTCACAAAAATATTCCAAAAATCAAAACTGAAAAAATCGAAATTAGAAAGAAAGTACAATAATTATTTAGAAAAAAAATTATATATATCAAAATTCCGGGCAATAAATCATTAATGATGTGATTATTAATAACAATTTTTTTCTTTAACTGATAAATTTTGATTAATCCAAAAAAAAATATTTTTTTTTTTACATTATAAATTTATGTATTATAGACCCCACCTTAACACCTTCTAAAAAAATAACCCGCAAAAGAAACACATCTAATCTCCATTATTATCCGTATAATATCAAAAAGAAATAATTTTATAAATTATTATTATTATTATAAATAAATTTCTTTCTAATATTTTATTTATTTGGTTTAAAATCACCAATTGTTATTATTTTACCTTAAAGCGCTATTAACTACATGAACTTCTTAAAAAAAAAAATATGTATAAATATCTAAAATAATCAAAAATATCCGATCAAATTTAACTAATTCGAAATTCATGTTCGAAAATTTATCAAAATCAAAAAAAAAAAAATGTTTTTTTTTTTTCTTTTCTTAATAATTTCAAGAAAATTGATATTTAAGATATACATTGTCATCAATTGAAAATTCATTTAAATCAGGGGCGGCTCCGTATATACGTACTGTGTGCTTAGCAAACAAGCGGCCGAATCTAAGTCGTAATAATAGAAGCTGTACATAGACTAAAGCCTACCGCACTGCGTCACCCGAACTAAAATCAATAAAAAAAACTACGGACACTACTTAAAACTAATTAAATTCGCACGATATTAATTTTCGATAATTGATTTTGAATTAATTTTCCGAATTTATTTACTGTATGGAGATTCATTTTATATCGAAGAATTATGTAAAAAGTGACATAGTAACATAAGACACGAATTAAGACACGTTTTAAAACGAACTTACGATTCTAAATCAAAACTACGTTACTACCCGTGTGGTTACATTGCTCTCCCTTAAACAAGACAAATATAAATATTTTGAAATTTGACATATGATTAATGTGACATATAAAATATTTCCCTAATTAAGAAGACGGTTGTGATCAATTTATAAAGTATAATTACTAACTCGCTATAGTACAGTTTTAGAAAACGATGAAATACATATAATTTTGTATATCGGCGATTTTAATACCCGAGTGGATTGCGTACTCCAAAAACCAACCAACACTTTTATTTTTGAAATCCTGTAATTTGACTATAATCTCGATTGAAATCCGTTGCCTGCCACCAAACGTTCAGTTTCAATATACCTAAAAGCAAATAGCCACTCAAAAATATTGCTCCTAGTTTTGTTCTAGCACGTCCCTGATATTGGTGGTACGTGCCTATAAAACAAAATAATATTTTCTATTAGGTTATTTTTTATCTTAATCCTATTTTGTTTATGTAGTGTTAAAATAGATTAGAAATCAGATATTTTGAAATTTTGAAAAAAAAATGAAGTGGATTTTTTTTAACATACCAAAATTTTAATGTAATACACAATAATAAAAGGTTTTGTTGAATTTTTTGAATTAAATAAAAATTTGAATTTTTGATCGTAATTATATGAAAAGTTTTAATCCGCCGTATAATTTTTTTTTTTGTATTTCTATAGGTTAAAATATCAAAATGTGGTTTTATTTTACTGATAAACTCATTTTGACTAATGATCTTTTTTACTTTTGGTGAATTTATCATAATTTTGTATTGTAATTATATAAAGAGCACGTGGCAAAATTAATACGATTTTCTTAAATAAAATGTAATTATTATAATACTCACAGAATTACAGCTAAATTTTGAATATAAATTAAAGAACATTGTTGCCTCAGAGTAAGTAAAATCATAACTGCTGCAAAATTGATTACTTTTCTGATAATATTTGACATTGTCGATGGTTTTTTATTCTTTAATCAATTTGCAATTTCAATTATCCTTTGACGTTTCCGCAAATATATCTGAAATCTTAACTGAACCTTTATTTTATCTCTAACATTGACTGATACTAATTTCCAAAGACTAGACCTTAAAAAACAAGACACTAACAGTAAAAGTATCTTGACTGATCCTGATCTTTATATTTTCCTTTTACCTTGACTGATGCTGATTGCCAAGGCCAGATCTTAAAAAAAAAAACGGCATTACAGTTTCTCGTAAACATTTCATTTTCGTAAATATGGAAGGACTTTTTTAGTAAATAGCACCATTTATTCACGACTGCTGTTTTATCATGATTTTTGATCCCGAGGAGTTAATTATATTTCATCTTTATAAATTGATCTATTATACGTGCACTTCCTATGTAACATATCAGCTGTAATATCGAGTGACAAATGACATGTACAACCCAGTAGTAGTAAGACATCCTTAGTGATTGTAAAGATCTTAGTGATTTAATAATGATTTTACTTCGAATGGATATTAGATATAAAAACTTTTTTGATTTCAATAGCAAATTTTAATTCGAAAGGATATTTTAGTAGTACAGGGCACAACCGCTTTCCTATTTATAGGAAATTGTATCGTAAGTCATCTTTACTACTTGGCGAATATAAACAATATGGACCGGTTTAATATATTGGATGTTACTAAGGAGGGCTACATTCGATTATCTTACTTTCTTATTTGTTATTCCATCATGGCCAGCGTATTATTACTAAGCTTTATGAAATCATTTCTTTCCAGAATTTATTATTAATTTCCAATTTAAAAAAAATTATTTATAAATTCTTTCATAAAAATTCAATATAATTAATTTTATTAAAAAAACAAGAATTTATTTATAAATTTAATAAACCAATAATTTACTTATGCGCTAAATAAAAATAATTGAAAATTGCAACCAAAAAAAAAAGATTTTCACAAAATCGTCCTTTTTATTATCTTAAAATATCTTTCGAAATATTTTTTTTCTATTTTGCTATATTTTTTTTTTTTTGTATATATAAAAATATTCAATGAATTTTTCTTATACAAATAAACCTCAAATTGGAATTTTCATATTTTACAAGAAAATTTTTCTAAAAAAAAAAACCATTTCAAGAATGTTTTCAGTATAAAATCTTTAACTTAAGAAAATATTTTAAATAATTTCTATATATAAAGAAGAAAGTTTTCATCATTTACTACCACTTATTAATAAATTGTTTCTTATTATCAATATTATACAAATAAACTATACACACATAAACAAGGATTTATAATTTTCTATTTTCCATTTCCCTAACAATTTAATTTTCATAATTTTTTATGAAAATTCTGAATTTTTTTTTTTTTGAACAGTACATTCTTAAGAAAATCCATCTCTCTATAAAAATAATTTTTGGGGTAGAAAATTATTATTGAAAGAAGATATGAACTGTTAAGATATTTATAATAGTAAAAGTTTTTGATAGTCTTTAACCCCTTTTTTTTGTTAAGGCTGTGCTAGACTATGAGAAACATTAAAATATGTTTACATAGCATAAGGTAAAATTCTTGGAGTTTTTTTTTTTTTTTTGTGCCTTGTAAATATGAAAATTTGTTGAAATATCAAAATTTTTGTAAACAAACATTACAAAAATCGCAAACAATTTTTGTAGAAACATTGAAATTGTTTTAAAATTTCACAAAAAAAAATAGCACATTCTGGAAATTTGAGTAAATAAAATTAAATTCGTCTTTTCTGTGTGTTTGTCAAAATGCAAAATCAAAAATATAAGAAATTTACATAGGGGAGGAGTTCTGGTTTATATAAAAACGCCCACTTCTACTCGCTGGACTTTAGCTAACAAAGTATTAGGTAATATTAAATGTATAATTAAATCTAAAACATTCTATAAGATATCAATAGTTAAGAATTATATATTTCCGCCATTTTAAAATATTACATTCATTTTGATGGTAATAGCTATTAGTCAATAATTTGAGAATGATACTTTCTGATCATTGTTACAAACTAGTTTTAATTATTAGAAAACACTTTCCAAGAAATCAATCTTCTTTTCGTAATGGCTGTACAGCTCTGAGTGTCTTTGGCCTTTTTGCTTCCATATATTCCTCGATCTTTCATAGTAGCCATCCGATTTATGATTTGTATTTTTGCTTCCATATATTCCTCGGTTTTTCGTCGCATTTTTTCAATTTATGATTTGCATTTCATAAATCGATCTTTCGCCGAAGTTTTCCAATTTATGGTTTGCATTTTTCGGTGTCACCTTCTACGTTATCTTCCGACCTTGTTAGTGTTCTTCCTCTGCTTCGATTTAGTGTAGGTCTCACCTGTAACATTTTATTTGGTTGTCTATTCTCCGTCAATATGACTACATGACCAGGCAAACTCAAGCGCTATGCCTTACTAAAACATATTACATATTAATTTTTTATTAATATATTTAATTCGGTATTATTTCTGGTGCTGCAGTCCCCATTTTCCATATATTTACAGGTCCAAAAAGGGTTAACGGTTAGAAAATATATTTCCGCCATTTTGAAAATACAATTATAACACTTGAATTTTAATAATTTCATATGCAACAAACAACTAAAAGTAATTTCTGCTTAATTTTAAACTTTATATAATTTTTATTTTTTATAAACCCCTAAATTCGAAAATTTTAATTTTGATGCTATTTTAAAGTTTGTCAAATACAATTTCTCTAACATTTTCTCCTTTTTAGGTAAATATATAATTATTAATAAATTATTTCATTTTATTTTATAGACACAACTATCACATGGATTTCCATATACTGATAGACGTAGTGATTATGGTAGTGCAATAAGTGGTGGTGGTGGTCATGGTGGTCGTTTAACACATGAACATGATCCATTAGCATTACATCAAGCTTTACAAAATGCTGTTGATGAGGGACAAAATCCAGGAATGGATGATAATGTTGGTTTTATGTCAGATTTGCCATTAATTAAAAGTAAGTATATATAACTAGCTGATATTATATATTCATTTTATAATTGAAACTTTGAAGATAATTTGAATTAAGTGCAATTTAAAGATTATTTTAACTAATATTTATATAAAATATTTCAAATATTTCCCAAATATTAGAGAAATCTGTCAAATCTTCGATCGCTATCTATAAATTTTATGACATATGTGACAATTTACATAAATTCCGGAATTTTTAATAAATCTCAATAAAATGGTAAAAAATTGTAATAATATTTTTATCAAAACGTTTATGATATTATAAATTGAGTTTATAATATTATAAATAAATTTTATTTTAGCTCATTTTGCAAGTTCAGTCCCAGTGCCCAGTTGAGTTATGATTTTCGGGAAATTTATTATTACGGTTTCAAGTATAAATAACAGCTGAAAATCCTTGAATGTTCTTGAAGGACATATCGTCATAACTCGTCATTGGCAATTAGTAATTATTTTTTTTAATATTGTTACCATTTGCATGTTTTTATGGTGAAATAATTTTGCAAAGGATGTCCTAAAAAATGGGGTTTTTCATGGCAAAGTGCTTCAATACATTCCGTAAAAACATTTATATGTTAATTTTTTACTTATACTTATTATATTTGAAGCTATTTTTTTAATTTTTGCTTATTTTAAGTTAATATAATCTGAACTTTTAAAGTGTCTTTCGGAAATTAGATATATATATATATATGAATTATCCTTTTCTTAAATTATATTTATTTGTAATGCCAAAAAACTCTTCAGAAGTTTCTTTTCTATGCCAGAATTTGTATTATCGTCATGCCAAATAAAATCTAGCCACTCTTAACGATAATGTATCGTCACTAGCATTCGACATGAATTTTACTATATTAAGCTTAATTTTTATATGAGAAAAAAGGATGCCAAATATTCAATTAACATGTTTTAATATTTTGAAATCCATATTGTTAGTTCGTTCAAATTGTAAAACTATGTCTATAGGATAAATTGCCCAAGAGTATTCAGGATCTAGGTTCTAGGATCTCACTTGTAGATGTTGATATAAGATATGGAAATTATCAATTCGTAAGTTTAAAAGCAGTAGCAAAAATCCCAATAATGGTTATAATCACATACGTGAACTGAACGAGTTTGGGAGTAAAGATATACCAATGTCTCAACTAGGGTCCTAATATTAGATGTCACTTGGCATTAAGTGATAAAAATTGCTAATGTTTGTACAGAAATGATTAATTAAACTGTAATAGAAAATGTATTTTCTATTTTATAAAAAAATTCAATAATTTTTTTGAAATATATCAAATATTTTACACAGTCGTCTATTCTATATTACACATATCTCAATTTACGGTCTTTTATACAAAATTCTCACCTTTTTGTGTACTCATATAACAACAAATAATTAGGTACCTATTTTACACAATTCCTAATTCTAGTATTTCTATTTTTAAAGATTTTTTTTTTAAATCTAATTCAAACTGTGCAATTGTTAACAACAGTGTGCAAACAGTAGTGTCAGATTCGTCACACAAAAAACTACCTATATAAAAAGAGATCCTTAAACACAGTAATTTTCAATGTTTTTTAAGGGCGGTTTTAAATAAACACACCTGGGCAATCCTTATTAATACACAAATACTTTAACAAACATTTTATAGTAATCACTATAGTTATAAAATATGCGTTAACACCTTAAACCAGCGGTCGGTAAACTACGACCCGCGTGCCATAACCAAACCCTTTTCGCATTTTTAACGGTCCGCATACTCATTAATATAATGAAAAACAATTCAAACCCGTAAGAGTAAAATATAATTTATTTTTCGATAATTATACGAAATGTTTGTAACTAAAATGTTCTCGGTTGGAATTTAAATCCTATCAATTTATTGCGATCAGAATTTTATCTTTTAGAATCAGTTCGATTTGAGCCATACTTCTTTAGGGAGTATATACCTTCTAAGTAACGAATTGTTTATCTTGGAAGAAAAAAATGTTAGGAACAGAGTATTTTTGACAAAATATATATTTTATAAACTTAAATGTTGCCAGCTTGTAATTTCCAAACAACGTAAAATGGCTGGTTTAAAGGGTATTTATTTACCGTCAACCATACTTCTACATTGAGTGTTGACCGATTCTGATGCTATTGATGGTAATTAATTTTTTTAAACTGAACTTAATAATTGGTTGTAAATCGAAGCGGTGAACGAATCCAAGAAAATGAAAAAAAAATTTGCATGATAATTAGCATGGTATAACGTTCATCAACTATATAAAAATATTAAATTCAGTTTATTTAAAATAACATTATCTGCTGGCCCGTTCAATATTTATAAAATGTAAAATGTCAGTGTGGCCTTTTTAAAAAAAAAGTTTTTCCACCACTGTCTTATATTTATATAATCCTAATTGGCTCTATACCACTCCATACGTAAAAAATAAAAAAAAAATTATTAAATATAAAACATGAAATTTTATTTTAACTTTTTATTTATATTTTTTTTGGTACACATTTTATAGGTATTAAAAGCGGAAAGGAAATTAATAATATAATAAGTTCAGGTTCACCAAGTGAAGTATTTTGTGCAGTACCAGGACGTTTAAGTTTATTATCATCAACATCTAAATATAAAGTCACAATTGCTGAAGTACAAAGACGATTATCACCACCAGAATGTTTAAATGCATCCTTACTTGGTGGAGTATTAAGAAGGTAAATAATAAATTTTACAACTTGAACATCTTTTATCAATATTTTAAAATCAATAATTAAAATAATATTCTTGAAATTTGATTATTAATATTGGACATTTTAAATATTATTTCAAATTGCCTATAAAAATAGTAAATCACGATTATAAAATAAAATTTTAACAATGAAATTTTTCTAAAAATATTTGTAGAAATTTTTTCTTATCTTTACACCTGAAATTATTATTTGCTATAATATCTTTAAAGTTATATTTATATAGTTCTTTTTTCGGGTATAATAAACACCAGTGTTCAATTTCTTATATATTTATATACCTCTTAAAGCCCTCGAGGGTATAAACAATAGTAAGTTGTCCATCATCAATGTAGAAAAAAGGGAAAGTATATTAAACTATAATTTAAAGCGACTAATGAGATTTTAAATATATATTGAATATTATTTGATTTTGAATTTGATTTTTGATTTTTTTTTTTGGAAAATATTTAATTATAGACATACCAGATATAATTTAAGTATAATGTAATATAACTGAAAAATTTAAATTGTTTAAATTTTGATAAATTGAAGCAGGTTTAATGAATTTATTTTGATTTCTACAAATGTTTTATTTTAGAAAATATTTTATTGATTTAATGTTTTATTTTAAGAAACTGCATCGGTTATCAAAATATTAAGCAAGGCTGTTTTATTCTCATGATATCATTTTATTATCAAAAGTTGAATTTTATTGTTTGTTGGTTAGGTCGAATGACAAACCCTAATTTATTGTACAGAACTTCAAGTAGCAATTTATAATGCACGGATAACAACCGTGAATGAGGTTACTTTAGATCCATTTCATGGCATTATGGAAATACGCAGTTTCTGTAGGTCATTTACTGGCTAGATTATTTAATTTTAATTTTTTAATTAAAAAATTTTGTATTCTTGGCAAGAACTCTTAACAAGACGTGAGGTTAAACAAATTTTTAGAGGGTACCGAAAAATCACTGTAGTTTGTTACTCTCAATACGTGATCTATGTGATCAACAATTAATTTTAGCAAATATTTACTTTATTAAATTGTAGTTTTTCGTTAAATAACCCATTCGGATGAACATATACCAATATTGATTGTAGTATGGACAAATTCGCAATTTAACAAAGTAAATTCATCCTTTACTCCTGTAGGTTTGTAGGTTACGTTAAATTTTAAGTATGACGATTATTTTATTAAATAAAATTTTGAAAAAACTTACTTAGATCGACTGAGTAGGACACAGTCATCATTTGGTGGAAAATAACTTATTTGTAAATAATTAGTCAACGTTCACTTCATTTGACCGACCTTCGCTTAGGCCAGTATATAAAGTCCAATTGCTATATTGAGAGAAATTAAGCAATTGGAAATAAGCAATTGTAGAATTGTAGTATAAAGTTTGCCATTTTATATTGTCAATTCGACAAAGTTACGAGTATAATTTAGTTCTTATAGAGCTAAATTAATTTCATTATGAACCATATTTTAATTCTGTCACAATTAATAACATTTGATTTTAAATATAAAAAACCATCTTTAATATAAATAAATAAATAAAATTATATTATTATAGGGCAAAAAGTAAAAATGGTGGTAGATTATTACGTGAAAAATTGGAAAAAATTGGTTTAAATTTACCAGCTGGTCGAAGGAAAGCAGCTAATGTTACATTATTAACATCATTAGTTGAAGGTGAAGCAACACATTTAGCTAAAGATTTTCATTTTGTTTGTGAAACTGAATTTCCTGCCAGACAATTAGCTGAATATATTGTACGCCATCAAACTGAACCACAAGAATCATATAGACGTAAAGAAATTCTAATGCATTCACAACAGGTAAAATTATTAATAAATTGCTAATATATAATAGTTAATAATAATTTTGATTATATAGGTAACAAAAGAATTAATGCAAGTTCTAAGTCAAGACCGAACGACACAATATGCAACTAGATCACAACATCTTTTAGAACCATCAATGCAACGTCATTTAACACATTTTTCATTAATAACACATGGTTTTGGATCACCAGCTATGATGGCCGTATTACATGCTTTTCAAGTAAGTAAATAATTAATTATGATTTGATTATATTACTTTTTTAAGAATATAAAAGTTGATCAATTTGGTGAAAGCACGAATATTTCGGATCATCAGAGTTGTAAAAACTTATGATTATTTTGATTGGATCAAGATATATACTTACATCTTGATCAAAATGCTTATCATAATCAATTTGGTCAATTCACAATTGATTAAAGTTGATCAATTTGTTTAAAATACACACAATTGGATCATGAATGTTGAAATACTTATTTTAACTTACTGAATTTAAATATACTTACTTAAATCATGATCAACAAAGTGAAATGATCATTATCAAAAATACTTGTGATCAATCATCTATTTGGTTAATTTACTATTAAAAGTTGATCAATTTGGTTAGCTCACCAACAGTTCAAATCGACAGAGTTGAAAATCCTTATGATTAATTTGATTGGATCAAAATATATATGTAAATAAATGACGATCAAAATTCTGATCGTGATCTACTTAGTTAATTCCGAATTAAAATATTAAAATTGATCAATTTGGTTTAATTATGACAAATTTAAACAACAGAAATGAGAGTTCTGATTATAATCAATTTGGTTAATCCACAATTAATAAGGTTATATTCAGAATGATCAATTTTTCTTATTGACGAATGGCGATCAATATAATGATCAATGACTAAAATTTTAAGGGTAGAAACATAATATTGTGATTGATCGGAAATGTAAACGATCTTCAATAATTAGATTACATTTCATTTTATAAGTACAAAAATGTAATTTTAATTTCATTTTTTCATTTTCTATTTTAGACATACCTGAATGAATCACTAAATTACCTCGATAAATTATATCCACCAAATGGTGGTGGTATGGTTTCATCATCTTTGGATAAATCAAAAATGGACAACGATAAAAAATGATAATTCATGTTTTTAAATTAATTTTTAAATTAATTTATATCTTGTATTTGTAATTTATAGGCTATTTGATTTTTTTTAATTAATATAATAAAAATTATTAAAAGAAATAAAAATTAATCACCAACAAAAACTAATTTCTAAAATTAAATAATATTTTATTTTTTGACATTGTCTATACTCAGTATTCCGTAATTTTAATGTAAATATGTTTACAAAATGTAATGGTTTGGTATTATCAACTTTACAATTTAGTGGTTTATTAAAATCCTGAAAGTAATGAAATAAAATTTAATCTGGTCTTTCTCCCTGACAATATTAGGTTTTCATACGAATAGTGTTTAAGTACTTAATGACAAATCTTGAAATTGATATTTAAAATACTAGCAAAAAGTATATATAGCGAGAGATCAAAACTTACGCAACTACACATACTTCAATAAAACGAAAATGTACTTTAACGTGAGTTTTGGTCTCTTTCTATACATACTTTTTGATACTGGTAAAATGCATTAATGTTTTAAGGTACAAGTTGCACCATACTTTAAAAACTTTATTCCAAATGTTGACAGTTTAAAATATATTATAATAATATAAAAACTGCTGTCAAAATTAAACAATAAATTTAAATTATTAAAATTTGTCTTAAATTTTCAACTCAATTCAAAATTTGAAAAAACTCAAAATTGTTAAAGTTCCAACCTTTGACTAGTGTGGTACCACCTAATTTGTAGCATAAACGTTCTACTGATATTTAACACTGGTGTACTATTAGATTTGGTTGGTGATATGGGGTTAATATTTGCGGTGTATGTGTATTCATAATGATACGTCAACCGATCCGTAAGGTAACTGCAGAAAAATGTAATATATAAATCAAAAATACTTGGAAAAGTTAAAATTTCGTAATTTCTGTGGTGCAAATATACGAAATTTAAATTTAATTAAGTTGAAAAATATTTAATTCATAAAAATTTCATAATTTTTGTTAAACATTTTATGTTAAAATTACGTGAAAATTTTCGAACAAAATAATTAAATTGAAAATATTTTTATTAAGTATTTTTTAGTAAGCATATTAAAATTTATTAATATATAATGTAAAAGTATGTATATACCTATAAATAATTAAAATTTTATAAGTTATAAATAGAAAATAATTAATTAATTAAATAATTAAATGTAAATAAAAATTAAAATATTTTTTTTTTTTTTTTTGAATAATTTCCATAAATACTAAAAATATACACTAAAAAAATAAAACTCTTAAAATATTTTGCATTTCTTATAAATATAATTTTAATAAACGACAAAAAATAAAATGTTTTGTGATAAATATATAAAACAACAAAAAAAAATTTAATTATATTTAAATATTTAAAAAAAATTCTGGTTATAATTTTATTTAATTCCATAGAAAATTGTAAAATTTTTTTTATTAATTTATTTATATAATCCGTAAAAATTGTAAACTAATTCTAAGAAATCAGCCATTTTTATTTTTGGGTATACAATTTTATAATTTAACGACAAATATAAAATGTTATATTTCGAAAATTCATTTTGCCATTTTGTTATTTAAATTTTGTGCCAAACTTGCCATGTAAATAAAATAAATATTAATAACTTTTAAATATAAATATATTAAAAAAAAAAATCTTTTCTACATGATAAAATAATCATAAAATAAGTTTTCAAGTCTCTTCATTCCATACCATCGCTTACACGCAGTGTAATGATAAGAAAGGATGAAAAAGTAAAATTTACCAGAAATAAATAAATCATTTTAAAAATTCAACATCGATGAGTACTGTCAAATTGGCTCAATTAACTTTTGATCAACTAACCGAATATCATTTAGAAAGTCTTAATAAGCGCTAATTTTGTCCTCATTTTAAAATGATTCTCTTTCAAAAGCGCTGTTACCAAATTAACATCATATAATTTGTCATGATTACTTAGACTTCTTGAATCATTAGGTAAAAAAGCTTCCTCGGTATTCGTCTGACAGAAGCTCGAAGGATTACTTACTTGTTAATCGCGAAATTAAGAATTAATCTTAATTCTCGAAACCTCCTCGAGTTTAGAGAAGAACGCTTGCCCAATGAAGCGTGTTCTTCTATACTTCTGAGTGATGAGCAGTAACACAGAAGATGCTCAAGGGTTTCTTTTTGTCACAGTTCCTTGCAGTTCCTGCAAAGATTACTATTTGTCAATCCATAAGTTTATACGTAACGACCATTAACCTAGACTTGTATGTGACAATGCGCTAGGTAACTAATATTTTTTCTTCGGGATTGAAATCGGTAACTATGGTATGGTATGAAAGGCTATGCTCTAAATCTTAGTTTTAAAAAACTATGGTATAACCGAAATTCAAAATTATCTAATTATTATTTTCATCATAAAAAGATCTAATTAATATCTTGTATTTATTAATAAAAATAAACCATTTTATTATATAAAGTTACTTTTATTTTTAAAAAGAAAAATTATTTATTCAAAATTAACATTGGACTGTAAATAAATAAATAATAAATTACATCTTTTTAAATTTTATTTTTTCCAGAATATTTAAATTTAATGCACTTTAAAAAATCTTTTAAACAAATAATAATTAATAAACAGTATTATAAGTATTAAAAATAATAAAAAAATTAAAAAATCCGTCAACATATAAAAATTAATTTAATTTTATATGTAATAAATAATATTTCTGTTTTTAATAAATTTCGTCAATAGTAGACCAACAAATCACAAAAAAAAATATATAAAAACCAAAAGGTAAAATAAAATTATAATATTAAAAAATTTAGCAACAAATCATTAAAAAAAAAATCAATTAATTTTTTAGAAATATTAATAAAAATTAAATTAAATAATGTACAAATTAAAAAAATATATCTTTAATAAAACTAGTAATTGTGGATACGCTTAAGAAATTTAGCTAGAAGTAAAATATTTTATTAGATTGAAGAAAAGTAAGTTAGAATGAGAAATAAAATGAATAACTATCTATTGTGAATACCCATATAATTATGAATGATTAGCTTCTGAGTTAGAATTTACAAGCGGCCGTAACCAGAGGTTACAACCCAAACATATTCCGTAATGTTCATAATAATAAAAAATTTCTAGTCGTGTCATATCGCGTTAATGTAAAAATGAATATGAAATAAAACTATCTCTTTCATTCCAACATTAAGGGTAAGGAAAATCATGCCGTATATGCTCTAGAAAAGGATCAGATCTTACCTTTAACTTCTAAGATAGCAATCAATAAATGGGTAGGGTAAAATATCAAGAAACAATTACAGGTTGATAGCATCCAAAAAATTCATATAATCTATTTATATCACCAAAAAGAACTCTCGAACTACTTAAGTATACAGTTAACAAGTTTCGACTCTTATTCGGTTTTCTAAAAGGCCGCTATCGACATAACTACAACCTTGTTTCAACATTCGGCCGAACAAATTCTATGTGATTGTCAAGGTCTGTTGGTCACCAGACACATAATATTTGCCCAGAGGTTTCTAGAACCAGACGACTTTATGTCTAAAGTCTTCAAAAGAAACCTCAGATTTATCAACAAACTAAAGTTCGTAGAAGAACTTTAAGATAAAGGGTACCATAATAAGTAACACCCGCAGGGGTTTCATAGCGGAACACTTTTGCCCAGCCCTATTTTTTTATCCAATCTAATCTAATCGAAGCTATTATGTTATGTATAGCTATCTAATTATGATTAATCAACTTGTGAGTTAGAACTTACAGGCGGTCGAACCACCCGAGGTATGCAACCCAAACATATTCCGTGTAATGTTCGTAATAATACAACTATCTCTCTCTTTTCGACTATATAACAAAATATTTTACTATCGACAGTAAATTTGAAATGCGTAAATCAACCTTAATGTAAAAATTAAAAACAAATATTTTTAAAATTAAACTTATTTTATATTTTTTAAATTTGTATAATAAAAATTGTATTATAAAAAAAAAATTATGTTCTTATAAATTAAATTCATGTTACAAAAATAAAGAAAATTATTTAATATTAAAAATTTAAATTAAAAGAATAAATATTTAAAAAGTAAATAACTTCTATAAATAATTTAAAAACAAAAATAGCTCCAATGATTCTTTGTATAGTATTAAATTAAAAAATAAATTAATAAACAAAAAAAAATTAGTTATTATTTTAAGAATTAAAAATATTATATAAATTAAATATATTAACTACTTAAAGTATTAAGAGAAATCTTGTTTCATAACATTTTCATAAAAATAAATATAAATAATAAAATTTATGAAATAAAAAATATTAAATATGAATAAAACAAAATTAATTAAATTATAGTTTAATTTCAATATTTAAAGAAGCTATTAACTTTATAGGCAACTCAAAACTCGGGCTTTGTGAACTACACTTTATTTAAAAAAATTAAATGCAGAATTAAAGCCATTACTAACTATGGATAACGAAAATTTACCTGTCTGCAAAATTTCATTCAAATTGGCCAAGGCACTATGAGAATGCTAATTTGTTTGAAAATTTTATTGAATTTCGCCATACTAAACGTAAATAAGAATTGATTTGAGGAAAATTTAAATTGATCATTCGGTCATTTTATTGCAGTTCTTATAGCTACATCATAAACTGCTCGTAAGAATTTATTTAATATTCTTCATATTTTCTACTGCAACTATTCATTATACATATTGTAAGCTACGTATAAAATTATATAGTGATGTCAAGTTGTAGCAATTGTACAAAAAATTTGGTATATTCCGCTATATAAAAAAATATTATGATTTGTAGCCAGCCATAAATTTAAATTCGATAAACCCGCAATAAAAATATAATATTTTTAAAAATTATATAATATCAAATATTTAATATAAGATGAAGACTAATTAATGAGTTAATGCATTCACCGTAGATTTGTTAAGAGTTGATACCGCTTTTATTTACGTCGGTATATAAATTGTTCAAGTATAAAATATTTGGACGTTTTCCATCTATAAAATTGGTGGAAAATTATGTTCGTAATTCGGCAATATTTTCAAATTTTCTATCATTTACTTGCTTCCGTAGCCAAATCATAAAACTAAGATATGAGTGAGTATTAATTTGATAATGTTCATGAATTCTGCTTTAAACTATTATAAAGCATCGAATAGGAAAGATAACCCAGCAAGATTATGTCTACGGTAAGCGTAAATGCGTTATGCATTGCGGTAAGATTTAAGATGTACTCAATGAGATAATAAAAATATTGCATAGCGATGTATTGTAATTTTAATTTGTTTTAAATAGATATAAGGCTTTTCGCTTCATTTATAGATGTTCACAGTACGAATTAAAAATAAATTGCTTCAATAATCTGTTAGATACCAATAACAATAATTATATGTACAGTATATTTCGATTATTTTATATATATAAGACCTAATATACTTTACCTTAAGGCCCAACCAAGGAAGATATTTGCTGGCTTAAGTGAATTGAAAAAGTCAACGAAAAGCCAGCTAAAGTCCAGTCAAAATCGTAATTTACCCATACACAACTTAAGTGGGCTTTTGCTTTTATGTCAGTTTTCATCTATAGAAATTAGAAATTAGAAATAATATTATGTAATTTTTTAAATAATAAAAATTAAAATAATTTTTTAAAATAAAAAAGCATTTATTTTTAAATACAAAATAATATTGGCATTCACAGCCATAAAAACTTTTTTTTTAAATACGAGGGCTGATTGATAATTACGTGGACTACCTGTGATTCAGGTAATGCACAGGTATAAAGTAAGTATTTTTTACCTCGAAAATCATTTACTAGGCTATATATAAAATTTAAAGTCGATATCTTGTATACTTTCCATGTAACAGTCGTTTAAGTAAGTCAATCTCAGTGAAAAATGGATAAAAACGAATTTCGTGTGTTGATAAAACATTACTTTTTGAGGCAGAAAACAGCAAAGGAAACTAAAGAAAAGTTGGATAAATATTATGGTGAATCTGCACCTTCGAAATCAATGGTTTGCAAGTGGTTTGCTGAGTTTAAAAGTGGCCGTACCAGCACAATTGATGAACAACGTTCTGGGCGTCCAAATGAAGTGACTACTCCAGAAATGGTCGATAAAATCCATGATATCGTACTAGATGACCGAAGAGTGAAATTGCGGGAAATTGTTGACATCGTGAACATCTCATCGGAACGTGTTTTTAATATTTTACATCAATATTTGGATATGAAAAAGGTATCTGCAAGATGGGTGCCGCGTTTGCTTACAATTGATCAAAAACGCAATCGTGTGACAACATCAAAGCAAGTTTTGGAGTTATTACAACGTAATCCAGTCGATTTTTGGCGTCGTTTTGATTTTTGGATCGTTTGAATGAAGAGATTATAATAAAACGACCACATTTAGCAAAGAAAAAAGTTCTTTTTCATCAAGACAATGCACAAATCAGGAATTGCAACAGCAAAATTATTAGAATTGAGATATGAATTGGTTCCTTATCCACCATATTCTCCAGATTTGGCCCCTTCTGACTTTTTCCTGTTTCCAAATATGAAAAAATGGCTTGCAGGAAAGAGATTTGGGTCAAATGCTGAGGTCATCGACGAAACAAATGGCTATTTTGAAGGGTTGGAGAAATCATATTTTTTGGAAGGCATCAAAAAACTGGAACATGGTCTAACTAAGTGTATCGTCCTAAAAGGTGACTACGTTGAAAAATAAAAAAAAAAAACTGAAAAAAACTGTGTCTTCTGTGTCAGTCCATGTAATTATCAATCAGCCCTCGTACAAAATAATGTTGGCATTTTAATTTCTCTTTTCTTCAACTCCTTCCCAAATCTTTCCCTCAATAGCTTCCATTTAGCCTTGCATTCGTCAACTAAATTATCAAAAATAATTCTTAAAAATCAAAAATTATGTATAGTTTACTCACTAGTTTTGTTGGTTTTATTGGCAATATCCTGCCACGCTTTTTCTCTTTTAAATTTATTAAAATAAAATGCATTTTTCCTAGACACTAATAATTAGAAGTTCAATAAAATTATATTCACTTTTATTTACCGCCATATTTTATTAATTTTATTATGTTTTGTTTTTGAACTGTCAAATTTCGACACAGAATGTGCTATTGAAATATCATTCGCTTAAGCCAGTTCAAGTTAACGAAACTTGACGTAACAGAGCAATAAGTCTGTATGGTTGCACCATACACTTTACATATAATAGCACATTTCCTTAAACCAACTTAAGCCAACAAAAGTCTTCCATGGTTGGCCTTTATTGTCTAATTTGAATTAAGAACTTGCTGTATTATTATCATCATACAATAATAATATATTTTAACAGTATGGTAATAATCATATATAAATATCCTAACAAGTTAACAAGAGAGCAGAGTATATTTAGTCTTCAGTTAGTCAACAATTAAACTTATATTTTGGTTAGTAATAAATAGTAATTAAGAATAGTAACAAAGTCTTTTATTAAACACCAGAATATAACATAACCCATACAGTAAAATAGACGACCGACAACTTGGCATACCCTATAGCCCAAAATTGTAATACGTATTAGCTACGTTTTAGTTTAACCCCAAGGCAGGAAGTATATAAATAGATTTAGTTTTAGAAATGATATTTTTAGATCAAACAAGCGATAAACTAATCGCCGCTCATCTAATCTGTTTATCACTTAACCCTTAGTAAAACTCATTTAATATAAATATATTTAATATAAAAATATGGTTAATAATCTGATACATCAGCGAGTAGGAAAGATAGCAATCTGAAGTTATTACTTAACGTAAACAATATCATTACTTTATTAATTATAAAACCTAACTAAATAGTCATATAAGTACATATCCATAAGAAATGTATAATATGTTAAATCCTTGTTCATTTGATGAGATGAAGGATTACTTTGAGAAGAAGCATTTACTCTAATTTCAGAGAAAAAAAATTTATTGACTTGAATTTCTACTTACCAGAATTTAGGTGAAGTTTAGCATTACAATTATATATTCACAATTTAACTATATTTTAAATGGCTATAAGATTGATATTAGATATTCTCAACTAGTAAAATTTAATAACTCCTAATAAGTTCATTTTAATAAATATATATTTTCTATTTCAAATTGAAGTTCCATTAATTTTTAAAAAATCTTATAATCTTATTCATTAATTACAATTATCAAATTCATATTCATCAATTATCACAAAAACGCTGTCATTGGTTTCACACTTGAAAAAAAATATATTTATCGTAGACTATTCGAATAAATTGTTGTTAATAAATTATACTTCTATGTTAAAGAAATCATTCCCTTAAATTAGCATGGTTTTGTTCAGGGCGATCATATGCCACAAATTTGGGTTGTTTCTATAATTTTGTGTTCAATGCGCTAGTATCAGGTAGTGAAGTTGTAGCTAATTAAGGCATTTTACATAATTATTCATCAGCTTTTAACTGGAAAACTTTCAGCATTAGGTTTTCATTTATCTTTATTAATGTCCATTGAATCTTACTTATTTAATAGAACGTAAATTGTGAAAATAAAGAATTTTGTTTCAAGAGTCATTTCTGTATCTTCAGGTGTACCACAAGGCAGCCATCTTGGTCGATTGTTGTTCATATTATTCATAATTAATATTGTTTTTTTCATAATTCTTAGTAATATTTGAGTTTTTGCAGATAATACTAAATTGTTTTAAATGATTAATTTATCATCTGATTTATTAGATATGCAAATTGAAATAGATTGGTTTACAATTGTTAACAATGCAAATCTTCGATAATTAGTAGAAAATGGTTACCTGTTACTTTCATCTTTTTTTTTTTTTTTTTTTTTAAGAAGTTTTTATTTTATTTCATATTTATTATTGGTATTTCAATACAAAAACTTAATAAACTACTGAATTAAATATTTTTATAAATAATTTAATGACCCGCTCTGGAGTTCTCTAAATTGAACTATTACTTAAATTAAAATAATTATTTTTTATTTGTTTTTTAAACATTATATTTTGTATATAAAAGTACTATTAAATGTACTAATATTATTATTTTTTTAATTTTAATTGAAAAGTTTTAAAAAAAACAATTAAGAATATATAATCTTACTACTAATTAAAAAACAAAATTAAATCTATCTAAAACTACCCTTAAATCTATGTTTGAAAAATTAATTCCACCACCAATATTTGGCAATATGGCTCTTTTTTTTCAAGTCGGTAATTGAAATACTTGTATTATATTTAATATCGTTTAAATTAATATCACTTGGATTGAATATAATTTTTTTATCTGTAGCTCTGCGATTAAAGTGATAAAATATAGGTATTTTTAATTCATTTTGAAAATATTTATTTTTATCGAGGTAAATAAAGCTCTCAGGCGGGACGAAACCGGTCTTCATTGCATTTCTTATATATTCTTCATTCTCATAAACTGAATGAGCAACAAGTGAATTATTTTCAATAAAAGTTACTCTTCTATAATGATTTCTAATTAATGAAATAATAAAATTATCTATTCTAATAATTTGGCTCCAGTTGTAAATGTTTCTATTAGATATAAAATGTTTATAATCAGTTTCTTGTTTTCTATATTTATTAAGGCAAACTCTTAGGCATTTTCTTTCAAATACTCTTAATTTTTCCATAAGAGATGCGCTAATGTTGTACCAAATAGGACAACCATATACTAAAATTGGTCTAATAAGGCTTATATAAGCAATTATTTTTACTTTAGGCTGAAGATGTGTAGAATAAAATAATTTTTTTGCAATAAAGAATGCTTTTTTAGCTTTTTCCAACTGTTTTTTGATATGAACACCATAATTTAAATTATGTTGTAAATAAACACCAAGATATCGCACCGAATTTACTGATTTTATAATAGTACCATCATTAGTTCTAATAATAAATTGTTTCCAATTAGATTTAATTGTTGAATGGCAAAATTTTAATATATTTCTAAACAATATCAGCTCACACTTACTATAGTTTATTCTCAATCTCCAAGAAGAAATATAATTTTGGGCTACATTAAACATAGTATTTAGAGAATTTTCAATCCCATTTAAAGTTTTACTTGAAGCATAGATTGTTATATCGTCAGCAAAAGCAAGTGCAAACTTCGCATCGTTATCAGAATATAAATTATTCAGGATATCTAATAAGCCGTTTATATATATAATAAAAAGTATTGGCGAGCAGACTGTGCCTTGCTGAAGCCCATTCGAAATATTGTAAGTTTTAGACGATTTTTCTCCATTTGACTCAACATAAAATTTTTTTTCTATGATCATATTCCTTATAATTTTGATTAAATGAACGGGGAAATTATATTCCAATAATTTGTAAATTAATCCATCCGTCCAGACAGTAGTAAATGCATCAGTCATGTCTATTAACAAGGCTCCTACACATTTTTTGTCATTAATAAACCAATTAGCATCTGAAACTAATTTATTTATGGCATGTATTGTAGAATGATTGGGTCTAAATCCAAACTGACAATCATTTAAAATATTATGTTCTGATGTAAAATTTGTTATTGATTTCTGTATAATTTTTTCAAATACTTTGCTGATATTTGCCATTAAGCTAATTGGTCTATAACTATTTGGGTTTGTTGGATCTTTACCCGGTTTTCTAATTGCAATTATTTTCGCTGTTTTCCAGATTTTGGGAAAGTAACAATTGTTGAGTGCGTTATTAAAAATTATTGTATAAGCATCAAATATTTTCTCTGGTAATTGTCTAAGTATTGTATTAGGTATTTTGTCAATACCAGAAGATTTTTTATTTTTTAAATTTACAAAAATATCTTTAGTTTCTGCATTGGTTACAAAATAATTATTTAAGGTATCTTCATTTTTCAATTGATCAGATTTAAGAATGTCTGTAAATGTTAATAACTCTTGTATCGGTGATATACTTTCATTGAAATTTCTTATCGACGAATTAACTAAGTTATTTAATACATTATCATTATTTGGGTTTAGTAAATGTTTTTTCTGGAAAGTTGCTCCAAGAATATCGGCTATCTCTATGTTATTTTGAATAACAAATGAATTATTTTCTACTTCTAAATTATTCGGATCAATACTGCTATCAATCAATAGATTTATTTCTGTTTGTTCAATTTTTAATTTGCTGATTTTTAAACTCTCTGTTTTTCTAAATATTTTGTTAAGAACTGGAAACATATTGTTTGAAGGTATAATATTTTTAATTTTTAATTTCCAAAAATTACTAATAGATAAATCAAAATTTTGTTTGATTAATGAATTTATGTTATTTATTAATGACTTTACTCGCACTATTCTATAATCATCATTATGTATATGTAATCTATATAATTTATGCAATTTTGAAACCAATTTGCTTTTATATTTTTGCAGTTTTCTAATAATTTCGTTACTATAATCTTTAAAATAATTTTTTTTTTCTATTAATGGAATATATTCATACATTGTTTGTTTTATTATATCATTTAATTTCATCAAATTATCATCTATTTCCAGATTATTTAAATTCCGATTGTTAGGTACAAAAGATGAATCAATAGCTTTAAGAAAATCATATTTTTTATTTAACTCAATTTTGAATTTTTTCCAGTTCGTTTTATTAAAATTGAACGCTTTTTCCGGAATTATTTGCGAGTAAATAAATTCTTCACTTTTATCAATTATAATTGTAAAGCTAAGTGCTCTATGGTCGCTATCAAAAGTCAATGTATCTAGCAAATGATTATTAAAAACTATTCTATTATCAGCTAAACATAAATCTAAGAATGATCCACATCTGGGATATGTAGGAAATAGACTATAATATAATTTAGATTTATATAAAATACTATTTGAACTTAACCAAGAGTTTAGTTTCACTCCTCTATCATTATTATTAATGTTATTCCATACACTATGTTTAGCATTAAAATCACCACTTATTATATAATATTTATCTAATTTATCGAGATTTAATACTTCAAATAATTTGTTAAATTCACTAGAAAATTGGGTTGCATTTATATGAGAAGCGTACAGTGACACAATAATTAATTCTTTAGTACTTTTAAGCTTTATCGAAACAATAGTAGTATCAAGACATTTAAATGATTGTTTTTTAATAGAATCCACATATTTTATATTTATATAATTTTTTATTAAGATAGCTGTTCCTCTATTTTTAATATCTTCATTTTTATCATTTCTTATCATATTATAACCTTCGTAATAAATTTTTTGTTTGTTATTAAGATTTGTTTCATTCAGAAGCAATATATCAGGATCATTATTTTTAATAAATTCTAGCAGATAATGTTGTTTCTGTCTAGAATTTATTGAATTCACGTTAAGAGTTATTATTTTTAATTTATTAGTTATTTCCATTATGTAATATATTAAATAAAATATCAATTCGCTGAGAATTATCAGTTGTAGTCTTACTCAAAAATGTTAATTTATTACAAATCATTTCTAAACTATTTTTAATATCATTTAAAGGACTTTTTTGTTCAATACTTCCTAAATTTTCATTTTTTTGTGTAAATAATTGAGCAAAGGATTTGTTAGGATTTGTATAATTATTTATGTATTTAGAATTTGTTTGTAATTTTTCTTTTATAATTTTCTTATTATTTTTCATTCCTAATTTAAGTTTAATATACTCTGGACAACCCCTATATGATGCAGGATGTCCATTACTTTGACATAATATACAATAGATCTGCTCATGATCTACTTCACCATTTGTAATATTACACTCTCCAGGACCATGGTTTTCATTGCATTTCACACATCTATAATCAAGTTTGCAATTGGGTGCAGCATGTCCAAATCTTTGACAGCGCTTACACTGTATTATTTCGTCTCGTTTTATTTTTTCCCATTGAATAACTTGATTATTTAAATATTTAATTTTATATAAATCAGCTACATTACTATTTGGCCCTATTTGCACTAAATAAATAGGTAAAATTTTATTTTCTTTCACAGATTTAGGAGTAGTTAATCTAACGACTTTTATGAACTCAATTGTTTTTTCATTACTTTCAACTAAATAATTTAATATATTTTCTACATTTTCTTTAACATGAAGACCTTTTAAAACAAAAGTTTTATTTTTTTCTTCTACAGGAGTGTATGAATAATAATTTGCTTCAATCAAATCTAATACATTTTTACATTTATTGAAATTATCTAGGTTATTGACATAAATCGCAATTTTCTTTTTATTAATATGCTTTAAATAAAATTCATTTTTCATCAACTTAACATTTTCTGTTAATAGTTGGATAATATCTTTAGGATCTTGTTCAAAGACATTTATAGGTGGAATTTTTTTATTTGCAGATATTTTATTAATATCAACTGGATTATTATTATTATTTAACTTATTATTGTTATATTTATTGATACTATCATGTATATTATTGACTATAGTTTTGTTATTGTCCATAGATTGAATAGAAAAAGCTTCTTTTTTTTTTGCATTTTTAGTTTTTAAAACATCAATGAAATCCTTATTATTATTAGTAGTTATTAAATCACCCTTCTCGATCACATTTATCTCTGTCATAACTGAGTCATTATTTAAATTTGAAGAATTAATTTTCATTGAATTATCATTTTTCTTATTAAATGAATTATTTAATTTTTTATTAAATACATATTCATTGTTCTTGTTTTTTTTAGTTATTGGTGATAATAAATTATTATCATCTGATACTGTGTCCATATTATAATTATGATTAATCAATAAAGAATCTCCGTCAATATAAGATTTTGTTCTTCTGTTTTTAACAACTGTAAAATCGGTTTCCTTTAATTGATTTTCCTCAAAGGTGGATTCTTTATCATTTTGATTATCTTTATTTGTTAAATTAATTATCAACTCTTTTAAATTATTGATTTCAGTTTTTAAAAGTTCAATTTCATTTTTAAGTTCAGTTTTAGTTTTATAACCCTTATTATTATTTTTTTCCATACTTATTTTTTTCGCATTTAAGTCACTATCAGATTCAGAGGTGTCTAATAATATTTTACGTTTAGGAGGATTACGGAAATCACAATCGTTATGTGTTTCTCCTGTGTTACTCATAATCACATTTTTATTTATTATTGAATTCTTTAAATATATATTTTACCGTGTTATATTATATCACTTTCAAATTAAATTATTTTGAAATTTAACTATTTATTCTCTTGACAAAATTGAAAATATTTTTATAAATTTATTTATTTTATTTTTATTTTATTTTTTTGATATATTACGACTATTTAATTGAAATATATCTCAATGAATGAAAATTAACTGTTTACTGTTACTTTCATCTTTACTATCAATAATATTCAATTAGAATCTAAAATGACAGTTAAAGATCCTGGAGTTATGTACGATAATAGAATCTCCTTTAATATTTATTTTGACTTTATAACGGCTAAAAAAGCATATAAAATGTTTTGGTTCATCAATAGGAATACTAGAAATTTTAATGATCAATACATTTATTCTTTAATAAGATCTATTTTAGAATAATTTGCACTAGTTTGGAGTCCTAATTGCATAGTGCATATTAACCGTTTCGAAAAAGTACAAAAAGTGTTTACTAAATCATTAATTATGAAACTGGATTGGGGTGATTATTATAACAGATGTAAATCATAGATGTAATTGTTGTGCAACATTTATAATTAATTCTCCAAATTTGCTATAACTCATATTATTGTGCAGAAACAATATTGCGCAATTACGATTTTTTGCAATTATCGTTCCATAGTACAAAATACAATTATTTAATATATAAAGCTGACGATATGGTTATGTACATAGTACAAATAATTTCAAATTCTGTTTGATTATTTAATATATTTTATGATAAGATGGAAGACTTAAATTAGTAGTCTCATCTCAAATTGTGGAAATAATTAATTCGATCCTTTTTGGTTAGTTGGTAAAAGTGGCGAACTACATATCCGCTGACATAGAGTTCCAATTAGCGCATTTGCGCCGTTTTGAAACCACTCACTCTCGTGACCACAGTAAATGTTAGGTAGTTTTTAGATCCACCCCGTAGTGTTCAGAAATTTTACAGTTTCCGTAGGCCATTTTGCGGCAAGATCATTAAGGTCGTTGAAGGAAAGGCTGCCAAGCAAACAGAACCTGGCTCTAGTGTGTTACCGGTTCTTTGCAGCTGCGACATAGGTGGTTGAACGGGATGCCAAGTCTGGCCGCATGTTCACCAATGGGCTAGTGACCCGTATATACAGCTACCGTTCTGGCTATGTTCTTTCGGGAGATTTTTAGAAGGTTATCTGTTTTACTCTTGTTGTAAGACGGCCAGGTCTTAATAATTGTTATTAATGTATGACAATTGACAAATTGAATTTGGTAGACTGAATGAAAATAAAATAAATCAAAATTTACTATAGATATATCAGTAAGTGGTCGTCTTGTAAAATATTGATTTACCTACTAATATTTTGTATACCCAATATTGCACAAACACTTCTGCACCGGAAAGACAATATTCAAGCTGACATTGATCCATTTTTATCGTAACTATTGGACCAACATTTATTGTGACAAGTATACTTTTTATATACTGTCTAAAAGTAAAAAAAAAATTATAATAATAAAATTAAAAAAATTAATTCTCAAATAGTTTGCTTAAAATTTAATTACAAAAATATATACAAAATATTAAAATAATTCATAAATATTTTTATAAATTTATAACATTTTTTACTATAATTACCATTATTTATAAAAAAATATTATAATGACCTACGAATATAATTATAAATTTTGGTTAGCTACTGCAAATGAAATTAATGATATCCAATTAAAAGAAGCTGCTTATATTAAATTAGATATAATTACTGAACGTTTATTGGCACATGATAT
Organism: Rhamphomyia laevipes; assembly: GCA_963920725.1. Taxonomy (NCBI): domain Eukaryota; kingdom Metazoa; phylum Arthropoda; class Insecta; order Diptera; family Empididae; genus Rhamphomyia; species Rhamphomyia laevipes. Next base: position 122,406,881 of record OY987255.1, on the reverse strand, counting down.
ATTTGCTGAATTATATTCACGATATGTTGGTTTAGTTAATAAATTAGGCTATATTTATTCACGTACATTTCAAGTACAAAAACGTGAAATAATTGAAAATCTATTACAGGCAGCATCGGATCGTTTAATTGAATTACGTAATGAATTAAAAAATTTGGAAATGAGTGAATTTATATATGTAGATAAAACATTAATTCAAAAAAAACTTATACCAGATGATATATTATTATTAAATCCACCATATTTTCCATTTTGGCGACCACGTGAAATTGAACGAATATTAACTGGACCACGTATTATTGAAACAACTGAATTAACTGAAGAAGAAGAAGAAGCTAGAAAAAAAGCAGCTAAACGACCACAAGCAATGAAAAAAGATGATGAAATTTTATTAACTCCAGAACAAAGAGAACATTTAAATAGTATTATAACGATACAAAGACATGAACGTGCCAGAACTAGCCGAGTATTTTTAACAAATGTTATAGCACAGCCAGAGAAATATAAAATAAAACAATCAGCAACACTTGATAAACGAAATTATGTATTTTCACATAAACCAGATCAAGCAATGTTAATACCAGTTAAAGTAACAAAATTTGAAGCAAATTATTATATTGATAAGAAAACTGGTGGCCAATTTCCATTTTATGAAAAACCAGTTACAAAACAAAAAGTTTATGAAACATTTGATGATGAAGATTTGAATAAGGAACCAGATGCATCAATAATAACATTAACGGAATTTATTGAACCGCAATTATTGATAGAAAGACAAGTTGCCGAAAGGACACCACATGATGTTGAACATTATTTTATAATGGGAATGTTAGATTTAGAGGAAGAGCATGGCGATGATTCTGATTCTAGAAAACTTAAAAGAGCTACGTCAAGCGGTTAAAAATATAAAAATATTATACTTTTTTCAAACTAATATATTAAAATTGTTTTTGTCTTCAAAAAGTGTATAAACGAACGATCTTGCATTCCACACATTAACATAGTTAATAATCAATATTTCTAATAGATGCAACTTATTATGATTAATCCTGAAGCAGCACCGTAGTGTATCACAATCAACAGATCATAGCAATGGCTTCAATCACATTCAACAGTTTTGGCAACAATGGTTAAATAAATCCACTGAGCACACCATTAGAGATTAGCGCTTGTCACACACAATTCTTTGCAGAGAAAACTCCACTTAGGAGGAACTCTTCATACCATTCACTAGTTCTACCATCCATTTGTTCAACTCCTTGGTATACATTTATTACTATTCTAAGGACTGTATTGTGCCATTTATCACAATCAATACTCTGTTGTAGAAATTGCTATTATCGAGGTCAACAGTGTGGAATGGGTCGCGATGTATTATTTTCAATCTTTTAAAAGAGCTCAGGGATTTTTCTCTATCCATATTTTCTCTAAATATTTCCTATTGCCACTATCAAGTCAAATCTTAAAAATTATTTATACACTTTAAAGTCAAAATAAATTTATATATTTTTTTTTAACTTTATTTTAATTAATAATTTCTGAAAATTAATTTGCAGAACTTTTTAGAAATCGAATCAAATTTCGACTTAATTATGCTGCAAAAAAAATACAAAAACAATGGAAAATGTATTTAGAAAATAAAGAGAAAAAAAGGAGAGACCTTGCTGAAAAAATGTTACTAGGTATGGTAAGCGAACGTATTGTTAAAAAGAATCCGCTCAAAGAAATTTTTAACAAATCGGAAATAGAACGAGCTAAAGTTGAAAGATTTCGTGAAGAATTTCAAACTGCTATTGAGAATGAACGCAATCGTATTGTAAAAGTTCGAAGTCCATGGATTATGGAAGATATATCAGATCAAATTAGAGCTTGGTTTCGAGAATTGTAATAATTAAAAAAAAAAAAATAATTATAATAAACTAAATTTAATATTTTTTCTTTCAAGTTATGATGGTTGTGGCGAATTTCATCCATTTCCAGATGCAGAAAAAGGTGGTACAATATTAGTATTAACTGGTGAAACATTAGACGTACGTGAGTATTTGATACAAAAAGGTAAACCAAAATTAAGTAAAGAAGAAAAGAAAAAAATAAGAGATAAGATTAAAGCTGATAAAAAAAAGGAGAAAGAAAAAATAATGAAATTAAAAAAAGCTGAAGCTAAAATTAGAGCTGCGAATATAGCACGAGGCGGTTGTTATTATAATATGAAAGAATTTCCGGTAAATCCAAACATAAGTAAGTTAGAATTTTAAAAAATTCGGATTATTTCCTAAATGTATATATATTTTGTGAATACACCACCCGACCGCGCAAAAGAGTTAAAGATTCATCTTGCCAGGCGTTGTATATAAAACCTAGTTTCTAAGGTTTTTTTATATTAGAGATTTTTTACAGTCGGCAAATGAATTTAGCATTTGACTTTATACTTACTGCATCCACAATTTAGTTGACCATTTCAAACCATACCAACAAGGAAAAAAGCAGGTGAAACACAACTTCTGACGGGCCAATGATGAAAATAGATTGTTTTAATTACTGTAGTGTAGCTTAAAAATTGTTAGAACACATGGTCCGAACAATGTGTTATTATTGAAATGAAGTTCATATATAAGAGGCAATAATGTCCACTCACATCATAGTAAAATATATTTCTAAAATTTTAATTAATTTAATTTTGTTTGGAAATTAAAAGGTGCAATTAAAGAAACTATGGATCACTATAATGATGAATGGCATTTTGTTGATGAAAAAAATAACATTTATGAAGATCCATTTATGGGATGGATAAAAGCAGATTTATTTGCAGAAATACATCGAGAATTACGTGGAGTTGTAGATGAATTAATGAGGTAATATATAATTCCAAATTAATTTTACATATTTAAAAACGAAAAAAAAAATTTACATAGAATTGAATATGAACTATTACGTCAAGCTTTAGCTAAAGATCTAAAAAAGAAATATAAAGCACCAAAACCAAAAAAAGGTAAAGGTAAAAAAGGTCGTGGTAAAGGTAAAGGTAAAAAAGTTAAAGACTTAACAGCAGACCGTTCAATACCATCATTATATTATGAAATGGAAGATGCTGGTTTAATTAAATCATATAATAGTAAATCATTTGCTGAATATATTGGTGATATCAATTATTTAGCTTATGAAATACGTAATTATTTTGAAATGTATTTTAATAATAAAATTATATATTTATTTTATTTATTTATTTATAATTTTTTTTTTTTATATATTTTGAAAATATAAAATAAAGGGATAGTGAACCATCTATGGGTGAAGTTAGAGAAATATTTCGTGAATGGATATTAGGTATGGGTCCATTAAATTTAAAAAAACCAAAATCAATATTAATAGCTGGACCATGTGGTAAACATAAATTATGTGATATAATAGCATCTGAAATTAGTTAAGAAAAATTAAATACAAATCTATAAATAGATGAATAATTTTTTTTTTTTGATTAATTATATTTTAGATGCTGTTGTAATTGATTTAAGTCCAGAAAATGTAGTACGATATGAAGATGATTTACCATATTTAATTAATTTAGTTAATAAAATGGCTAGATTATTACAACCAACAATAATATTAATTAGTGAAGTGCATAGAGTTTTTTGGAAAAAAGTACCAAAAGAATTAAAATATTTAAAACCACAATTATTATCAACCGTTTTATTTAAACAAATTGTTAAACCAATTAAAATAGAAGAAAAAGTTTTTGTATTAGGTACAACATCAGAACCATGGGCAGCTAAAGCTAAAATGAATAAAGCATTTGAAAAATTTTTATTATTACCAAAAACTGATTATGCATCATCATTTATATTATGGCGTACAATATGTTTAAAATATATTGGTGTACCAAGAGATTTCGAATTTTCACCATTAGCATTAGTAACAAAAAATTATACATCCGGTTCTATAGTTAATAATATACAAAAAACTATTGATATTAACAGGCGTATGAAATTTAGTCGTAAACCATTAAAAGTAAATGAATTCATTGAAACATTTTTATCGATACCATTATTTGAACCAGAAGAAAAGGTAAATTTTAACTAAATTCAATTAAATAATTTTTTAATAATTTTTTTTTTTAAGGAAACTTTGGCATATACGAAATGGTTTAATAAAGCAAATAAATTATCTAAACAAAGAGTAAAATATATGAAAAAATTAGCTTTGATGAAAAAAGGAAAATAATAATATAAAATGAAAATTTAAATTAAAATTCATAATATTAAAAAATTATATAAAAATTTAAATAATCTTATTTTAAATTTTATTAGTTTTCAAATAAAATAAAAACATTATCTTTTTAGTATTAATTATATATAATTAATATTAATATTAGTAGAGCCGAAGGAAAGGTAGCAATGGATTTTTATTTATTATTTTAACAGTCATGAAAATTAGTAGGAAGGCTCTCATGAACTAACAGGGTATGTTAGTTAATGAACTAACAGGGTATGTTACTAAACAGGGCCAGAATCGGGGAAAACGTAACGTTTTTCAAAACGTTTCGAATTGGATTTACGTTCGTTTGAAAACGGTTAATCGGGGAAGACGAACATAAACGTTAAACAGTTTTGCCATCACAACTAAAGAAATCTTGAGTTTCGATGTCTAAACTATTGCTATTTTGACACATTTACAGCTGTGTATTTTTTAAAAATTTCATTTTGAAAAAATTGTATTAAAAACGGAAATAAAAGTCATAGTTTTAAAACGATAAAAATTTTAAATTTTTTTTAATGGCAATGCTTTTAAGCATGCAATATGCAATTATTTTTTAGTATCAGCAGCGAAGATGAATAAAGTACTACAAATTTACTTAAATTTTTTTTGTTAAATCAATTAACATAGCACAGAAAGCGACGATAACAATGTACATACGATTACAAATTAGTTTACGTTAAAATTTTCGATTAAAACGTTAAAAAAACAAGTTACGTGATACATCGATTCGATAATTCGATTAGAAATCGAAACGTTTTTAATGAAACGTTTTCAGCGATACCGAAGTGACAATTAGTACATACGATTACAAATTAGTTGACGTTAAAATTTTCGATTAAAACGTTAAAAAAACAAGTTACGTGATACATCGATTCGATAATTCGATTAGAAATCGAAACGTTTTTAATGAAACGTTTTCAGCGATACCGAAGTGACAATTAGTACATACGATTACAAATTAGTTGACGTTAAAATTTTCGATTAAAACGTTAAAAAAACAAGTTACGTGATACATCGATTCGATAATTCGATTAGAAATTGAAACGTTTTTAATGAAACGTTTTCAGCGATACCGAAGTGACAATTAGTACATACGATTACAAATTAGTTGACGTTAAAATTTTCGATTAAAACGTTAAAAAAACAAGTTACATGATACATCGATTCGATTAGAAATTGAAACATTTTCAGCGATACCGAAGTGACAATTTCGATTCGTTTTTCAAACGTAACGTTTTCCCCGATACACGTGCAGGGTATGTAAGGTCAATGGAATTAATATTTATATATATAGTGCAAATACATTTCATCGTAACAAGGATTAACTTATAATCATGTCGATTATGTAGTTCGATTGAATTGTATCGAAAGGTTTCGATCGTTCTCCGATTGGATTTTATTTTCCTATTATGCAGTTCGATTAAATCGAATCGAAGGGTGCCAGCTAGTTCTGTTAGTACTGCCAAAGTAAGTGAGGGATAAGGCAACAAAGATTGTTTATATCTTAGTTGCCTTAGATATAAACAAGTATATTTTCTAATTTTTTATGTCAAATAAATAAACTAAGTGTTAAACAAAGTAAATGGTAAATAAACAAAGTGGTTTTGGTAATAACAAATTATTGGTAATAATAAAACGGATTCAATTGATATTTGGGCTGATTCAAGCGATAGTGAAGAAGAATGTTCCTATCCAAATTATTTTAGAAACATAAGTTTATCTATAATTTTCCAGTTAATTATATTTAATTTGTTATATTACATTTTATTTGGTTTATAATCTATATAAAATAAAAAAACTTTTTAATAAAACCAAAAAAAAACTTTAAAATTATGAAAAAACTTTAAAATCAAAAAAAATACATCCAAAAAATATTGGATAATTTTTTTGACAGTTCGATAAAATCGAACTGCATAATTGACTAAATTTTATCCAATCGAACTGCATAATGGACTACGTTCGATTTTATCGGAACGATTCGATAAAATCGAATCCAATCGAACTACATAATCGGCATGATTTTTATTTTTGAAACTTATCTTTTACCAAAGAAATTGTAGGATTTTACTCCATCCTGATCTAAATTGTGAAAGTGTTGTTCCAATGGATCTGATGAGTATATGATTAATACACTTTGAACAGATCCATGTCACGATTTTTTTCAATTCCGGCTGTATTCTGAATACTCGATTTTAGCTCCGACGGAGAATTTGGTATTCTAAATTCCGTGTGGAGGATAATTAATTTTCGAATTCGATTGATTATAAATATGGTATTCCTGAATTACGTTCGGAACGTATATTTCATACTAAATTTCTTTGAAACTTTATAGTTGCGGAGAATGAATAAAAGTGTGTATGCGTGGATACAATTTATGTGTAAAATTGTTTTATTTAAAGTTAAATATGTGTTTAATAAACAATTAAATAAGAATAGTCAATAAAGTAGTGATGCGATATATACAGATTTTAGTAAAGCATTTGATCACGAAATTCTTCTATTTAAGCTCTCTAAACTAGGCTTTCCTGATAATTTTATCAAATGGTTGTCATCTTTCTTATCTAACAGGATACAGAAAGTAGTTTTCCGTAATAATATATTAAAAAAAATATATGTATCATCAGGTGTACCTCAAGGCAGGCATATTGGCCCATTGTTATTTCTTCTGTTTATTAATGATATTGTTGATTTTATACCGTTTTGTAAAATTCTTTTATTTGCAGACGATTTAAAACTATATATGTTATGATTTTAACAGCTTTCGTCAACTCAGTCAATTACTAGCAAGTCTATGTATATGGTGCACGAAAAATCGTCTGTCTCTAAATATTGATAAATGTTGCATCATATCATTTAAACGCAAAAAAATACCATTTCATGGGGATTATTGCATGTATAGTAAACATTTAAAACGAGTTTCTGTTATTAAGGATTTGGGGGTTTTGCTTGATAGTAAGCTTGATTTCATTATGCACATTGATAGTACCATCAATAAAGCAAGTAAAACATGGGGAATGGTTAGACGCTATGGATGCGAATTTTCCGATCCATATGTTATTAAACATTTATTTATATCATTTGTCCGGTCGATTTTAGAATATGCGTCTATAATATGGGCCCCTTATTATACCAACAGAATTTCAAGGATGGAGGCTGTTCAGAAACTATTTCTAAGATTTGCTCTAAGAAATTTTTCTTGGAATGATATATTTAATCTTCCTAGCTTTGAGACGCGATTAAAACTTATCGATATGGTTAGTCTAGTAAATAGAAGAATTGTTTGCAAAATACTTTTCATTCATCGCATTATATCTGGTGAAATTGATGCACCAGAAATCTTGTATATGTTACCATTTCATATTCCTAGGTCAAACCTGCGTCGCACTAGATTTTTTCTTACAAATGCAAGCCGAACTAACTATGGCCAAAGATCTTTACTTAATGGTTTACTTATGGAATATAATAATTATTATGATTTTATTGATTTCGGCTTGTCCGCAAATGCTATTAAAAATAATCTATTTCAAAACATCAGTTGAAGTGTTCTATTGATATACCTATATTGCTTTAATTGTTCATTGTAAATTTTATCAGAGTTCGCATCTTATTTCATTATTAATTATATATTAATGGTTAATTTTGTCGTTGTAATTTTTTTTTATTCTTTCTTCTAAACTTGCAACTGAATCATTTATCATAAAATTTGTTACTACACTTTATTTTAAAATTTTTGTTAAATAAATAAATATAATATATAATTATTTTTAAATTAATAATTTGATTATCTATTTGTTAATGTTAAAGATTTGATTCTACATTGGTTTATAAATTGTTATATTTTCTTTTTTTTTATTATGCTTTTTTTCTGTATTATACTTATTACTTATTATTTGCATTATACTTATATTGTAGAAAGTTTTGTTGTTACTTTGTGATATTAAATAAATAAATAAATAAATCAGTTAATATTTTTGATATAAATGCAGTGGATTATTGGTACCCTGGAATTTCTAACCTTGAAGAACAAGGACGACTCAAATTAGTTGTTGGAGAAGGTAAAATATCAATTCCCTTAACTTGGGTTAATGTTAAATTTGGCTATTTTCATATTTCAAGAAAATTGCATTTATGCACTTAATGATTACTCAAGTAGGGTTGACGTTCCAGATATCGCAAAAAATGCCATATATAAATTTGATCCACGTGAGAATAAATGGAACACAATTTGGGATAATCCAGTTGATAAAAATTGTGTATTCGTTCGTCCTATTTCTTATAAAAATAAGATTTACTGTTTTTATTTAAATGGTGGCAAAATCTTTGATATTAATCAACAAAATTATATTGGAATCATTAGTAAAACTCCAGTTGAATGGTAAATAGTGAATAATAAATATAGAATTTAATGCTACATTTTTAATTTTATTTTAAAGAAAAAATTTAATGTAGTAAAATTAAACGATGATTGCTATATTTTTGGCCGTATTGTAAGAATGATTAACATTAAGTAATTAAATTTTAAATTAAAATATCTTTGTTTTAGAAATCTGGTCATATATCACCTAAAATTGATGGATGGAAATATAATTTCGAGTCAGATGAATGGACGCATTTACATATTATGTTTCCTTTAAATTTAACTGGAACATTTGTTGATTTTGATCTGACAACCATGAATGTGCCATTGAATTTTGATAATAATAAATTATTTGATTTAGATATTTAAAAAAATTACGATAATGAACCTAAGGAATTAGGTAAAATTAAAAAATATTACTTCATAAGGAGAAAATTTACAAATTACTTTATTTTATTGATAAATATTTTTAGTTGGACGTTACCTATTAAAAATTCCATTTATAAATTTATTCTTCATAAAAGTTTTTTTTACTTTTTATTTTTTATTCTAAACCACATCATCTTATGAATACACATACTAATTGTTAATTATAAATGTATGGTACATTCTACACTTTTCCAATTGGTTAATTGAATGTCTGTAACTTTTTTTTCCTTGTTCACTCCAATTGAGAGCATAGAAGAGCTTCTATACTATGCCAGTATCGGGGAAAACGTAACGTTTTTCAAAACGTTTCGAATTGGATTTACGTTCGTTTGAAAACGGTGAATCGGGGAAGACGAACGTAAACTTCAAGAAATCTTGATTTTCGATGTCAAAACTGGTGACCGGATAAAAAAGAACGGTGACCGGATAAAAAACAACAAGATAAAACAGAACAAGATAAAACGGAACAAGATAAAAAAGAACATGATAAAAAAGAACATGATAAAACAGAACAATGATAAAACAGAACAATGATATAACAGAATAGTGATATAACAGAACAGTGATAAAACGGAACAGTGATTAAACAGAACATTTGGAAAAAAAGTTGAATAATATTTGCGAATGAAATTCACAAATTGTTGTTGTGAACCTCCACAACAATTTGTTGTCTTGGGACATCGCTCCGCAGCAGCCTCGAAATGGTTCCATATTCTTATTGGAAACAGTGGTGACCTCCCAGCAACTCCTTCGATGTAGGTTGAGCAGAAATATGATATTTCATTGTAGGTATCCTCATCTGGAAAGGTTGCAGCTAGTTCGTCAAAGACGGTTTTTAAATCCGAGATTGGAACAAATATATATAATATATTTTTTTTAAGATGTTCTGTTTTATCACTGTTCTTTTTTATCACTATTCTGTTTAAATGCTTCAAAAATTATTATAGTAAAAAGAAAAATTTGTTTTTATATAATAAAATTTTATATTTATTGACTGAAATGCTACAAAATAATTAAATAATTTTTAATAATATAAAGAACTTAATTTATAAATTATACACATTAATATTTAGTCAGTTTTAAATAGAGGACTAACAGCTCTAAGAAAATTTATTTCAAATTCTTTTTCCGAAAATCGTTCAACGGACGAACTGTAAAACATTAAATAGAAAAAACATATTAATTTAATTATATTATAGACGTTTATGTAATATTCATTAGGTTAATATGAAAACAATTGTATTTAAAAAAATATTTAAACCATAATATACAGGGTGGACCAGAAATTGGTGATTGGCAGTATTTATTATAGTTATGGTAGTATTCAATGAAAAAAAGTACATATATCGAATTTTATGTTTGGAGGCTACCTTTGCAGCTACAGGCAACCTACAGTGTCTTAACACAGTGTATTGATATCATTGGATAAGTATTCAAATTACTCTTAAGGCCCATTCATAATAGGATAAGGAAACTTAAGCATATTTGTTAATCTTAATTGAACGAAAAGTTAGTTACTGTACGAATACAAGTTGCATTAACAAAGTTCATTATGGTTTGTTGGTTAATTTCTTAAGTTAATTATGGTTTGTCTTATTCCAGGCACATTACGTTTCGGTACAATCAGGTGTTTAGAATCTACAGAATATTAATATATATTTTTTTTTTCAAAATTTATTTTTTGAATAGGTTCTATCTAAAAAAAAAAAATTTAATTTCCACAGAATAAAATAACTTTGATCCACCTTGTGCAATTAATTAAACATATTTAACAATTTATAATTTATTAAATGAAATTAATTATTTATATAGCTTACCGTGCTGCATTTTTTATTGTATCATTTTGTTCTTTGGTATTAAATAATACATTTAATATACAACTAGCATATTCAACGGCATCAACAGCTAAATAACCATTTTGGCTACCTTCTGATGTTTCAATAATATCCAATAATGGTCCACCTGATCTATTTGCAATCATTATTAAACCAGCTGCCATACATTCAACAATACCAATACCAAAATGTTCATTCCACATTGTATGTATTCCGATTTTAGCAGTTTGAAAACATTGTATTAATTCTTGATATGATATATTTACCTTAAATTCAACAGAATTTTCTAATGACAAATGTTTACATAAATCTTGCATATTTTTTAATCTTTCAAAATCTTCTTCGTGCCGACATGAACCAACTATAATTAATTTCATTTTATTCCATAATTGTTCATCTTTAGCTAATAATGTACGTAATTCATACATTGCTTGTAATTGTAATGGATGATCTTTTTCTGGACGAAATTGTCCAATCGACATTATAATAATTTTATCATTATCATTACCATTATATTGTAATGATTTTAAATGATTTATTTCACATGGTGGATAAACACGATGTGTTTTAAATGGTGAATCCCATATAGTTATAATATGATTTTCAGTCCAAGTTGAATTAACCATTACAGTTTGGGCACAACTACCAACCCATCCATAAAGCTATATTATAGAGAATGATATAAAATTATTAATATAAAAGATAATTTTAAATTTTATAGCCGACTACTAATAATAATGAATATGAACTTTAAATAAGACTCTAAAATAGAATAGTACAACCAATTTAGTATATTATTTTGAGTAATATTAATTTTCAAATTGCACACATATATATGGACTAATTCTCCCAAAAAAAAAACTTACCGAATGCGCAATATAACGAATTCATAATTGACCGAATCTCGACCCAATGCCATCGATTAATTCGGTTAATTCGACCCATTGTGCTTCCACATAATAGTGTATTCAGTCAATTGTACATATACTCAATTGTTTAGCCGAATACGCATCGTATAATTTTAAATATCAAAATTTTTCATTTTCATATAAATTTTAAATTTTTTATAATATTCTTTTTAGTGCACAAAAATAATAAACATGTTCAAATTAAATATTTCCAATTACAAATTGCGAATAAATTTGAAACTAAATTAAAAAATTTGTTACTCCAATTTCAAAGTTTTAATATATATAAATTGTATATAGGTAAAACTTTTAAATGTACAATAAAACTCTATTTAAAGTTACTTACCCACGCAAAAATTTTATAATACATCAATTTTAGCCATGTTAAAAATGGATTTTTTACAACATAATTACGATTATTATGTGCATAAACACGGCATTGTACCCGTCTCAACATATCTGTACTAATTGTTGGATAATGTACATAACAGCCAATTTTACAATTACCCAAAAAACGAAATAATGGTAATGTGAATGCAAAACCCATTGTATCTATATAAATATCTGGTGGGAATTTCCATAATGCTTCTAAACCAATCAATAATGATCCAATACTTTGTCCTAATAGTGTACAATATGGATACGTTTCTGGTTCAATCCAATGTCTCCTTTTTAAATATACAAATGATACATTATCTTCATCAAGTGATATATTAAATGTATTTTTAGCTTTATTTAATATTGTTGTTGATGTGGCATCAATATCACCAGTATAAATAATTATTTTTAAATTATCATATTTCTCCTACAACAAAGAATATTAACATTTTTAGTAATTCGAAAATTTCACAAAATTTTGATTTTATATTTTCTTACTTGAAGTGCTCTAACTGCACACCAGAGTACTCTTTCACCACCACCACCAGCATTACAATATGGATGAAATATACCAACATTAACATTATTATTATTACTATTATCTTTATGTAAAATCGATTTTTTTCTTAAAATCCATTTTCTTAAAAAATATAATCCAAAGAAAAGTAATAATACTCCAACTAGGAATGCAGTTAACATCATATAAAAACTTTTGTAAAATGAGTAAAAAGATCGATGAAAGATTAGATTGTTGGATAGTTTTTTTTCCTTGGATTGTAAGAATAAAATTAAAGGAAATATTACTTACACTTGTACAATTTTCTTCATGATGTCTTTAAGTAGTATTTTTGAAATTAAGTTATATTTGTAATTAACTACTTTTTATATTTTACACGTTTTTTAATAACTTAAATCTAATCAGTTTATATTTATTGTTGTTGATTGCCATTTAAAGTAGACAAGCACGTACAGTACACGTCAGATAAAATGTCAAAACATTTTAAAAAACAAGAAAAAACCCTGTTAACAAAATTATATCATACACTCGTTCGTCAATGAAGTGAGTTGCAAATAATAATGCAGATATGAGATATTGTGAGATATTGTTTGTATTTAGATATTAAAATGGTATTTTATTAAATTATTATCAGTAATATTACAAATAGTTAGAATAACTGGAATACAATGGCCTTGGACTTTTATTTAATACGTCCGAGCAGATAATACGCAGCAACATCTCTGGATTTAGAGCACTAGTTAGATTTTAATGAAATTAGACAGTGATGCTCAGCATATACATATTTTGTTCTATAGAATACATTCCAAAAATAATTTATATCAGATTTGAATAATATATGGTTACAAATTATTAGAAATTTAAAACTTTCGTTCAAATTATCGAATAAAATAAAATTATTATTTATATCTTATAGTAACTTTATTTATTGACAAGAATTGGAAGAGATTCATCTACAATTAAATTATTTGTTAATAATACATTTATACTAGGTGCTTTTTTTCGTTGAACAATTGATTGATCGGCAATTACATCATTCATCTTAATATGAACATTGTTATCGAATAAAAATTGTCCTATTAAATGTAAAAATGATTTATGAATCAATTGAATTACAGAATTTAAAATGCCTAAAACGATATAAATAATATTAGAAGAAATATATACATTTTTTTTTAAATATATTTTTACCTGATATCACAATAATTCCTGATATTATTGAACATAAACGAATTAAAAATTGTATAATATCAAAAAATCCATCATTTAATTCTGATTTAACTACAACTTTTAATGCTGACCAATCATATTTAAAATATATTCCAGGTAAACCATAAGAATTTTTATTAGAATCTACAAATAGTAAATAAGTAATATAATACTTTAAATATGTATATAATATGTAAATTACTCAAATTTCTTAAATTTTCTTTAACAGAATACTGATAAGTTTCAAATTTGGAAAACATATTATGGATTTCGGTTGGTACGACTTCAATAAAATATTGCATTACAGATTTTTCTATATAAAATTGAAAATAAGAAAATTAATTTTAATATTATACTTCTTATTTTTACAAAAAAAAATAGATTTGTTTTATTTACCTCCTGGTACAAGTTTTTCATCACCCTCTAGCGGTTGTACTAAATTTCCAGCTAATTCACCATAACTAAACATATTAATACGATGTGTAAAATTAGGTGGTATTCTTTGCATTTCATTTATGTGCCAATGATTATCAACAATTTCTAATGATAATGTCTCACCACTAACAAAATGTAAGACACCAGCTACTTTATTAATCATAAATGTACCATATAACCGACACGCGTCATGTGGTTTATTTGGTATAATTTGTCTTTGTGGAAATTCTGCATCAATATATTTATCAATAACTAATATATTTTTAAATAATAAATTTGTTATTGAATGATATTCTTCACGTAAATATGAATTAACATTTTGCATTTCATTAAAATATTCACGTTGATTATCATCTAAATCCCACCAAGTATTTTCTCTTTTTAATATACCATGTGTAAAAACATCTTGTTTTGTATCATCAATTAAATCTACACCAGATAAACCAATACATGGCATTGCAATTGTTATATCTACAGTCATTCTTATTCTTGTATCCAAATTAACATCCGGATGAAATGTAAATATAACATTAGCATTATTGAAATATGTAACTTCTTTGTATATTAGGAAAATTATTAAAATCCGACTGATTAAGGATACTATAAAAAGAATTCTAGTTTTCGAATTTCTTGCTCTGTTTACATGATTATGAATTAATTATACTTACGTACGCCACCAATCTTTGTTGTTTCTGTGTATTGCTCTGGTACTTTACTAAATGCATCTAAATTTTTAGCTATTTCCAAAAGATTTTTATCGCCACGAAATCGAATCGATGCCATAATGCTAAACTTATAAATTAAACACACAAAGTGTTTTTAATTTTATTCTTTCCGTGAAATCGGTAAAATCAAAATCATACTTTTTTTTTGTTTATCTGTTCACCAACGTGTCATTTTTAAGTTTGTCAAATTTTAATTTGATATTGTTTAGTTTTTTTTTTTTTTAACTTTTCCTTCCTCTCCCAACAGAAAATTCAAATTATAGAACGAACAAAAACAACTAGCTATAATAAATAGAACGAACAACCCAAAAGAAACTAATCGCACAGACAATAGGCTGCTTGCACGGCGAATTTAAAATCAACTGATTTTGAACTTTGGAGGACAAGCAAAATAAATTTTATTGTACAAATTCTTTACGTATTATATCTAATAATTTTAATATAATATTTTATTGTAATAATAATAAAAAATAAACAACTTTTATAATATAAGCAACCACATAGAAATTCTCATTGAATTTATTTTATTTGTCCTCCAAACTCAAAATACGGCGAATTAAACTGTCACTTGCAACCAGCCTATAATCAGCATTGACTTTCTTTATTTTGCATAAAGTGTGGGCTACATAGTTTGGATTCGTTCAGTAAAGTTCAAATTGGATGTACTCATATATTTTGTATGGGAAATTGATTAAGTGGACACATAAGTCGAATCGAATCGAAAAAGTTTGGAACAATTAAAATTTTGCGAATCCAAAGTAAAGAAGATTGAAATTTGATAGTTTAAAAAAAAAAAAATAATATGTAATTTAATCGATTGCAATCGATAGCTATGTGTTCAGTCTAGTTAACCAGTCGAATCGAATCCAAACTGAACTGAGCTGATAGAAAAGAAACTATGGCCAAACACATTTTTAAAATATTTTAAATTTAACATTTTGGAAATCCATTATTTTAAAAAATAAAGTTTTTCGATACAACCAAAACAGCTAAGGTAACAAAACCTGTAAATCGTGTTTTGTTACCTAAGCTGTGTTTCTACAAAAGAATCCACGATGATAATAATGTTGAGAGTAAACTAATGCATTATTATGATCTACTGAAAATTTTCCAATAGGGTAGTATAAAATTATAAAAATCAGCTGTTAATTTCGACGTTTTAATTTAATACAAATTTGATAAATGAATAGAATTAATATTCTTTGTGTTATCAGAAAAAAATAAAAATTGTCATTGCAAATTAATTTTATACGATTGAATTGATAAAAAAAATTGTTATTTTTTTATAAAAAAAATATAATGGACTACGTTCGACCTATTTTAAATTGTTTAGGTACATTTTGTAGTTGCCTTAATTGTACAGAAGAATTAAGTTCACAGGTAAAAATACGAAATTCTGTACAAAAGAAAAACCACCCATAAAAGCTTAAATTAATTTAATTTAATTAATGTTTTTTTAGGGAATTGAACCAAATGAAAGAACCCATTTGTTAGTTGATCCTGTAAATAGTAGTCCAGCTCTTCGACGAACAAATTCAGATAATTTTAGTAATGAATATTCTCAGTCATTACCAAAAAAAGATGAACAAACAGCACTTAGTCGTTTGGTGCAAAATACCGCAATGTAAAAAATTACAATTATTGCTTATTTATATTAAAACTAATGCCTTTTTTTTAGAAATATGATTGATGTTGGCGCAATGGATTCACACAATCTTGAACCACACGAATATAATGATAGAGTTAAAGTTTATTCTCAGAGACTTCAACAACAGTGGAGTAATGTACAACATCCAACAAATGCTCCAACAGGTAAATTTTTATTTAATTTATTTAGATCTTTAGTGATTTTTGTTTTATCATATTTTTTGAAGTTAATTTGATGACCAATTATTCGTTTTATGATTACGTTTTATTATTAGAAATTTGATATGATAATTTTTAACCTAGAAATATAATCTAATTTAGAATATACATATTTTAAATCAATTGACTCGTTTAATTGTAAAAACAAGAAAAGTTATAGAACTTTGAGCAATTAAAATTATTCTAAATACTTTTAAATGTTTTTGAAATAAATGTAAATCTTTTACTTTTGCTATTGGTAAATTTAGAATTTACTTTTAAAACTGCAATATACAACATTAAAATTTTATTACGTAAAAAATGTTTCGTTTGAAAATTTTAGAAACTGGCAATACGTCTAGAAATAGACTTTCATTTGATTTCAATGTTAGTATCTGTTAGTTGTTAGTTAACATCGTTATTATGAATAATATCAAAAATCAAAATAAATATATATTTCTTTTCAAATTCATATAAGTAAAGCGGAAATTATGTTTTTAATAATGAT
Source organism: Rhamphomyia laevipes (assembly GCA_963920725.1). Lineage (NCBI taxonomy): Eukaryota > Metazoa > Arthropoda > Insecta > Diptera > Empididae > Rhamphomyia > Rhamphomyia laevipes. The sequence continues at coordinate 122,389,481 of OY987255.1, read as the reverse complement.
AATTTAAATGTGAAGATAATTTCGTTAACTTAAGTTAGTAAATATTTTTTTATTAAACTGTATTCATAACTTTCATAAATGTAAATAGGAAAAAGTATATAACTACTAACAAAGTGCATTAATTAAAATTATTCATACTAAATTTGAAACCTACAAAAAATAAAAATTTCAAACCAAATTTGGTTCTTCTATTCAGATCTTATTAGATTTTGCTTGAAATTGGTTCACCGAAACTTAAAATTTAATACTCTAAAAATCGTTTAGTTGCACAATTTTGTAAATATTTATAAAATGATTATATAATAAAATTATTGCTGGTGTAATGCTAGAAAAACTAGCAATATAATACAGATTATATTGATATATTAATAAAAACAAAAATATATTGAACTTTAACTACGACATAATGTAATAACTTCCTTTACAAATTGTCGCTGACTTTTATTAGTAGAAACTGCCATATTTTTTAAAAAGTAAATAAACGCACAAAGCAAATATTGCGCAATGAACATTCCCCGATTTATTTTCATGTCTTAATACATATATTCAAACTATATAGAAGGTTCATTATTTTATATATATTCAAACTAGAAGTTCTATTATTTTTTTTATATTCAACATATATGTTTCATATGTTGCCACCAAAATATCACAATTAAAACTTAATATTTAAAAATTAATATTATTATTATTAAATACATTTTAATTTTAGGTCTTTTAAAGGACATACCAAATCCAGAATTTTATTTAACTTCAACGCCAATATCTGCTCCAGATTTATCATTGGTTAGTGTAATATTTTTTTCATTTTCAAATATATTAAATCTTATTAAAACTAAATCACAAATACAAATATATGTAATTTTTTTTTTAGATTAAAAATGCCATAAATAGAGCACAAAATGCAGTTGAAGATATTAAAATTGAACATAATGAAGATATTGTTGTGCCTTTTAGAATACCCTAAAAAATTTTATCATTTTCTGGTGGATGAAAAAACTGAATAATTATTGGTGTATATATAAAAAAAAGAATATTTTTCTATATTTAATAAAAAAGGAAAAAAATTACGTATTTGTATAAAAAATATTATTATTACAATTTATTATCTTTATACAATTAAAGAGGAAGACTTAAAGTCTACACTATATTTGTTAACAAAACAATTTTCTTTTTTTTATTTGAACTAAAATCATTTTTTTCTAAATTATTTGATAAAAAATATAAGATATTTATAATTGTTTGTTTTTTTTTTGCTTGTTTAAAAAAAAATGTTTTATTATATAAAAAAAAAACAAAAAAAATCACGGGGAAAATAAAAATAATTATTAAGAAAAATACAATAAATAAAATATTTACCATAAAAGTGAAAAAATGTTATATAATTTATTAAATTTATAAAAACTATTATGGTTTTAAACAATTTAGAATAGCTTCAGTTTCTTCTTGTAATGATTCTAGTTTTCGCAGTAGAATAAGCTATTAAAAAAAAAATACTTTCGAATAATTAAAATAATTGTAGGAAAATAAAATACCTTGGCAGCTGATACAATTTCCTTTGCAGTTCGCAGTGGCATATGTTCAATTGATTTACTTAACTGGTTTGGTGTTACTTGTGCAATATCTTCAATTGTTTTAAATCCAGCTGTAAATAATTGTTTAGCACGATTCTGAAATTAAAATTTCAAGTGTGGTAAGTTGTGGTAAGCATTATATCAGCATAATATATTTTACGAAATTTAGGAAATTGTCAATATAAATATTAAATATTTAAAAATAGGTAGTTTAATATTGAAATAAAATAAATTTCTATATTTGTTATTAAAAATGATTTATTGTGAAAAAAATGAAATTGTCAACAAATCATAACTCTTTGTTAAAATTTTACAGTATTTTATTAATTTCACTTATACGAAATTAATAGTTGTAACTACTACTTGAATTTCTTTAAATTTTCTAAAATTTAAAATGTTTGAGTGACGTTTGAAAAAGAAACTACACTGTGCATGTTATACTTTTCAAGCTATTTGCAAAGAACCCGAAAAAAATCACTACTACTTCCGATTGGTTCATTTGAGATGCTAATTCTGTAGAAAACTTAATTATGAATTTATTGTAGAAAATTTAAATATAAATTATAAGAATGATACGGACCGACAGAGATCCGGAATATCGACTATACATTAGAAAGTTCAGCTAAAATAATTGGGTCTACTTATCTTCATATTATCTGGGTTGAATTTCCACAAAATTGGCACAAATAAAATAGGAAACTTGCACAAATTTTTTTGGGTATAATTTCCAATTAAGAAACATAAACAGGTTAGAGTTGTGTCTAAGTTTTTTTATTTTGAATGTGGTATGTAGATTCGTAGTTACGACAACTAAAACAAATGGTGAATTTCATTTGATTGGTACAAATTAATAATTGTAAGGAATTTTGTCTACAACCTTCAAAACAAAAAGTAGTTTCGGACAAAAAATTATTATACCGTTTTTTTTTTTTTTTGATTATACTATATTCCTATTTTATTAAGGCCGAATTTCTTGGAGCCGAAAATCAAAAATCAAAGGAAATATTCTAGAAAGATTACATCAATTAAAATTTCCGTTACATTAATTAAAATTAAAATTGTATTTTGAAAAATTCACTTACAATTTTAACTGCAGGTAAATCAAGTAATGGCAACAGTTCAGCTGTACAACATCTATCTAGTTTCTCACTAAGTTTCTCAAATAATGGTTTATAACACCAAAATTCATTGATTTCATCACATAACCGTATAACACAGCTTATTGCAGCAACACTTTGTGATATTAAACTTTGTATCATGCCACGTTCAAAATTATATTTATTAGCAATTGAATGTAATGGCATTAAATTTAATACATCATTTAATATTAATACTTTGTATAAACGATTTAATTGTAATTCTAATGGTCCTTTAATTGACATTGTTTTTATCATTTTAATAGCATGCACTTCGGTTATACCAATTACATTAACTAACTGTCTTGTACCATCATCTAAATTATTATATTCACGAAATAATATTGTTGGTTCTAAATTTATAATAATATTATTATCATCATTTGTATTTAATGATACAATTAAATATAATAAATGTGAATAATTTGTTAATACTAATGATTCTTGACCTTTTTTCAATTCACTGTACATTTTTTCAGCCCGTTTATAATCAATACCTGCTTTAAATGCTGCTTTACCAATAATAGTTAATTCAAATTTTGAACATCTACTTAATATTAATTTTTTTTTTGATGTTGTTGTTGTTGTTAAACTGGATGATGATGATATATTACAATTTAAATCTAATTCTTGTGTTGTTATTATTGTTGAATAATCTTCGATTAGATTTTTATTATTATTTATTTGTATAACTTTTAATATTTTATGTTTGAACATTTTACGTAATATATCCGTAACTAATAAATTAATATTAACTTCGAATTGTACACTTTGTACAAATAATAGTGATTGTTCAATTAATTTAAATAAATCAGTTAAATTATCAATTAATTTTAAACCAATAGCACCTAATATTAATGATTGCAAACCAATTGAATTAAAATTTAACATTGAACTTTGTACTTTGTCCATTGGAGAATATAACATTTGGCCAACATGAAAATTATCCTTTGATGAACATATTAAAAAACTTTCTCCAGTATCACCCATACCAGCACGACCAGCACGTCCAACCATTTGTTTATATTGACATAATGTTATAAACTGATTACCAACATATGGTGCACGAATTATAACACGTTTTGCTGGCAAATTAACACCAGCTGCTAATGTTGATGTACAACATATAACACATAGTGTACCATAACGATAAGCCATTTCTAATAATTTACGTTCTTCAATTGTTAAACCAGAATGATGATAGGCAATACCATATGGTATTGTTTTTGCTAAAGTTGGTGTTAAAGCACCAGATATTTTTTCAATAGCATCAATTAATTGATGTCGTTCATCTTTTTTATGATCTGTATATTTTCTATGGAAAATAATACAAACATTTTTTTTTTTAATTGTATAATTACAAAAAAAAATTACCTTGGTAATATTTTAGTTAGAAGTACAGCAACATTTTCACAATTTTTACGTGTCGAACAAAATATTAAACAAGATTCTTTTGGTATTACTTCTGATACTAGTCCAGCTAAATGATCAGGATCAGATCGTTGTACAGATGGATTATACTGTAAAAATATTATTGGATTTGTTTCGATTTATTTATTTACTTATTTAATCAATGTTAAAATAATGACACAAATTACTTATTATTTTGAATATAAAAATTTTTAATTTAAGTAATTAATTTCTGGTAATTAAAAAAATTTGAATTTCCTAAATTATATAAAACATAAATTAAATTTTGTTGAAAATAGTTTTTCAGAAATGATGGCGTTAATATAAGAATCCGAAATTCAAAAAACGTTAGTATGAATAATCCATTCATTGAGCAATAAGTAAAGAATTTTGAAAAAAATAACAAAAAAAATATATATAGAACCCCGAAAATTCAATTCGATATACTTCTTAAATTAGATTTTTTTTTAAGTCTATTGAAAATAGTATTTATATAAATCTACCCGGATAATTTAATTTCCCCGTTAAGTCTTTTGAAGTAATAAAATTATCGGGGTTCTACTAGTATTTCATATAATTAAAATATATTTTATTCGAAAATGTAATGTATTTTTTTTTAAAAAGTAAATTTCGACTCTACCACAAAAGCTTCATAATTTAGAAATATGGATAAATATTTCAGATATATTTGTCGGTTTTGGTAAAGTGTTTGATACCGTAGGTTGGTTATTTATTTTCTAGAAGAAATGGATATAAAATAGTCATAAATTGATTATCTTAAGAAGAGAATTTGCTACACAGAAGAAATGGTTGTTGTAGCTCGAATGTCCCGCAATGTATTTGGTCCTGTTTTGCATTATCTATACATTAATAATAATATTACTAAAACTAACTAAAAGCCGCCCTATTTGAACTAACCTTCTTCTTTCACTTTCAGGTAGTGGTAGTCCAACATACTGGCCCACAGATAGTAACAAAATTCCTGATCTACTAGATTTTTCATCGCCAAAAATTTTTTTAATAAAAATAAAAACACTAGATTTATAATTATCATAATCTTTAAAGTCTAATTTTGAAAAGCCAATCGGTGATTTAAAAATAACATCATGTACTTATAACATTTATATAGTTCGGCTTTTACACACAAAAAAATAATCAATGAATCACATAAGTGATGAATCACATAAGTCAAGTTCCTTTATTATACTGTAATGGTGACTATGAGATTATTTGTAGCTGCAATTGAACATTTTCAAAAATGCCTATACTCAAATTGTGTCTCAAAAACCAATGAGAATTTAAAAACCCATTTCATATTTAGTACTTTTATACAGATATAGACGTGGCTACATTCTCGTTTAAATTTAGCAGATATTAGGTTCATCAAATAAAACATTTTTTAACTACTTATCATCAAAATATTCATCCGTAGCTTTTAAATAATTACATTAACATTATCAATAAGCTTTAATTAGGACGTTAAAAAGTTATTAAATTTTGATAATGTTATACGGCAAAGATTTAATATGATTCATTTTAAATTATTATATTCAAAATATTTGTGTAAAAGTGAAATATTCGTAATGTAACACAATTCATAATTATAAATTTAAGAAATAATTTCAATTTTATATTATTATTTTAATATGTATCGTTTAAGGAAAAAACTAACATGTTGATGTCTATACTGATTTGAAATTGTTTAATAACTTTGTAAACAAAAGCTAAATTTAAAAATATTTAAGAAATATATAATTTCTTTTATTAGATATAGTTAAATTATAGAATCAAAGAAAGAAAACTTTTGTAAAAAATGAAATATTTTTTAAACGAAAAAAAAAATACCTTAAAATTGACTGTTCGCTTGAATGAAAAAAGTGTTTCTGCATTACGACCATTTGGATTTATTTCCAATATATCATTACCACATTTAATATATTCTTTTAATTCAATTGGGCGAAAACCTCTTGTATAAATATCACTATCTAAAAATTTCGATATATCTGGTAAATTACCAATTGTTGCACTCATACCAATTATTTGTATACCAGCATTTAAACATTTCACTTTTGTTAAAAATGTTTCCAATGTAGCCCCCCGACCTTTTTCACCAATTAAATGTAATTCATCAATAACAACTAAACCAATTTCATTTGCTCGTTGTGCTTCAATTAAACTATCAAATAACACTGCACCTTTTTCAATTGAAGCAATAAATATTGTTTTTCGTTTTGTACGTAATAATGGTGGACATTTACCTTTACCAGCTGTATATTCTTCAACTAAAAAATTCAATTTTAATGCAAATGGTGCCATTGCACTTACTTTTTCCTGTACAATTGATACATATGGTAAAATAAATATAACATTTTTCTGACGACAAATTATCTCACGTAACATTAATATTTCAGCTACTAATGTTTTTCCACCACTTGTTGGCAAAGCATATATTAAGTTTTTACGTTTATGTATAGCTGGTAAATTTAAACATTCTTTTTGCCATTCTAAAAGATATATATTAATATATATATAAGTTTATAATTAAAAATTAATAAAATTTTAAATTTTATTCATTGTTTACATATATTTATATATTAAAAAAATTGTATACCATATAAATTTTTAATTCCTTTATGCTCATAAATTAATTTTTCAATTGTTTCGGGTAATCCAAAAAAAGGTCCTTTTTGTTGAAAATTATAAATTTCTTCAGGAAAAATTTGTGTACGCCATGTAATATCTGATAATGCTTCAATTTCATCTTTATAAGTACTAATATTAATATCACAATTTATTGTTTTATTATGAATTACTTCACTAGTTTCATAATGAGATTCATTAAAAAATTTCGCATAATCTAGTTGATCGTTATCAGGTGGTACAAATGTTGAATTTAAATCATTTAGAAATTTTTGTGTACATTGTAATGAATTATTGTCAACAGCTTCTTCGAAATATTTTTCCTTTCCTGAATTTTCTGTTATATTTATATCGGAAAAAATACTATCACCATCATCATAATTATTTGGCCAATTTGTTATTTCTTCTGTATTATTTTTGGAAATGTTTTCATTTGATTTTGTAGCATTTTTAAATTTTTTTGGTAATGACATTTTTATAAGTAACTTTTAGATTTGATAATGCTGATGCCTGATGCTGGATAATGCATTCAAATTTTAAACTTGCAAACTTGAAGTTTTATTAGTCCCATTAGTCCTATATATCTTCCTCTTTCTTCAATCAATTTCATACTTTCTTGACTTTCTTGATCAAAAACAACAAACAAAAACGACAAAAGCCCAAAAACAGATGATTAATATAATGTTAAATTTCTTTGACCAAAAAAATCTATTTTTTTTCAAAAAAATCTATTTTTTTTCAAAATTATGATGAAATTTTTGATTGAGAAAGTGAAAAGTAATGAATTATATAATCACAAAACTTTTCATATTTAACAATATAATCTTTTTAAAAAAATTTATTTTATTCACACGAAATGTATAAATAAAAATTATTAAGAAATTAATTTTACAAAACATCAAAATCAAAAATATCAGAAAAATATTCAACCTATATAAAATGTATGGGACTAGTTAATCTCAACGCAAACGCAGATATTCGAAAAATTGAACTTTCAACGCGCGTAAAGTTGCCAACGCACGAATTTGACAACTAATTTCATTATCAAATAATTTCAAAAATTGATGGTGCTACAAATTTTAATAATAAGTAATTATTTAATAATAAATTTTAATAATTTTAATAATAATAATTTTAATAATGTTTTAATTTAAATTTTTCACTTTTCAATTCAACAACTGCCAAAAACAATTATTAAATTTTTTCAATAATATAAAACAGCTGATTAAAATCAGCTGTGTTATGTCATTTACGCAATAACTTAACTTTGAGATTATCTGTTACGCCGTTGTGAATGTTGCGTTGTCGTTGCGTATGTTGAGACTATCTTCACCATTACGCACGCACGCGTGTGACGCGACGTAAAGTTTCTTTAACTAAAGGGCATAAGCTAAGCCCATAACTCAAAAACTTCAATATATATAATAAATAAACCGCGAAAATGCTGTTGTAAATTGTAAATATAACTGCGAAATCGTGTAAATAAGTAATTCTTAAATTCTGAAAATTAATTAAGACATTTTTAGCTAAAAAATATAATAAAATAATATATTTGTATAATGTCACAGCCACTATCAAGTGCAGAAGCACACAAACTATTTGATGATGCTATTGAAGAAGGAAGTGAAAAGGTGTATACGTTTAAACATTTATTTGGTGTAAGTTTATCCCTGTGTTATTAATAGATACAATAGGATGTTATGCAAAAATGTTTCATTCTTTTTGAATTTCAGGAAAATAGCTACTTGCGTACTTATAAATTTTCTGAGGAGCAGTTAAAAGAAATTTGTATTGCTTCAAAATGCAAAGTTCATATTCCTACCGCAAATATTTTATTTAGAATAGAGCAACATTACCGAGAAAAAATAGGTCAACCGATTAAAAATAAACTGAGTAGAAACAAACAAAACCGAATTTTATTCAAATCCATAAGAGAATATAATAGAAAACGAGAATTTTATGATGGAAGACAAGAAAAACGAGAAATATGTACAAAAGAAATTAGAAAAAGAATATGGGTTAAAAATCGTATAGAATATTTTCACCTATTGAATTTGGGTTTTTTTGAACCAGCAGAAATCTGCGATGAAAGTAAGTAAATTTCACAACATAAAATAGTTTAAAAGTGAAAGAAAAAACATAATTTTAGATGGAAATGTCGATAATCATTTAGAAGAACATCAAGACGGATCTCATACATTTGAGTTTAGAATGAATGAATCAGATATTCATAATTTTATTGCGATTAAAGAACCAAATTCTGAACCAATTGGTTCTTATACGGATTTCCAATCAATTACAATAATTACATCAACACAACAACAAACTCCAATATAATCAATCCATTTATCATTTTTTAATATTATAATTTTTTCCAGTAATGAAATTTTTCCTTATGTTATTTTTATATGATATAAATCTGTTTATTTATAACTTTCCAATAATGAAATGTTTCCCTATGTTATTTTTATATTATATATATGCTATTTCAATTCAATCTATTAATTTTATTTTTCTAATATAAATAAATAATAAATTTACTCGCTCAAAAAACGCTAAAATATAATTTTAATCATACAAAAACAATGTCAATTCAGTAAATCCCATTGCTTCTGGAGTTAAATATAATTTATCGAAAACAGAATTAAACCCACTTTCATCTAAGGTAATTAGCTGGTTCAACACGTCAAGGAAACTTTATTGTAATATACAATAATTAGTGAATTACATAAGTTAGTAAACTTTTAATAGTAATAATAAAATTAAAAATTCCTCAATAAAAGCTTATGCTAAATTAACGTACAGGTTCAATTAGAAATTTTGTAAAAGTTTAATTAGAAATTTTGTAAAAGTTGTTGAAAAAATAGATAATTAGTTAGAAATTAAATTTTCAACAGCAGCTTGAAGCAATGTAATGTAATATGTAATATATTACAAAAATTCTGTAAATTAATAAAATAGAAATAAAATTTAAAAATTCAAAGATTTAGGTTTTTAACACGATCTAACAACAAACTTAATTTTTTTTAATAATATTGTTATTAATTTAATCGTATTTTTCTATTATCTAAATGTTTTTCTGGAAATATAATATCTGTTTATAAAAATTAATTTGAACTTTTTATATGAAATGTTGATTTAATTATAAAAATAAAAATAATAAAAACTTAACAAAGATTTTTCTAATAATAATTATATTTTCCGTTATCTTGTGGGATTTATTTAGTAATAGCAACTATACACTAATTTAATAAGTATAACTGCTATTACTTTTGTATTTGGTTTTGTTCCCTGCTTTGGCTCTTGGATCTGAAACGTTTTTAAAAGAATAGGTATGAGATTTCTGTTTTCACTGCAAATTATTGTAATCACGCGAATTAACACAGTAAAGTACGTGTATAATGAAAGCACTTCTTAAAATTTGAGACTTGAATTCAAACTTGAACTTAAGATACTTTGACTTATACAAATTGCCAATCAATTAGTTTTGATGGGGTAATTCTGGTTTCTTTACAAATTATACCTATGTAGTTATTTATTATATAGACATACGTTTTGTATTTTGAATATTTTATGCAGTTCCAGTACAACAGTTGTTAGTGTAGGTTTAATTTAATAAGAAAATAAATTATAAATTAGTTATTATACAATATATTTGTTTATTTAATTGTCTACAAAGTTATAATAAAAAAAAATATTATTTTTTAACTGTTTCAACTAATTTTGCCATCATTTTATCTTCTTTAGCTTTTCGTTTAGCTTCTTTTTGTTTCTTTCTGTCTTCACGTTCTTTTTGTTCTAATAACTCTTTAAATTTTTCATCACGTGGATCAATTTTAAAACCAAAATGCCTACGAACTTCTTCAATTAAACGTTCTTTTCGTTCTCTTGTAGCATTTGCATCAGCTTCTTTTTTAGCAATTTTAGCTCTTAATTCTTTTTTCCAGTTTTCAAGTTTTACAATTTTATTTGCGATTTCTTCATCACGCTTAAGAATTGCAGCTAATTTAGTTTCTTTCTCGGTTTTATTCCGATTCATCATTTCTTGAATTGTATGCGGATATGCTACTTTTTCATATTCATGCTGATTATTCATAGTTTCTGGTGTTGGAAAACATATTCTAGGATTAATTTTACTTGCCAAACCATGCCGACCGAACATTTTACGTTGATATTTTTCAGTTAAATGAATCCATGAATGAGGTTCATCATATGGTTTTATTCCCAATAACATTTTTCTATGTTGTGGCAGTAGTCTTGATTTATTGAAAAATTCGGGTGGTGGTTTATTTAATTCATCTCCGTCTTCAACAAATGATGGCGGTACTTCAACCGGTTCTTCTAGTTCAGCATTTTTATGAAGATTAGAAACAAGAATATATTGTATATTTTGTATGAATCGATTGGATAAAATCCTAGATTGTGGTAGAATTTGTGTTTGTAAAACTAACATTTTAAAATAAAACTATTTTAATTTTAGTGACATCAATTATTATTCTAAGATTATTATATTTTATAAATGAAAATAATAAACATAACCTCTTTTGAGAAATGATTAATAAAATTGACATTGACATTTGCGAACGAACGAGTTTTTTACCATTAGAAATTTTTAAAAAAATATGGACTGCTAACCATCTGTCAGTTTCATATATTTCCAAATTAAAAAAGTGGAGCATGATCTGTCGCGCACTGGATGGCAAATCGGCCAGAAAAATAACTAAATGTAGTATAAATACACAATAATACTAGCCCTATCTAGCGACAAGATAATGAAATCAAAATTTTAATTGTCTTGTCGCTAGATTGAGCTACACTATTATCTGTTTTTTAAATATATTTATGTTTTTTTTGAAAAATATAAAAATTTGAAATAAAACAATGATTTTTATTATTTATTGCCCCATAAAATGTATGTATTTCGTTAATTTTTCTCGTAAATATAATTTATGTTCTTTTAGCGAATACTGTTTTCCAATGTGATATAAATTAATTTTTGCATAAGTTTCAATTAAAAGAGAAATTAAAAAATATTTGTGGTTTTCTAAAACCTCACATTCTAAAACATGCTCATTGAAACATTCAAACAGATTATTTAAATTTAAATTTTTAAATGTGTTGATTGTTATTGTACTATATATGTTCTTATTTTTAATTTTATTTTGTATTTTTAATAAATTTATTATTTTGTGAACTGTTTCACAAATTTTCACAGTATCTTTTCGTGGAAATCTTAAATTTCCATAACTTTTTAATTCAATGAACGTTGAGGAATGTGGTTCACAATTATTTAATAGATGTACACAAGTATCACATTTAAGTTTTTTTAAAATGTTTCGTTCTGCGAAACCGGCAATATAAATTACAGGTTCTTTTGAAGAAGAATCTATAAAACTTAGAGGTATATCATCTACTGCGATATTTTCAAACATATCATCATTATCATCTGTTTGAGGTGCTGCTCTTCTGGAAGAAATAGTTAATATATTTGTGTCGTCCAGTGCTATACAATTTGCCTCTATTGATGACTTAACTTCATTATGCAATAACAATTTTTTGTAAGCTGAAGCAAATTGTGCAGCAGTGGGATTATTGTTATATCCCCCCATACTCCTTATGCATGAAAAAAAAATTTCCAAATGATCTTGCGAAAATTTGTATGTTAAAATGTAGTTCAAATATTTCTTTTGAATTATATATTCATTAAATATTTCTTTGAAATTATTCATGAGTATAATAAATCCAATAAATCCTGTTTTGTTTGCTGAATTAATTAATAAATTACCATTTGGTAATTTTAATTTTTCTATATATGATATATTAGTATCAAAAAATTTAAAAAACATTGCACTTGTTGCAGTATTAATTGATTTATTATATTTGCAGCCAAATAAACTTCTCGAATTAAATGCATCAAAAATATTATTAATATTTTGTATGAATTTTATGGTTGCTTCTGCTCCAATAAATTCTGTATTTTTTTCATTAAGTAATTGTTGTAATGCGACTGCTACACTTTCGCTTAATGTTTGTACAGCTATCTTAACGTTCATTTTATGTTTGTCCCACATTATATGTTTTGAACTTAATTTATTGGCAAGATGGACACCAATACTATCTTGGTGTCGTACCAATTTTTCTATATAATCCCATTTTATTGCGTTGTTATCGCCATCATATAAAACGGCTTTATTAGCTAAAGTATTTCTGATGAGCTTTGTACAATGACAAGCATCCAATAAAATATTTATGCGGTTACCTTCCACAGGATGGTTAAAATAAGGTTTCATAATCTGTAAATTAGGATTTAGATGAGTGCACATACCCAAATTAGCAGCATGACCATCAAAGGTCAAAGCAATTATTTTTACACCGGTAGGATGCAAAAACTGTAAAATTTCATTCGTGATGTTCGCTCTTTCTTTTGATTTAAGGCCATTCACTAAAAAATATCCAACAGGTAGCTTCCATCTTTCATTCACACCAGTCAATAAAAATACTAGAGCATCTTTAGCAATAGGTAGCTCCTCTGTTTCTGGTAAACAAGTTCCATAATCGATGACACCTACATATTTTTTCAGCTGATGATTCCATTCCATATGTCTGCGTATAGCCATCTCATCTACCATAAGACATGCAATAAGTTCCTTGCCTTTCTCTTTACATATTTGTTGTTTTATTTTTAATATGTTTAATGCTTCCTTTGTAAATCCGGGGTTTCCATCGGTATGTGAATACCAAGCACGAATGGTATTGGGTGCTGGTAATTTATTTTTGTATATACTTTTTACATACTGATATGCCCTAGGGCTATAAAAATGTAATGTTAATGCGAAAGTCCGCAGTTCCGGTGGAAACTGACCATGTACTTTTCCTTTATTTAAAGCAACTAGTACATTTTTTTCGTCATAACAAATAGTCTATATAAAAAAAAAAAATTATAAAACTTTTATATAAGTATAATTATATTGAAAGTAAATAAAAATGTATAATAATATACAATTCCATAATATACAATTCAAAAAATATTTATTAAATCTATGTCTGGATTCCTCCTTTTTTTACCTGCAGCACTTCCTCTGCGTCTTCACTGATTAAATTTTTTTGTTTGAGGCTCGCAAATAAAGTTCGAAGTTTTGTAATTGTACGCTTCTGTCGTATAGTTTTAGCTTTTAAACGCTTTATTTGCTTTTCCTTTTTTGTGTTAACCCGATTTAATATTTTAACACATTTAGCTAACGTTTTTGGTGTACAATTATCAACATTTTCAATATCCCCTGGGTATCGAATTTTTTTACGAATTGGTGATGGCGTCTTTAATAAAACACTTTCCATTCTACAAATGTATTTCAATGAAATATTACTATTAAAAATTATTTAGTATAAAAATCTTACGTAGCAGTAGAAGTGCTAGGAGCATTCTTCAAATATTCAACGTCTTGCCTGAAATTTTTTATATTATAAATTAACACATAACAACTGTTAAAATTACAAATTACATGTTTTCCATTAACGAGAAAATTGAAGGAATAGCTTCTGTATTTAATAAGTTATTAGAGGAGCCCTTTATAAAACAATCATCCGTAAAATGTTTTGAACATAGTACAGCTGTCTTGGGATGATTGGATACATCTTGATTATTCAAGACCCTTATAGCTGTAATCCAACTGCTATATAATTTTGGATCGGACCTTTTTAATCTAAAATTCAATAAAAAAATTATGTTATATCGTTGTATGGCAAATATTTTCAAAAACATGGACATTTATAAAATTATTTACTAATTGAGTTAACGAAAATATACTTACAGATAAAAACTAACTTCCTCTTTATTTTTGTATTCCACAGAATTACATCCTTCTATTATACACTTTCGTCGCCCCATTTTCACCAAACAATAAATATCAATGACAAATCAAATCACAAATAATATTAATATATTATTATAAAATCCTCAATTGTTAGTAAATAAATATCAATCACAAAGCAAATCACAAATAATATTAATATATTTATAAAATCCTCAATTGTTAATAAATACACTTTGAAATTACAAATCAAATCACAAATAATATTAATATCCTCAATTGTTAATAAATACACTTTGAAATTACAAATCAAATTAACTTTTTATAATTTTGTTTCTTTTGTAATTAAAATAATCACAAAACACAGGTATAGTTTTTTTTATCTGTTTTGACGTTTGTTTTAGTTGTACAACTTGCCGCTTTGCTATTACATGCGCTGTAGATGTTAGGTACGCTTATGAAGTTGGCTGTTAGCAGTCCATATATTATATAGTCAAAGAAAAAAATAAATGACCGAATTAAAGCCTCAAATCAAAACCTACACTATTTTACAAGCCCATAAATTAGATTTCACTCTAACTCATGCGCGCAAAATCTAGTCACACTTTTTTACAAAATTTGTATATGTTGATATGAAAATTTTGTATTGAAATGAAATGAAAACTCTTGTTATTTATATTTTATAACAAATATATATCTTTTTTATTTACAATTTTTTTAAGAATATTATAATAATTATAAAATATAATAATAATAAAAGAAAATTAAATTTTTGTTGTAATTCATTATTGTTTGGAACTCATGTTGTAATGCAGGAATTCTTATGCCACATCACATCGCGTGTACATAAAAAATAAAATAATATTAATAATATATAACAAAAAATTATAATTATTAATAATTATAATTATAATACTGATATTTCAGTTTAAAATAAAAAATTAGCTAAAAAATTAATAACAAAATTAATAGGAACATTTCATTTCATATTTTGCATATATTATATATTTATTTTTTCATATGGTAAAAATAAATATATAACCAATAATTTTTAAAAATAATAGCAAAATAAAAGGAACATTTAGTTTTCTACATGCTAACTAATTACTACATAAAAAATAAAAATAAGAATAACAAGCGACTTTTCAGTCATATAAATAAAAAAAGCAATAACAAAATAAAAAAAAAAGCAATAATAAAATTAAAAGTGATATTTCAGTCTTATAATTAATAAATTAAAATGCTCAGGCTTTAATTATTTTTAATATAATATTATTATAGTTTTTTTTATGAATTAATTAATTTTAACTTGGATGGATAACCTTAATTATATATATAATTTTTTTTTTTTACAAATTAATTATAAATTCGACAACTAAGAGAAAAGCTGATGTAAATATACATATATATATCAATTACAAAAAAAAAAAAAAAAAAAAAACAATTAATATTTTTTAATATATTTGATAATAAAAACCTCTGAGAGTTAACTTTTAGGAATTGTTTTTTTTTGTGTATTTTTACAAAAAAATATGTAATTTTATAATTATGTATAGTATAATATGAATCAACAAAACATACAAATTACAAATTGAATATTAGTTTTTTTTAATATAATATAATATTTTAATTTTAATTTTCGTACTTTATTTGGTTATCTATATGTTAATATAATTTCTTCTCCCTAAATAAGCGGCAAATAATTATAATAATAATATTTACTGTTTTTTTTTTAATTTTTCAAATTTAATTTTTTTTAATCAATTTTATAATAACAGTCTTTTTCATTCTGAGGTTTTATTTTCTTTTAGAAATCTAGTTTGTATTTTATTATTTATTATTGTGCATTATTATTGTACATCGGCACGTTTATGTTCAATAAGTGCACGAACTGTACCAGTATCAGCAGGTAAATCAAATTTTCGTCAAATTAATGATTTATCTTTGTTGCGTTCATTAGTGAGCAGGCAATCTACAAATAGCACGAATCCACTTTAAATTTAATTCCTTATCTTTAGGAAATCCAAAACTTGGAATTGATGGTTCAGAAGGAACATAATTTGATCTACAACCTGGCACCACACAATGTCTCGGCATTATAAAAACCAACAAAAAAACTTATAAGTAAAAAAAAATTGCACTTAATTATGTACACCTATATGTCATTTAAATTGCTTTTAGCGCACTTATTTATTATTAAAAATTAAATTATTATTAAAAACTATCAAAATATATAGTTTGTTTTTATTTACAAAAAAAAAAAAATGAAAAAAAAAAATATTTTTTAGGTTAGAATTTGTGCTCATTTTTATCACATAAATTACACCAGAAATACACAATGCCCGCACAATTTTTTTAGATTAATTTAATCTATTATTATTTAATAACACTTTTAACTACTTTTAGGTTTTTAATAATTTTTATTTACCTATTATATTTAACTTTTGCTTCCGAACATTCAGCGCTTGGTATTACCGGCATTTAATTTTGACGTATAATATTATAATTTCTGTGACTACAAATTTTTGCGCATGTATTGTAATGACACGGCTTTTAGTAGTGTTGGTTTGGCTCAAATACATTCAGCAAAAAGTAACAAAAAGTGCCACTTTTTGAAAATTATGTTTTGTTGCTTTTCATTCCATTAAAATTTATATCAATCTCTTTCATTTTTCATAAAGTGAAAACGGAAAAAGCTCAAAACATTCAAGCTTTAAAAAATTGGAAAAATCATATATAAACATTTGCATAGTTTTCCCGGTAGGTTTCAGAAAAAGCTTCAAAAAAAGGAAAAAAATTATGATAAATATCAATAAAGGTTTGGGTATATGATAAACAAATGGTTTTACTATATGATAAACGAATTACATTTTACATTTAATATGATAAATCAATTTCAAATATGATAAATCATAAATATAAAAACCAAAGCGAATGAAAATAATTATTTTTTATAAAATAATCTGTAAAGTATAAAATCAAATTTCAAAAAAATATTAATAGCTTTTTACAACAAAAAGAGCTTTTATTTAGTTCATAATTATTCTTCCTGGGGGAGTTGTCATATAAACAACATTTTAAATTTTTTCACTTTTTCTCACTTTTGCTGAATGTATTTGAGGCTTTACTCTTCGGTCGTCGTCATACATAATTAAAGTACTAAAATTAATAATGTAGTATGTACTTTACAACTTTACTTGCCAATGGTAAATTCGTTACAAATAAATGTACTCAACTCAGTATCAGTCAGTACTCACTTCACTTATCTCTTGATTCCAATCAATATGAATAGACGTGTTTTTTCTTGTGCTTTTTCTGAATTATATTAATTACGATTTTCCAACCAATTAATTTTTGAATTTTTAAAAAAATTATTGTTATTGTGATTAATATATTATCTTGTATAATTAATATTTAAATAATTATAATTATTGTGATATATATTATCTTATGTAAACAATATTTAAATCGGTCTAGAAACTATGTATCTAGAATCTTTAGTTAGTTCTAAATTTGATGAAATACAAATTGTCTTCTCAATCTGTCGGAAAGCAACTTCTGGCTAAAAATAAAAAGTCAAACAAGAATAAAAAAATCTAGAAGTTTAAAAAAAAAACTGGTGGATCTCAAAATGATTCTGAGAATTTGATTATTAGTTCTAACATCGCTGTGGATTCTGATGTTACTCATCAAGAAATTTTACCAATTTCTGATAATGTTGATGATATTAAATCGAATAAAGATGTTGTGATTAGCAGTGTTGATACTGCTGACGATCCCAGAGTTGTATCTATAGATGTTCCAGTTGATGTTCCAACACTGCCAGTTGGTGCTCTAACTTCTCCAGTGTCTATTGTTATGAATCTTGATAATTTGGTTACTACTGTTGAATCGGTAGATGCTTCTAATGTTGCTACAATAGTTGATAAAAATTTTAGACCAATAATTATTGGTGTAGTGTAGATGCTTCCTTTGAGTGTACTGCGAAAATTAATAAGCTTAAATGACTGCATCTATCAAATATCAAAAATGATGTTACGACTGATCAGTTGATTAATTTTGTTTCTGGAAAACTTGAAATTAATAAAATTATAATGGATTGTTATCTTCTTGTAAAGAAAGATGTGAATATTTCATTTCTTAATTATCTGTAATTTAAAATTGGTGTACCTATTGAGGTGTTTGAGAAAACTTTAAAGCCTTCTTTCTGGCCTGTAGGAGCACATGCTAAAATGTTTGTCCCTTCAAAAAACATAAAAAAATCGCCCGAGAAGATTGGTGAGTTAAATGTAAATTCCAATAATTTACATTTTGTTCCTGATAGTTCATGTCCAGTAGTTCTAAGTTGTAATTCATCAAGCATAGAGAAAATTAATCCAGATGATCTTCGTCTGTATTTCCAAAATATTAATGGTATCAGAACTAAGCTACATGATTTTAAATTAGCTGTACATATTGGAAAATGACTATGATGTGATTTGTTTAGTTGAAACTTTGTTATATCCATAAAATCTTTCTAGTGAATTCCTTGACGTGAGTCATTATTCTATTTTTCGTCGAGATAGATATTTACATAAACATGAGAGAGGTGGTGGAATCCTAGTTGCAGTTAAGGCATCTATAGCCGCTGTCAACGCTTGTGAGGATCATATATCCTAGACAACAATGAAACGCCTAAACTTTTTATGCATAATTGCTTAGATTTTTAAAAGTTTTATTTAATTCTTATTATTATTTGTCAGAAAATTTATTATAAAATTATTATTCTTACAATATTTGAGTTGAAAGGACATAACATTAGTTTGTTAGTACCAGGAATATAATTCAAAAATTGGAAAACTAGAAGTATACTTATTATTAATTTTATATTTGTTATGAGTTAATAACCGCTGTTCCTGTTGACCTTGTTCACATTAATATTGAACAATTATGTTTATATATGTATATCATAATTGTTCAATATTAACGTGAAAGAGCAGCATCTATGGTTGATAAATTGTACATTTTTCTCTAATACATTCCACCTGCGAGTCAAGCTGATGAGGCGTATCAGAAACATGCTGTCAATGCCACATCCATGATGCATACATATAGAAGTGAAGCGAATATTAATTCTATCACTTGGGGTGACTTCAATTTGCCAAATATTAAATGGGAATTTGATGCAGATGACAAAGTTTTAGTTCCTTTTAGAGTATCTACGGATTTCTGTAAATTATTGATTCTTTCTTTGATAATAATTTAGGGCAAATTAATAATGTTCTAAATATGTATGGTAAATTTCTCGATCATGTATTTTTAGAAAATGAAATAATTCATGCGGTGAGTCATGTTGAGTTGCCGTAGGTCACTACTGATTTTCATCACTGCATTGTTGTTAATAAATATAATTTTTTA
The DNA here is from genome assembly GCA_963920725.1 of Rhamphomyia laevipes. NCBI lineage: Eukaryota > Metazoa > Arthropoda > Insecta > Diptera > Empididae > Rhamphomyia > Rhamphomyia laevipes. The sequence continues at coordinate 122,369,516 of OY987255.1, read as the reverse complement.
TATTCCCATATCAAATGAAGAATTTTCTCTTGAGTTTAAGTTTGGTAAGGCGTATTATTGCTCTTTGATACGTTCTTTTGTTCAACAAATTGGAATAATTTGCTTAATAGTGAGAGTTTAGATGTTTCCTATAACCTATTTTTACTAACTCTTAACAATGCATTTTATAATTTTGTACCTAGATCGAAGAGAAGATGTAGTTCTGATACTCCATGATACAATAAGTAATTAAAAAGATGAAAAAATGCTAGAAACAAAGCTCATAAAAAATCTCTAAATAGCGATTGTGCCATTTCTAGAGATCTATTTGTGCGATTGAGACGTGAATATGAATATTTGCATCGGTTTTTGTATAAAAATTATATTTGGTCGATTGAATCTTCCATCAAGAATAACAGTAAATCATTCTGGGTGTACATAAAAAAAAATAGGAATTCTACAGGTTTCCCTAATCAAATGGTGTACAATAACAATGTTGCTAATGATATGCAAGCGTCGGTTGATTTATTTGCTGAGTATTTTATTTTAAGTCAGTCTATAGAGATGATATGGCTGATATGCTTTCGTCAGATTTATCGTTAAAAAATATATACCCTATTACGGATTTAGGTACTTTAACAATTTCGGATGTTGACATTGTTGAAGCCATAAACTCATGCGGTAATAATCATACCACAGATCCTGATTATGTGGTGTGTAAAGTGTAATTTATTTCTTAAAAAATGTTGTCTGGCAGTTCCTTTATGTTTGATTTTTAATAAATCATTATCTTGTGGGATTTTTTTGGATAAATGGAAACTTTCATCCATTAGTCCTATCTTTAATGCAGGCCATAAACATATTATCGAAAACTATCGTGGAATTGCAAAATTGCAAGTTATACCTAAATTGTTTGAATCGATAGTTAAGAATAAGATTTATGATAATATCAAAAATTCTTTGAGTCCTTTTCAACATGGATTTATGTCCGGTAGGTCAACTAGTACAAACTTAATCGTACATGTTCAAAAACTTGTCACTTACATTGAAAATGGATATCAAGTTGATGCCATATATACTGATTTTTCAAAAGCATTTGATAGAGTGTCTATTAAAATTCTATGTAGCAAACTTGAAGCTCTTAGATTTCATTCTGCTTTATTTAGTTGGATTAAATCTTATCTGATAAATAGATTTCAATATGTAAAAATTAATTCCTTCAAATCTAAAAAGTTTGAAGTTCTCTCAGGTGTTCCTCAAGGAAGTCACCTTGGTCCTCTTTTGTTCATTATTATGTTAAATGATCTTCCTCTTGTTCTTCGTTTTTCTTTTATCTTACTTTCTGCTGATTATCTTAAATTATCTATCTTAAATTATCTGCTGATTATCTATTAAGGATTGTAAAAAACTTCAATGTGACATTGCTATTCTCCTTCATTGGTGTCTTATCAATAGTTTCACTTTGAACCTTGATAAATGCTCTGCTATGTCCTTTTTTCGTTGTTAAACCCTATCGCTTTTAACTATTTTCTTGGTTCTTCATCACTAACTAGGGTTGTGAAAATTAAAGATTTAGGGATTATTTTAGATGTAAAATTATCTTTTTGTTTCCATTATGACTATATTATATTCAAAAGCTTTTAGAATGCTTTGTTTTTTAAAAACAAACTCAACAAACTTTAGAGATATTGGTACTCTTAAAACTTTATACTTTTCTTAGTTAGGAGTATCTTTGAGTATGGTACTTTGATTTGGTCTCCTTATTACCAACTACATCTTGACCGAATTGAAAGATGTATGGTTTTCGTGTCTTTTTCACGGTATGCATTGTATAAGTATGGTTTTCGTATTGAAGCTCTTCCTTCTTATCCAGTAAGATGTAAACTACTTGGTATGGAGCTCTTATCAAATAGGAGGAAAATCTTTTGCGTAATATTTATGTATGATATCTTAAATAGCAGAATTGATTGTTCTGAACTGTTGAGCGTAGTTAATCTTAATGTTCCTTTAAGAGAATTGCGAATTGATCGTTTTCTTTCTGTTCCATTTCATAGAACAATTTATGGTAGATGTGAACCGTTCACAAGGGCAATGATTCTCAATCATTGCCAATACAATCGGCTGAATCTGATAACAGTTTGAATTTGCAGCTAGTGTAAGAAAATTATACTGGTTACACATTTCTTATTTAAAAACAAATATATCAGCTGACCAATTAAAGAATATGTCACTCAATCAACTTGAATACATTTTCGTGTCACCCTCTTGTTAAGAAAGAGGTTAACATATCAAATCTAAATTTAATTTCTTTCAAACTAGGGGTACCAGAAGATCTAATTGAAAAAATTGTTTCTCTTGATATTTAACAAAAACATGTAGACAATATTGCCTCTCTAATGGGCTCTAATGATGTCTTCAGTGCGAATAATTTCATTGTTCTTGGTGATTTTAATTTACCGAATATCAACTGGGAATTTGACTGTGATGATAACTGTTTAATTCCCTTTGGTGTATCAAATGGTACTAAAAGATTTGTTATTGATTCATTTTTAAATAATAATTTAAATCAAATTAATAATGTACCTAATGCACATGGTAAATTTCTGGATTTAGTATTTCTAAGTGATGATTTTAAATATGTGGTTAATTATTTAGATTCACCACTTGCTCGAACTGACTCTCATCATAGAGCTATCTCTATTGAGTTGTATGAATTTCTTCCTCTATCAATTTCTAATATTGATTCATGATATATTTTTAATTTTCTTAAAGCTGATTTTGCTTCAATTAATTCTTTTGTTTCTAATATCTCATGGGAAGATTTGGTTATAACTGATGACTTAGGTTCTGCATATGATAAAATTTTATCATCGCTTCATATTACTTTTAATTCGTTTGTTCCAAAACTAAAAAAGCGATGTTCTTCTGATCCTCCTTGGTACAACAGATCTTTAAAGCGTTTAAAAAATGCTAGAAACAAAGCTCACAAACGATCGTTAGGCAATGACCGTCAAGATTATAGAAATAATTTTGTTCGTTTAAGGCGGGAATATGAATTCCTACTCTACATCGATTTTATATAGAAGCTACTTATGGTCTGTGGAAATAATATCAAGCATAACAGTAAGGCTTTTTGGATTTATATGAAAAAAATAAGAAATATATCTAACTTTCCGAACCAAATGTCATACAAAACCAGAACTTCTTATTACATACAACCAACGGTTAACCTTTTTGCTGCTGACTTCTTTAAGTCTGTCTACTGCAATGTTGATTCGGGTTCTGATGTTTACTTACCCTAATTCTAACTTATGTCCAATATCGGATTTAGGTCAGCTATATATATATATCACCAAAGAAGATATTGTCAATAGTATAAATCTGCTGGATAATAATCACACACCTGATTCTGATAATATCATTTTATGTTGTTAAATCTTGGTGCAACCATTTCTGATAATTTTCAACAAATCTCTTATTACTGGAATTTTTTTAGAACGCTGGAAAATGTCTGCCATAAGTCCTATTTTTAAAGCTGGTCTTAAACACGATATTGAAAATTACCGTGGTATTATTGCTAAGCTTTTAGTAATTCCAAAATTATTAAAATTAATTGTTATATTAAAAATTTATGAAATTGTAAAAAATACTATAAGTTCATTTCAGCATGCTTTTGTTTCTGGTAGATGAACTAGGACTAATTTAATGTTGTACTTTTACACCAATAAAATTATTAATTTAATGGAAAATGGCTATCAAGTTGATGCTATTCTTCAAAGCGTTTGATAGAGTTCCAATAAGGTTATTAATCAACAAATTGAGTGCGTTAGGTTTTCATTCTTCTTTATTAAAATGGATTGAATCATATTTATCAAATAGAGTGCAATATGTTAAAATTGGCTTATTTATATCTAACAGTTTTAAGGTCCTTTGTGGTGTTTCACAGGAAAGTCATTTGGGCCCTTTATTATTTATTCTAAATCCAATAATGTTTACATTTTCTTTAGATAGTAATACTACATATACTTACAAGAAGTGTTAAGGTAAAGGATTTAGGAGTTATTTTAGATACTAAATTTAATTTTCATTTTCATCTTGACTATATCTCCTCAAAATCATTTGCTATGCTTGGTTTTTTAAAAAGAAATTCACGGGAATTTAGAGATATAATGACGTTGAAAACTTTTTACTTTTCTCTGTTCAGGAGTCTCTAATTATCAAGTACATATATATTGACTAGAAAAAGTTCAGAAATAATTCTCACGTTATGCTCTTTGTAAATATGACTAGAGGTCACAGGTAAAATCTTTGTATGGCGATTTCGTAGGTAACACTATGACGCATCCAAATCAAATTAAAAAAAAATTTACACCCGGCAAAATTTTGAGAAAACTGGCATTTTTCCAAAATCTGATTAATTTAAAAAAAAAAAAAATCATTACTTTAACGCAGACCTAGCAACCGGTGAAAATAACGGTAAATTAATTGTCTATTAAACACGCATAGTTTGGATATTCTCGGTTCAATACACTAGAAGTTATAATTGAATAAGTACTTGTACCTACTTCTCCGAAGGACTTTTTTAAAACACCCTGTAGCTCAGTGGGTGTTGAAAAATGCATACGATTTTTTGCTTATAATGAACCACCCCTTAACTTGAAATTGATTTGTATATATACTATATATATATAGATAACATATATTGTATTTATGAATTATTTAGTGTATTATTCTTACAGCTAGAGCGGCTCGAAACCAATAGGTCTATTCGGGAATATTTCTACAATTTCTTTCTACTTAGAAAACTATCAAAAAAATTCGTATTAAAACAAATCAATTCAATTTCAGTTTAACGATGTTGAACTGAAAATTAATTCGTGTTTGTTTCTTAAAAAATCTGCCTGAAAATCCAACATTATCTGCCTCGAAATTTCGATGGTCTAGAATTTTTACCTTGTACAACAAGGCAACGCAATAAAAAACACTATGAAATATCAGTTTGATGTGTACGAATAAACCCAAAATAAAAATGGTAGATAATAACGCAGTAAGTATTTGTATATACTCATTAGAATAACTAACTTAAAACTATCAAAACGAAATAGCACGTCAAAATTCTCCTTTTTAATAGTTTTTGCACTCCAAATTCAACCCTTTTTACACATCAAATTCAACCTTTTTTAAAAATAATTTAATATTATTAATTTTTTATTAAACTATAAATTCTACTTACTGAATGCTATGATAAAGGTTGAAATTATTATTAATTTGCTAATTCGAGTAGACTATTTAGATTTTTAAGGGAATAAGTTCGACAAAATTTGCAGAAAATTTTTTTTTTAAATTTGGTAGCTATAAAAATATTTTATGTTTCTACTTTATTCACTTTGAGTGCCGCCGTATATATTGAGGCAAAATTTATATGCCGTAATTCGTAATATATTAAAGTGTGTCAGCTGGCGGTACACGCGGCACCTAGGAAATTCCGTTTTCATTATGTGCCGAGTGTACCGCCGGGTGTACACAGGTCATTTTGCAGATGACGAATGACGATACTATACAAAATAATCGTTTGGGTATAGTTTCTTATTTACTTGAACTCCTGGCTAAAATACCTTTGTGAATGAAAGCATAATACCTTGGCGTGGCAGACTAATTTTAGTTGCAGGTATTGTAGTTGCTAAATGGAGCGACAAGCGAGAAGTGCTTATGTTGATCACAAACCATGATTTACAAGAAGTTCGAACTGGAAAAAACTGTAACAATGAAGATATCGTAAAACTTGAAATGATAATCGATTATAATTTTGCCAGATCAGGTACTGATTTATCTTATCTGATTTTACGTCTTTACGCAGAACTATTTGTTGGTACCATAAGATAGCATTTGAATACCTTTTAGGTACAGCCGTTGTAAATGCGCTTGTTTTATACAAACAAAGTAAACCAAATATAAAAATAGCTGAATTCAGAAAATCGATTTCATCAGAATCTAGTGTAGTTCAACGTCTACAACAATCATCTAAACGGCACTTTATAAAAACGTTTACTACCAAAGATAACCGCAATAGAATAACACGCAAAAGATAATCCGACATTATGCCTAGATTGCTTCAATAAATTACATTAATTATTATTTTATGTATTATATTTCATAAATGTACAATAAATTTTTATTTTTATTTTGTTTGATAATTTTTATAATAATAATGAATTTTTATGTTTGAAATAAAATTTTTATGTTTGTAAAACCTTTTGTTTTGTGCCATTTTTTACCTGTTATACCTCAAATTGTACCTGTGTAACTCATAAAAAAAATATCCCGATTTACTTTTATCAAGGTGCCACTGTATTTATATAAACAGATTAAGACCATTGCCATTCGAAAAATATGCTTCATGAATTGTATTATGTGTGTACCGCCGGCGGTACACGTGGCATGTGTATAAAAATATGGTGTGTATCACGGGCATGGCACATGACATTCAACGTGTTAACATCAAATCATAAAGAAGAGTGTCACGCCCAGGGGCCCAGCTTTTAAAAAACTTATAATACAATTTTTGGTCAGAATGAATCAAAGAATACTGTAGTTAGTATTTCAGTATAAAAAAAAACCTGTGATTTTTGGTTATATTTATCCGAAAATAAGCTAAAATTGAAAACAATCAGCTTTTCATCTATATCATTGATTTTCTGGATAAATCTGAACATTTAAAAAAAAAAAAAAAAAAAAAAAAAAAAATGAGGTGGATACTAAAAAAGAATCAATAATGGTTCAGAATGTTTTTTAGTAGTTCTATTACGTAATGCCCTTTACATAACACTTTTTTCGGAATTGTAATTAAAAACTAAAAAGTTATGCACCCATTTAAAAAAGTGGGCAACTGTTTAACGGTCACTCCGACTAATTATAAGTATTTGAAAACGATTTTGATTGGGTTAAAGCAGTGTTCCGCAAACTTTTTCAACCTGCGGCCCCAATTTTTACTACTCAATATTTGGCGTACCATAACTTATAGTGATAAAATACTTTTTGAATAAAATATACAACTTTTTATAATTAACAAATTGTGATTATTTTAGAATAGAATTGCTAAATTTTTAAATTTATTGTTCAATTATGGCGGCCGTTTTATTTTTTTCCATGGACCCCAAGTTTGCGGAACACTGGGTTTCCACGGACCCCAGTGTTTGAAATACTATTATAAATATTAAAATGTCTAATTGAAATACTTTTACGAAAATATTTAAATTTTTATAATACTTTTTGTACGACGGTAAATTTGTACATAAAGATGGGAAGTATGAGTATATTAAATATTTGTTTCAAATAAAATTTTAAAATAAAAATTAAGAAAAAAAAAGTTTGACGAATAGAAAACTTATATAATGTTTAAATTAATCTTTATTATTTTAAAAATATTAATTATTACAATAACTTATTTTCTTAGTATCTCTTATTTTACTAATTAAATAAAAAAAAAATAGAAATATTTTAAATCAAATAACTGCTTTTTTGATGAGGTCACTTTTGGTATTAGATTTAACATTTTTTTTATAATGTCGGAAATCTAGGGCTATGTTCTCTAATTTGTGCTGCTCTAAAACGATCATCGGTTAATGTATGCCGTAATTCTTGAAGTTGGACATTATATTCTTTAGCAAGAGTTTCCTTTTGTATACATTTTTCATGTTCCCGATTCAATTTTATCTTTATTAATAATATTAAGTTCTTAATATATTTTTTAAAAAAAACTATTTATAATTTTTGTTACCTCTAAATCTAAAGTTTTCTCTTTCAATTTTTGCACTTCATTTGTTAATTTCTTTTCTAATTTACGATAATCATCCAGATCATACCGGGCTTTATCTAATAATCTTTCCAATGTATCATTTGTAACTTGTACACCATTATTTGAACGGTCAGTATTACGACGTAAACTTTCATTTTCTCTTTCAAGCTTCAATTTCGGTTGAAATAAAATACAATATATATTTATAAAAAAAAATTTACGTTATTTTTTGAAAATATAAAATTAAATATACTTTAGTTCTAATGGTTCCCAATTCATCTAATTCAGCATTTAATTTATCTCTCTGTAAATCTAATTTTTCACAAAGCTCTTTCATAGCATCTAAATCAATTTTAACAATACGGTGATCATCGTATGATTGTTCCAATTCTTTTTCTAAACTAGAAATTTGCGATGACAAACAATAAATCTAAATAAAAATAAAATGTATTAAAATTAAAAAATCCTGACGATCAATGCGAGTTCGTAATTGAAGAAATATTGATCTACGTTTGTATAAATGTTTTCTCGTCTTCGTTGGACTTTCGCATACATTTCATAGAAAAATCTAACTTATTTTCTACTCTATTTACAAATTACTAACTCAATAACAAAAATATTCAAAAAATGAACCTGTTTTTCTAATTTTTCAATTATTCCAATCCTGATGCCTAATTCTTTTTTCAGTATAACTATTTCTGATTCAGCTTCGCATAATTGACGTCTTCAAAAAAATAAATAAATAAATAAAATATTATAAATGAAATTAAACAAAACATTCAAATTTAAAATAATGGTAATAAATAAAATATAAATTAAATAAAAAAAAACAATATTATTTAAAAAATCGAACATGTCTCCTGGGACAATGATAAAAGCTACAATAAATATATAAAAAAGAGCAATTCCATGATCATTTTATTTGGAAAAAACAATCTATTTAAATATATATAGTTCTTAAAATTATTATACTTACTTGTGTTCAGCAGATTCAATTTCCAAACTATGATTGTTACCTTCAAGCATTACAGCATCATGTGATAAACTTCTATAATGTTCAAGCATTTCATCACGTTCTTTTTCCTAAATATAATAAAATCCATTTTTTAATTATTATTTTTTTTATAAAATGTAAGTAATAAACCTTTGCTAGTAATAATTCTTCAGCTTTTTTCACTTCACTAACATATTGTTGTAATTGTTTACGAAGACGAGCAACTTCTTTTTCAGAATCTTGTAACTTTATTTTAATACCAATAACATCAGCTTGACTTTCAGCTAATTCATTTGTTAAACGACTAATTCAAAGAATAATATTTTAATATATTTATATTTTTTCCAATATTTTATTTTTAAAAATAATAACCTATTTTCAGCTAAAGCTTGATCTTTAGATGCTTTTAATGTTGTTATTTGGGAACGTAAAGTTTTACTTTCAAATGAAGATTCCTGGAATTCATTTTCGCGATCTTTTCTATCATTTGCAAGTTTTCTGTAAGAATGAAAATATTTCATTATTATTTAATAATTAAAATTGTATCATTATTTTCAAAATTATAGATTGATATATTTCAAAATTATATAAATGGACCGCTCCAAAGTCTTAGATATATACGACCAAATAAAATTTGATTTAAAAAGAAACTATGAGTTGGGCTTGATGGAAAAAATTGGTTTTGTTTGAAATTTAGTTCATAGTTGTGCACAAGCCTTCCAGATATAGGTCAGTAGCTTCAGGGGGTCAATACTAAAATTTCCTATTACAGTTTCATATGTTCTAGATAGAGCATATAGTAATTATTATTTAATTTTAATTAAATTTAACACACATATGATAGATTCCTTAATTAATTGCTGTCTCAAAAATTTAAAGTTGGTACTTCAGTGGGTCCCTGTTAAAATCCCCAATTATATGTTATAAGTTCTATGCTCCACATAATACAGTAATTGTCACCCGACTTGAATGAATATTATTTCACATAAAGGTTGATTTAATTATCTAATTGATGCCCCTGACATTTGTTATTGGTATGTTTGGTGGGTTCATGGGAAATTAATTAATAAGTAGCTTAGTTCCGAATATTTGATTTTATCTTCTGGAAGTAATTATTATCCGATTTCAATGACATTTTGCACACAGGTTAATCCTGCGATCAAACGGTTTTAAATAAATCCTGCTAAATTATATTTAAGATGTTGTTCACGAATATCACATTTAAATTTGAATGAAAATTAGGTGTATCATATATATCCATCAAGAGCATTTTCAATCAAATTTAACTTTTTTGATGTCATTATAATAGTCTTCATAGAATCCATTGGAAGAGACTTTTATGATACAATGTGTGTTATGCTGACATTCACGTCAAACTTTTAAATTGCACCGCGATCTTTAAATTTTTGACTAAAGATAATATTATAAACATAAACAAATATAAAAATATGCATAAATATATAAATAACTGATAAGAATTAAATGTTTAACAAAATAAAATTTTTGTTCCCAACACCAAAATTAAAATACTATGTTTATTTCGCCGGTATTATACTAAATAATCCAATAATTGAAAAACAAATTCTTTGATCATTAATATTACTCAATCGATTAACATATTTGTAGTATAATAACAAAAAAAAACCCGGAATCATTAATTTGAAATATTCAGTATTATATTAATTACATATCAAATAAATGGATTGTAACAGCTTTTTATATAAATGCCAAAAAACAGATAACATAAAATAAATGTTAAATTTGATCGGATTACAAGAAATAAGATATTTATACAACGCAAAAATTCATCATAAACTTTGTATCCGAAGTATAGCTACTTAGACATAACGGAGTCTATTGTACGACCTCGCATAAATTGTATAAACGAATGCAGATTGTTCCGGTTTGTCGCATGGAAAGAAAGAACATATCATTAGGAGACACTCTTTTGGGTCTAGATAAATAATACTGATACAATTACCTACTACTACTTGTTACGCAACTTAGAACTTGTTTACTCTATGGGTAATATAGCCAGTTGTCGATCTTACTATAAACTATAAAGAATAATCTAACGAAAATTTGTACAGCGTTTCTTTCAATCTTTCCAAATCCTGAATCGAGGCAGGAAATTCCGTTTTTTTTATGGTTATTATGAAATAGTATATACAGACAGATCGGTTGTAACAATGGAAATTCCTCAAATCAATACGCAGACGTTTCCGAAGGTCTGTGTATACATCCGCGTACCCGCGCAACATTATATTATATTACACATTACTACAGTACACCTAACTAAATCGTATTAAGTTAAATGGTGTAAATTGAATTTTTCTTCATTTCTTCATTCGTGTCAAACTGAAACCATGCAAATTGAGGGTTACGTTTTATTGTTGAAGCCGAGCCGACAATTAAAATTTTAGAATGATATAAATATAAAATATACATTATACTGATCGGAAATAATACATTCCTATACAAATTACAAAGTGCTGTTTTTACGATTTTTGTGCTACCGCTAAGTTAATAGTTGTTTAATACAATTTGAATATACATACTGAGCTTGTTTATGTGAAGAAACTTAACTTGCTTCAAGTTGAAGACTTTTACTAAACATTTTTTGTATTTTTAATGGGTCGGAATTATATAATATTGCAAATTTTTTTAAATTATACTATTCCTTTAAAGTTTTGTAACCTTGTAACTTGTCCATAGAAATGTTGATTTAATGGTTCATAGCAAAGACCTATATTTATTTATTAAACTACGTCAGTCTAATTGAACTGAAATTTTACCGTTTATGTTCTCGGCAAAAATATAATCGTGATAAAATATAAAAATCATGAAATTGGATAATATGTACCCTATGATCTAGATCTAGAACATATGAAATATTAATCGGAAATTTTAGCATGGATCCCCTTAGACTACTAACTTCTACCTTAGTCTACACATATGTAATCACGAATCCAACCTGTGTACCAAATTTCATTGAAATCGGATAAAAATTACATGCTGTAGAACATAAAGCAAATATTCTTCGGAAACTAAGTTGCTCATATATATTAGTTTCCCATGAACTAAGTTGTTCATATATATTAGTTTCCCATGAAATTTTAATCAGAAACATTGGACCCGTGAAGTTACAGACCTGTATCTAGGTAGGCTTGTGCACAATCATGATATCAACCTATGTTTTAAATTTCATCCAAATCTAAGACATGAAATTTTTTTTTACATTTTCCCTTAGAACAAAAACACGTAGGTTGCCACATAAATGGGGAAATCTAACATGGTCCCACTGAAAGGATCGATCTCATCTTGTACCGGCACCTGCGCGAGGTATGTTAGAGCCTGTGTGCCAAATTTCATTAAAATCGGACAAGCGGTTCTAGGAGATGTTGCTGCGCACATAAAAAGCGTACGCGTACGCGTCCTTCATCACTTTTTTTTTGCATTTTCGGACTCCACGATCTCGGGAACGCATAGAAAAAAATCTTGAGCGAACTTTTTTTTTCGACCATCCAACCCATCACCAGACTTCATAGTTATTCCATAACTACTCGTAAAATTGTCAGTTCAACTAAACTCAATTCAACTTTTATGTAAACAGTAATGTTATTGTTATCCACACTGGAATGGAACAGTAATGTTATTGATATCCAAACTGATTGTAGAACTTGCAGATTTAAAGACATTATTATGTTTATAACAATTATAAAAAGAACACTCTTCGAAAGTATATATTAAATAATAATTAGCAAATGTTTGAAATATGACTCATCAGTCATTATAAGTATCGACATAAATATCTAATATTAATAAAGATTATAATATTTTCAGAGCTATTGAATTAATAACGATACAAAATTCCCCCTTTAAAGGGTTCTATTATATTACGTGCATTTCATAAATAGTTTACCTTAATTCAGTGGTTCCCAACCGGTGGTCGATGGACCACATAGGGATATGTGGATTATTTATGGGAGGTATTTAGAACGTCAAGAAATAAATTGCTTTTCTTCTTAATTATTATAAATAATAATAGTAATTAATATATATCTTTTTTTTTTATTATTTTTAATACATTTCAGCGAAAATGGCTAATTTTATAATAGAAAAGACAGTGATAAATATTTTTTTTTTTTAGAAAAACCCTAAACTAAAAGCTTTTTGCTTTCCATATTCATGGAATTTTCAATTTTCCATATAACAATTAGTTGAAATAATTTAGTGGGTACTTGAAATAATTTATATTAGTTGAAATAATTTAGTCGTAGAAATACAAATTTTTGCTAAAGGGGTTCGATTACAATAAAAGGTTGAAAACCACTGCCTTAATATCGTCCACCCGCTTCATAAACATTGAAAAAGAATTATGATAATATGTGTAAACATAAAATTTGTTTATTTTTTTGTTTGTCTGTTTTATGCTTTCAGGTATAAATCAAACATTTCGTATAAATAATCATCTGGCCTCTGCTGAAGAATGAATAAAATACTGTGTAACCATAATAACCGCCGACAGTCTACTAAATAGTTATTTTGTCTCTGTACAATTAATATTCAGATTTAGTATGAAATTTGTATTCAATAAAGACAGTCGAAGAAGTTATTTTTTTTTATTTAAATATATATAAAATATTGATATAAATTTAGTATAGAAATTATAAAAAACGTCAGACGAACAATTTTTTTTTTTAAATTAATTAATTTTTCAAAATTTAAAAAACCATAATATATTTTAAATTCTTTATAATATAAAAGAATTAAGTGCAAAATAATTTAAAAATATATTAAAAAATTAAATTAAAGGTAATTAACGATAAATTAAAATCATATTTATTAGATTTAAAAAAATAATTTCACTCGATTAATTGGAAATAACTTAAATTAGTTCCAAAATTTCTAACAAAATATAGTAAAAAAAAAAAACAACAACAATTGGTAATACAGGAAGGAAGCCGTCAGTCTAGTTTTTTTTTGTATATAATATTTGAATTTACTCGAATGACTAACTTAACGATTTGTTTTTCATCTATAAAATTCATCCGAAAATATTCTATATTTTTCAATAACCAACAATTTTGAAGCTATGCAGAAAGATTTTATTATAGAATATAGACATTTTATGTAGCATAATTTAGAATTTAATGATTTGCAGACATAAGTGATAATAATATTTAATAATATAATATTTTTATGAGGACTTACTTTCACGAGGAATTATATATATAACTATTAAGTGTTGTGAAAGAAAAATAAGTAAAGTGAGTTGTGATTTAAAGCTTTCGCGATATTAGAGTTTAGTGGACCAATCGAAATTTTCGAATAATATTCAAGGAAGTTTTACCGATCTGAAACTTTGTACACATTTTATTTACATATTTCAATGTGCTGTTTTAACAATCTTTGATTTTTGGGTTACTCTCTGTTATGTAGCAATTTTCGAGATAATTTTATTATGGTGATACAAAATTCCGAATATATTATTCAATGTGGAAATTCTTAGGATCGATTTTAAGTATTCGAATCTATTTTAAAATGGGAGCTGTCAAAGTAAATTGCTAATATTATTATTATTAATAACAATAATTTCGTTATATTTTAAACAAGTGTTATGGGAAACGGAATATGTTATTGATTTGTAAATAATAATACTAAGTGTTCAAACATACATTTTAAACCAATACGTATAGTTTTTATAGTTTTATTGAGAAAATTTAATTAAATTATTAAAGTGAATTAAAATCTGTCACTATCATTCGTAATTTTGAATCAATGTTCAATGCATTTAATTATTTTCACAAAGTATATTTCAAAAGTATTCGTAACTAAATTAAATACTATTCATAATACGTACAAGGATAACGTGATTCAAGATATTTTATATTCTATTCATGAAAAATAAGTGTATGTTTCAATTATTTGTCAAAAAGTTAATAACTGCATTTTTGATCAATTTTAGTTTTTTACGGAAATTGAATTAAATAAACATAATATATCGTTTCATTTCAAAAAATAATATTATTAACAAAATAACTTTAAAATTAACTAAATAAGTATACTTAAATGCAAAATTAAATTTGGCAACAACTCTATGAAGTAAATAAGTGTAAAATAAAGTATAAATTTAATAGTATATAAACTTTTTTCGCTTTTGCCAATTTATTCTTGTATTGATAAATAAGAAAAACAAAATTGTTAATACGTCTAAGTGCAGTTAATTGTTATTTTCCAATATAAAAGTGCTATTTAATTTTTTTTTTTTTATAATTCTTAGTATTTGCTCAATTACTGGAAGTGGAAACAAAAATATAATACATAATATTAACCCAAAAGAGAATTAAACTTAAATGTAACACAAAAAATTGGGTTTTTCTCTGTTATTCAAAAAAGGAGTTATTTAGTTTTTGACAAATAATGACAGAAATATATATTTAATATTTTCACTGTTGCATAGTTTAGAATTGAGAAACATATTTAAATATGCTTTATGGAAATTATTATAATTTGAAATATTGCAAAAAAATATTGTATTAAATTCATTGATTATATACAGTGACAAAATTGATTACGATTATATATAAATAATAAAAACTTTTTGTAATTTTATTCAACTATTTATTTTGTTTTAATATTTTTTTTACATAATACATAACATGATTTATTCCGATTTTTTTTAAAAAATAATCTTAATAAAAAAATATTATCTATTATTAAAATATTATTACAAAATATTCAACGACTAACTGCGATCAATTTTGTGAAAAATCATTAATACTTGATATAACCACCTTTAAACTTCAATACGTCGTGGCATGCTTTCAACTAATGTCCGACATACATTTTCTGAAATATTGTCTATTTCGGCACAATTTGCAATCTCAGGTCCTCAATATTATCACTCTCTTCTTAGATTTCCACCAGATTCAAATCTGGTGAGTTAGTTGGCAAATTCAGTACTTTGAAACTATTTTCATCCAACCATAATTTGGCGGTTGTTAAGGTCGTTGTACTGCTAGAAGTAGAATTCCGAAGTTAAAAAAAAAAAAAAATCCATTGATAACGTCAGTTCATTATGTAGAATGTCAAATAAGTGGTCGTCATCTGTCCATTTAAGACGTGTATCACAACAACACTACTAGCATCATACAACCCTAAATTATAACAGAGCCGCCGCCAAACTTACAACAGGTTTTCTCAAAGTTCAACTTCTTCCATCGGAACCAATTCTATTCTTCTGGAGCGTAATTCATTTTTCGTTCATCTGATATTTCTAATGATCAGCTGTTCGTGCTGTGCATTTTATTTTTATTTTTCTACCAGCTATTTAATTTCGGAGATCAGGTGCACTTTCTCTAAAGCTAATTACACCAACGAATATTTTCAGAATTTTCGACATTTCCCGGTGAGATTTCACATTACATATTAATACCTTTACCTGTTGTATAATAATATTTTATTAATTACCAATTAAAATGAAAATTAAAGTTAAGTTACAAAACTGATCACGTTGATATTTTGCAGTAATACTGCACAGATTTTTTTAATAAATATTTTTTAGGGAATATTTATAAGCCATTGTATTTTTTATAACAGTACTTATATTTAGTATAATATCAAAAAAAAAATTAAGTTTTTTTTTTTGGTTACAAGTTTGATTGCCTGTCCTACAAGAAATCGTCATTAATTTTGTTAGTCACTATACTATAGTATAACTAAAATCGAAAAAGGTAAAAAGTACTTATATAGAGCGAGAGAACAATAAATATATTTATGAGAAATTATATATTATGGCTGTAATTAAATAAACAAACATTAAATAAAAATTAATTTCAAATTAATATTTCGAATGAATCATGAAAAAAAGCTATTAAACATAATTATTGCAAATAATGACGCTAAAACTCAGTAATAAGTACAACATAATAAATGATTAAAAGAGATAAATATTGCCAAGGTGTTCATAATGTGTTATGCAAAATTATTAACACTATATCAAATATGATTATGAATATTATTTTAATAACTTAAATAAATCTCATCCAAATTGCAATTTGATTTGCGTAAAACCTTCCTACACATTATTATAAGTTTTACTATGAACAAATTTATCCGATATGAAAGACATTGGAATTACCAGTTATACAGTTTCAATATATACAGGTTGTGTCCAATTACTTGTTTAACCTATTTTAGGGCATAATTCAATGGTTTATTTAGAGTCTAGACAAAATAGTCCCTCGTAGAGACCTACTTATAAGAACCTACATATACATCAAATTTTCTTGATTTTATAAGAGGGGGTGGACTAGATAACTAATCAAATATATACATACACCCGTTTTTACTTCATCTACTCTAGAAATATTATCAAAATAGAAAAAACGTAATTGTACTATTATTTATAATTAGTTTGAAAAATAACATTTATAGTGTACGAATGTGTACTGAATATCGGAAAAAAAAAACTTTTTCCGAATATAAATTCACTAGTATCTGATACGGATAAAAAACACTAAGGCGATAATTTGTTTCGAACAGGATATATATTTTCCAGTGTCAAGTCAAATTCGAGTCTATTCAAAGTTAGTACGTACTATTTAAGATTTGTATAACGAACAAAAGTACTGCCAATTATTATTAGAAGTTTACAATTATAAACAATATTTGGAATTTTTATTTTAGTTAAACATAAAAATATACTCGTACATAACTAAAATATCAATTCTGTAATTCTGTTTTTAGTTTGCTTTACGAAAAACTATTTCCTTAGTACGAAATATTCGTATACAAATTGGCAACACTAAAATTTAATTTACAATCTCGATCTGTAATCAATCAGATTGTGTAGTAGGTTATGTTACCCCACCATTCGACATTTGGTAAATTTTTGTAGGTCGAAAAAAAATCGTAAGGGTCGAATTAGATATAGTAACGTATAAATGATATCGAAAATATCTTTTTAAGAAAATTCCACACCTACACAAAGCTTCATATTCTACATTATAATAAATATGAATCAAACTATGGAAATGCACTATGATTGGCACTCAATTTAATATTTGTAATTTCCAACAAGAACACTAATTTTAATTGAATCGTTTATTTATACTATTATAATAAAATAGTATAAACGATTCATTTAAAATTGGAATTCTTCGATTTGTTGGAATTTATAAAATTTTATTTCCAAACCGCATTTTGTATTTGACCATAGATGTACACCCTGTATATTGTATACAATTATTTTCATCAGACTTTTTTCATTTATTATGTTTTACTACTTCTCTTAAGCAAATTATTATGTAGTAATTATATTTTTAATATAAAAAACATAAACCAATACAAACTAAAAAAAATAAGATATTATGTTTTTATTAATGAAAAACATTATTGTATGTTGTTGGCATATCAAATTACAATTTGTTTATACATAATAATTAAAAATCTATTTTTATATTATAAAAGTCGTGCAGCTGAACTAATATGAAGTAGTTTTATACGTATGAGCAATTTTGATATTGCACACCTTTCAACATTTTTTAGGTTTACAACCAGAATTGATCATATTTAAGTTATCATTTTAAAATGACGACTTACAAATATACTCGTTGCAACGGGAAGCCTACGAATGATGAATATTTTAATTTAAAAACTTTTATTATAGACGGGACAAAGTGACTTGGAAAAATCATATATTAGATTTAACATTTCTTAAAAACATCCAGAGATTGCTATTCTTGAATTGATAGTCATAAAAACTATTCGTTATGTAACGAATGTTTAATGAAGACTATACATATATAAAATTCAGTATATTTTTGACAATTCTTGAATTCTGCTATTTATATTTAAAAGATATGTACATATTACAAAACAAAGTGTAATTTAATAAAAAATGACCAACTATCAAAACTTTTAAAAATTTATTATGATTCCTTAACCTAAAGGAACCTAATATTAAGCAACTCAAAATATTATTGAAGGCATACGAATATTGAGATGAATAATGTTCATTTTTATTATGTTTTATTTTATATCACAATCTCAGATAAAGAACCGATGAAAAAGTTCACTATATATGTATTTATGATGTAATAATTGATCCTTTATTGTACAATAATATTTATCCAGTGGAAGCTAAATTCTCAAAATCCAAACTTTTCATTGATTCATAATGACCAATTGAAGCCCATTTTTTACAATAACCGTCAATATGGAAGCCATATTTCTAGAATATAGTATTTTTGGTGCATATAGTTTATCAAGCACTCTGTTTCGTTAAAACTTTTGAAGACGCTGCGATTGAAACTATACGTTTTTATGAAGTATATAGTTTGTCAAACAATCGATGTAATTAACATAAACGCAATATAGTTGGCTTAACTTTAATTACAGTGTTCAAGAGTTCTAATCGGAACAGCTTACTTGATTAACCAGGCATTTCAACAGCAGTTCAACACAGATTTAAAAATGAACAAGAAATTATGAAAAAAATATTTCCTTTTACCATAAGTACTATGTCTGGTTCGTTAATGTGTATAATTTAATATACGCAATTTTAGAACGTGCTAAATAATGAAAGAATGTAAAATCACAAAATATTTTTAGATAAAAAAAATACTACAGTCTATAAAAAAGCAGTCAAATTTAGTTGTTGAAAAATGATTCATTCGAAAAGCCAATTTTGTAAATATTTATAGGTCAGTTTAACGTTTTTGAATCCAAATTAATTTTATGATGAGACCTTGAAAAGTAACTTATTTTTATTTATTTTTGTAATTTACAGTTTTAATTTGCATATAATTTAACAGTTTTATTAACACTTAAACAAACGTTAATAAAAATTAATAATTATTGGCAAATAAATTTTGATAGAAAATAAATTAAAATCATTCTTTTGTGTTTGGTTTTAGATAATAGAGTTAAAAACGACTATTACATTTGGCTGCAATTTTTCCGGATAACCTTCCAATTAAACAATAAGAACAATTATATACTCCTCTGACTCATGACACCTTTCCAAACCCTTTTACCAAGTAACAAAATCAAATTATTGAAATGCAGAACGCCAATTATCATCTACGGAAACGGAATATTGAAATATTCCTTCGTAAATCTAATAATTAATTCAGTAAATTATGAATTCGGTATTTATTCAACTGTGGTGTATTGAGAATGTATTCATTTGTGCAGAATCTGAATTGGGGTTGCAATGAATTGAATATTTAGATAGACAATTGTTTTTGGTCAATTAGAATATTTTTTTCTTCACTTATTTCCGATTATTATTAAAAATTATTGAAAATTTATTTAAATATTTCTTTTTTTTTTAATTTTTCTGTTTAAAGATTTGCTATGAAAGGAAAAGCAGTATTTGAATATTGGATAAATCATATAATATTATCAATTATAATATTAACAATAAAAGAAGTCGAAAATAATATTGTACCACCACCATGGAGTAATCCAAAATTAAATCCTTGTGCAAATTTACCAGGTGGATGGCAATTAATATATTGGAAACCATTACAAAAATGTTTTAAAATTTTTAAATTGGGTTTTCCATGTCCAAATACCAAAGAATTAGTACCAGCTGAACATACATTAAAATTAATGGAAATAACTGGTATACATGGTGAATGTAGATGTCCACCCGGTACAGGAGAATTATCAGAAGTCTGTTATCCATTATTTGAACAAAGCCCATGTAAACATAATGAATATTTTGGTCCAGTTGATGAAAATTTAACAAAAAAGTAAATTACATTAATTAATTAATTAAAAAAATTAAATATAAATTCATTATATTAACACGTTCACGGCCAAATGATGCACATAATATGTGTTATGCCAATTTTTTATGTCAATCGTTACTTGTGTTATTGCATTCGTGACACACATTGTTGTAGTTTTGGTTTATGTCGATATCATTAAAAAAACCATTAAAGCTTAAAACCGATAAACCACGCTTTGAAAAATATTCCAACATATGAAATCAATGAAAGCAAACGGAATGTTCGTGGTCACCGCAAAAAATGGAAGATTAAATAATGTTGAATATTAACCGCCCGCGTTAGAGAATATATCAGGATTCAAAATATTGTGAAATATCTTGTTACTTTTGACAAAATTCTAATGTGGGAGGCTAAATATTGTTATTTTAACAGACCTACTATTTTCTCTGCCAGCATTGTATTTGGCGTTGTTTTGTTTGGGAGAGGAAAAATAAATCTAATGTTAGCGCTATCGGATTTCACTCACATTACGATTGGACTTTTAGTTTTTGGTATTAGAACATTTTGTCTTATAATTTTAACACTTAGTGGTTGCGGAGAGCCAAAATAATATTTTGAATTTTGGCAATAGAAATTCATCATTTTGGTTATATATAAAATATATAAGTTAAATTAGCTGAGGTCGTGAACATGTGTTATAGAAATAAAAATAAAATATAATTACAAATTTTATTATGTTATAGAACTTCTAAGACCGTTATAGGTATTTGTAAAAAAAATAAAATATGTCCAGATGGTATGGCTTATTGGGCTAAAGATGATAAATGTTTAGACACATTTAGGAGAGGTCCATGCCCAAAAGGAAAACTTCTGATATCGGAAAACGGATTAGCTAAATGTGAAGTAATATTTATTAAGATTTTATTTAAAACAATTATAGAATTTATGGTTCTTTTAACACAGTGTAAACCAATAGGAGAATTAAGTATTCATTGGCATCAGAAAGACGAATCATGTTATGAACATTATACTGTTGGACCGTGTACAATAATTGGTCATTTATATTTTCCAGGTGATAAATGTGGCTGTAGACCACAATTACCACATTATTATTTTGAAACTGGCAATTGTTATGAACTAGGTAAATATATACTTATATTACAGGATGTTACAGTTCCTATAAGGCATGCAAGTTTCTGGGTTAATTTCATGTAAAATATTCCATTACCGGAAAAAAAAAAATTTAAAATTTGTAACATTATAAAAATTAAATTAATAGTAGTTAGTGCAGACACACCATTAAAGTGATTTTTAACAAAATTCTATAACGGATTTCATGAAATAAATCTAGAAAGCTGCCCTATAAGCATGTCCTTTAGGTATGGCATCCTGTATTTATTTTATATATATATATAATATTCATATATATATACATGATTATATTTTTTAGGATCACGTGGTCCATGTCAACCTGGTAATATATTTTCAATATCAAAAGATGATAAAAGTAAATTTAAACATGGTAAATGTATATGTAAAGAGAATTATGTACGTTGGTCAGATAACAATTGTTATCGATTATATACAAGGGGACCATGTGAATTTGGTAAATTTCTTTTTAATAGTACATCATGTGTAGTAAATTATTGTGCCAAAGGTAATTTATATTATCCAAATGATGGTAATTGTTACCGTATTGGTTTACAAGGTCCCTGTAAAAATGATGAAGTTTTTATATTTGATTTTCGTGTACGACCATCAATTGATGGTCTATCATATAATGGTATATGTGGTTGTTCCGGCATAATAAAAAATTTAGATCAAAAATGTACAAATCAAAAAATTGATAATAAAAAAGAAAAATGCAATTTAAATGGTATTGGTAAAATAAAAAATGAATGTTATCAATTATATACAAGAGGACCATGTGGCAAATATCATTGGGTGGAACAACTTAACAATAAGGAAAATGATGCTGAATGTCAATGTCAATTGTTAACGGATATGGCATTATTTTCAAATATGTGTCTACCTAAGACAAATTTTGATGACATACAAAGTAAAATTGATAAGTTGGGAATTCAAACACTGCCATTACAATGAATTTAATTTTACAGAACTTGCAAAATCATCAGTTCCAGTAGTAGGTGATAGTTATTTATATTCCTTAGCCCAATAGAAGCGAGGGAGTTTATTGTCTTGTTATTGCATACTACAATTTTTGTAGTAAAATTCTTGTAATTTTAGCTTACTTTACTACAATATTGCTGTAGTTTATTACAATACTTTACTTTACTATATTATTGTACTTGTATTTGTACTAGCTTACTGTACTCCATTTAATTGTACTAAAAGAAATTCGATATTATTCAGATCGTATAGTAAAAGGATTTTTATACATACATTTTTTTCATATCAAAAGATTAAATAAAATTATATTTTTTCTTGATTTTTGATAAGAAATATAAATACATTAGATAAATTTTAAACTAAGTATATGTCGTCGAAAACTATTTGTTGTTTTCCATTAAAATAAAAAACTATTTGTACATTTGTTGAGAGTTAACATTTACAGCATTTACTTATTTTAATTCTAACAATTGTGGAAGGTATAATTCCAAAATAAAAATAAAATTTTAATTTATTAATTTTGGTTTGCTTACTTCAAAATTAAAAATGGTATTACAGAGTTGGTGCTTTGAAATTTTATTATAATCATCATTTTCACTTATATACTTATCATTTTAATTTTCACTTATTAATAGTAATTTATGTTCAACAGTTCAACACCTTTGTAACAAATAGTGTTTTCTGAAAAAAAAAAACATTTACTATATCCTCTAGCTAGGGCAAATGGAAAAGAATTCAAAAATTTATGCATGAACGCAATGAACCCAAATATAACAAGCATCGACTAAGTTATGAAGACCTCACATGACAAATATCATTCAAATCGAATAATAATTTTACTAACTAATATACTTTAGAATACATGAATTATAAATCATAAAAATGAAAGCCACTGAAACTAAATGACTCAAAGTTTTATAGACACAATCTAGATAACGTAACCAATCCGTGTAACAAATTTAAATGAAATCAGTTAATAATTACATGCTACATATACGGTCTAGTAGAACATAGACTTAAATATACTTAGGAAGTTATACTCATAAATATTATGTGCCATATGAAATTAGTAGTCATAAACCCATCACTGACTACTAATTTCAGGAGCACTAAAATGTAAATATGTGTCATATGTCATTCAAATCTGTTAAAAACACTGAATGGTAATATGAAATATAATTCGGAAGTTTTAATAAGGACTTATTGTAGCTACTAGTCAAATATTTTGCAGATACAAACTACATTAGAAAACCAATCTGTGTTCTGTGATCAAATTTAATTCAAATCGGATAATACTTACTATACATGCGTTAGAATTAAATGTTTAATTTCTTGATTCCGCAAATCATAAATGTTGATTTCTTGTATATAGAGGTTAAATTAATACTATAGACTAGCTAGAGAACATTTAAGTATTAAACTTAGAAGTAGCTAATATTATAATTAAGTATATACGACTACAACATACTGCAAAATATTTCATTGCTGTAATAATAAAAGAACATTTTTAGAACAATTTAGTAAAAGTAAATGTTTATAATATACAAAAAACTTAAATTTTCTTGAAAGTTTAAAATATTTGATGATAATTCCTAATGGATAACGAGGGCTCCAGAAATTCGAAGCAAAATTTTGCTTTAATATTTATTTTTATTTTTAAATAACTCCGCATTTTGATGCGGGTATAATTACTTCAAAAAGAGTATTAATTATCACTAAAAAGTGGCATTAATTCCAACATTCTGTGAGAAATAATCCAATTTGATTTTATGGCGTTATTTCACACTTTGATTTTTTAAATCTAGATATAATTTCCCCAAAACTCTTGGGTTTAAAAAATATTTAGATTTTATTTTCGTGGTACGACGAGACACAAATGTACTAAATTTAAAAACAATAGTCCTTATAACTGAAGTCGACTAGCCATTCGCCGCGGTGTTCGCCTCTCGATTCGACGGACAAAAATTTTGGTATAATTGAAATTTTTTGTTGTAAAATTTAAATTAATATTTTTTGTTATAAAAACGTTGTTACAAAATTATATTAAAGAATAAATTCTTTATAAAAAACATTAAATATCATACCGAATATAGTCGACGATTCGCTAAAACTCTCAACGGCGAGTGTTTTAGGTTCATCAATAATTCCGAACTGTAAAAGCCAATATCTAATATAAAATATTAAAAATAAAAATGGAAATTAATAAGACCACATCGTTTGTCCGATTCTGACAACTTGTTAATTTGGTAAGATTATGGACAGAATAAAATATACCAGTATTTATATGAAAAACTGGTATAAATTGAAAAATTTACCAGACTAGGACCATATGTACTAAACTTTAGTGTGAACATGGAGGAAAGCGTGGTTAAAATATGCTAGTGTAATAAGGTGTGTTGAATTTATAATAGTCAATATAATTTAATATTTGAATTATCTTAGATATTTTTATTTCTAAACTTTAATTCATCCTAAAACATGTCCGTTTTCATTTCAAATAATAGCAAACTAGCAAAAGAATTTAGTATTTAGTATTTATTTAAAAACTGTTGAAATTGAACAAACTTTAAATATAAAATAAAATAATTTTATAGTTTTTTTGTTTCTAAGAAGTCGACGATACTAAAAAAATATTACATTTTCAAAAAAATAAAGGTCTTTTATTTGCTTCAAAAATATTTCAAATAAAGTATAAAAACTTAATAATTGATTCATTATAGTTTCTAATAATTTGGAATTATTATAATTAAAAATATTTATTTATATAAGTTTAATGATACTAAAAATTAACTAAATAAATAAATTAATTTTCATAATAAATCTGTGATAATTTATAAATTTTTATTTAATCGTATTCAAAATAAAAAATAAAAACATAAATTGTAGTTTTTAAATATTGTAATAAAGACAGAAATTTAAAAATAAAAAAATGTAAATTTTACTTACTCATATTTTTCTAAGAATTCTTGTGAAGTTTCTTGCAATTCTTTATTTTTTCTAGTTAATGCTTTTAAATCACTTTCAAGTTTATACAATTTTTCAGTTTTCAAATCCAATTCAGACTGACAAAATTTAATTCAAATTAGATATGGAATTAATTTTGAATACAATTTATTTGTTATTTACCATAATTTTTTCTTTTTCATTTTCAACTTGTTGATTAATTGATTTTAATGCAGTAATTTCATTACGCAATATACCAACTTCATTTCTTGAACTTTCACGATTTGTACCAAATATATTTAAACGTGTTTCAGCATTTTCTAATTGGGTTTCAGTTACTGTGTTTTTATTTTGAGTTTCAACAAGTGCCCGTTCAGTTTGTTCATGCAAAATTCTAAAAAGAATAAAATAAAAAAACAATATTCAATTTAAGGACCATCTCTTCACAACACTTTTTTAAAAGTTATGATTATTTATTTTTTTTGGCAAAAGTAATGCAAAATTGTATAACCTATAGAGTTGGTAAATATAATATTTAATTTGCATTAAATTACATATTTTTGAAATCCGTTGCAATTCATGTTCCTTCAAATTTTAAGGAAAATTTTCAATAAAAGAATTTGCTTCCAAGGAATAATTAAATTGAAATTAACCACAGACAATTAAACTTTTTGATCACCAATCAGAATATGCAAATATTTGTACATTGTACTTACTTTGTGAAAATTTTAATCAGCATTCGGAGATAAAAATGTTTGTAAAATTTTACATGAAATTGATTGGTCAGAGAAAATCTGTTTTACGTTAAAAAAATTAAGAAATAATTTTTAACAAAACAGAATTTTTATACAATGTTGGCATAAATTATATACCATGCTCTCCTTCATAATATTTATTATTCTCTTTCCATTATTGCCAAAAAAAAATATAAATTCATTACCACTTTTAAAATAATCTAGTGAAGCGAGCCCTTAAACAATAAAAATATTAAATATAAATAAAAATTACTTAATTTGATTATACGAAGTATTTGATTTACAATTTTCCTCTTGCAATTGATAAATACGTTTTTTTAATTCATCAATTTCTTCTTTCATTAAAACAATATGTGTTTGACTAGGAATATGTGACGATTCTAATTCTCTTTTATCTATTTCTAATTTATTTATTTGTATTTTTAATTCTTCAATTTTTTCTTGAAATTCTTGTGATTCTTTAAATTGAATTTGTGTACAACATTTGAGACGATCACGTAACGTATCACGTTCCATTTTTATACGTTCCAAATCAGATTTAATTAAATCTTTTTCACGTTCAACACGTAATATTGCTGCTTGTACAGATGAACTAGATGATGATGAGATTGGTGTAGATGGTTTACCATATTTTTCTGTTGAATGGAAATTTTGTTGTATTGTATGGCGTGATTGTTGTAATTCAGAACGAAGATCACGCAATTCATTATCTTTATTTTTGATTTGTGATTGTAAATATTCAATTTCCTATAAAAAAAATTAAGAAATTAAAGATAATTGCACACTAGATAGTCATTATAAATATTAAAATTCTAATCTATAGACGTTGATTAATCAACTGCTCATAATAGAATGAATAGTTTTGCGGTGAATAATCAATTTGGTTACGTTAGCCAAGGGTTGGGTACATTTGGTTAAGTTAGTAATCTTTACATCTAAACTACCAAAAAACTCAAATACAAATCCCACTTATTTAGGTTTCTTAAAAGGAAATTAACACTAAAATATTTGCGGCCGATTTTCCTATTTTTAATACTTGATTTTTGTGTGGAAATTGTACATAAATAATAAAAAAAATCATATAAATACACCATTATTTTGAATTGATAAATCAGTTATTTCAAATTTTGAAATTATAGAATTTTGAATTATTAAACTTCTTATAAATACAAATAAAGAAAAAAACTTCTAAATAAACTGCTATTTCTAATACATAGTTTAATTTCTACCACAAACCAATAAATCATCGTTTTTATTGTTACCACCATACTCCTAAAAGAAAGTAAAAACAAAGAAACACAAACCTTGTCCGAACCAGCTTTATGCATTAAATTTAAATATTCTTTTTGGAAAAAATCTCTCTCAGTTTTTAAACGTATTATTGTTTCATCATTAAATTTATCTTCTTGCTGTACACGTTCTTCACTTTCTATAAAATAAAAATTTAAATATTTTTTTAGTAAAATTAATTATACATTTTTTATTATTTCACCTTTTTGCATGGCACTTAATTTTAATTTAAGTTTTTGATTTTTCTTTTGCATTCGATCCAATTCCGAATTAAGTTCTTGTTCTACATAAAAAATATGAATAAAATATAAAACATTTTTTTTTAAATCGTATAACTCAAACCTCTCATTGTTAATTGATTCAAACGTTCCTGTAATTTTCTTTTATCCTCAAAATTTGATTTTGTTGTTCGTCTATCATCATATTTTTGTTCAAAATTTTCTAATTTCATTTTATATTCATGTAATTCATCACGTAAATCTTCAATTTCTTTTTCCTTATCGACAATTTCTTCATTAGCTTCATTTTCTACGTACAGTGCTGTTTTCTTTAATTCATTTAATTCTTTTTCTAAAATTTGATTACGTTCAGCTAAATCAACAGCACGTTGTTTAGCTTCATGCATTGCTTCTTGGGTTTCTTGTATTTGTTGGAGATTGTCACTTTTTTCACGTTGTAAAATTTCTAAATCTTCAGATAATGTTCCAACATTTTTATAACAACAATCTTTAGCTAACGCAGCTGTTGTTCTACCACCAACTAAAAGTTCATTAAGTCGAGATATTTCACGATCACGAGCTTCAATCTGAAAATATTAGAAGGTACAGAAATAACGAAAAATATTATTATAGAAAGGAGTAAAACTAAAGCAGAAATTTTAAATTTTGAATAAGTCGACACTTTTCATTCTAGATGCATCAAAAAGAAACTTCAAAGGTATTTTATAAAACTAAATAATGATAGGCTTCCCTGCAGGACAATGCAAATGCATTAACCCATATTATAAATGGCAGACGATCCAATTATATTGATTTCCTTAATATAAAGACGGAATTGCAGGAATTTATATTAGGAAACCGTAAGGCTTCTTAAACGATTGAATTATCTTTAAGTATTATGTAAATGTACTTCTTTTTTAGAGAATAGTTATTAAAAGAACTTTATAGGCAGGAGTAGGTACCAGATATAAAATTTTATTTAATTGAAATGAATACAAGAATAAACTGGATAATTGAAGCTATTTTCCATCCTCATTCTACTAAAGAATAATATAATCCATTTAGTAAATTTCAAATTTGAAATAATGTAAAAAATATTTTAATTAAAAATCTGGTAATTAAACATCGCTTATCCTAAATTCTCGTATATTTGTAAAATTATATGGATTTGATCGATTTCATAAAATTCAACAATTCAATATAAATTAACTCTTTATTATTAAACACAATAAATATTTATTATTCATACGAAAAAAGCAAATTAACAAATATAATATTTTATTAATTACCATAATTTAATTCGTGGGCCATAGTTATTGTTGAGATATATGACATGGTCGCCATAATGTAACCGTTTAAAAACGTTAGTCCGTATTCCGAAAGTTATATTAAAATAACACTTTTTTGTTTGAATATACAACATTAATTTTTATATAAATTAATTTTCAACAATTTTAATTACAATTTGTAGAATTGGATTAAAAATTAATAATCTAAAAAATAAACAATATTCATTCTTTATCCATTTTATTCCGCTACATGGAAAATGCGAAATTAGATTAATTTATAGTACGAATTTACTATAGCGGTATAAATAATTTGGACCGTAATTCAGAATAACTTAAAAATCTAGTAATTTAATATATTTGTGCGATTTACTAGATTAACGATATTTTTAATTAGGAGAATTTGGATTACGAGATTATAATAAAAAATAAATATTCGTACGAGATTTCGTTTATACGATTATTAATCAATTTTAAAAAAATTTAATTAAAATTTTGAAAACAATAAAAATAATTATCATTATATTGTTATTGATCGTTCATACAAATACAATTTCTATTAAAAATTGATATGTTTATAGAATTATATTGATAATATTTATAAATATTACCATTGATATAATAAATATTTCAATTCTATTTTTATACTAAAAAAAAAATTCTCAAGTATAAATCATTTTTACATTATGATTCAAATAACTAATATACTTCATAAAAAAAAATGAATCGTTAAATTTTGCACGTTATTATATCGTCACTTTGGAGTGATGTTTTATTTGTGTCTTTTGTTTATGCAAAAATCTTTACCAGACACGCAACACTAATAAAAATAAAAGTTCAATGTTTCAAAAATAGTGTAATAAATATTTATTTAATTATATAACTTATACTTACTTTCCTTTTAGAAACTGCCAATTGATCAGCATTTTCACGTAATGTATTCTGAATTTTTTCATATTCATAAGGATTTGGAAAAACACTATAACCATCACCAGACGGATTATTACTATTAGGTGGTTTGACCCAAATATTACCACTACATTTTGGACATATTTCTTTATTGGAATTACGAACATAAACACCAGATTTTACCGTAGTAACAAACGCTGGCTTTTTATCTAAGAATTAATTTTAAAATTGTAAAAACAATATTATGAAATCTACGATTAATTTTCAATTTACTCATTGTTGTGGCAGCATTAGGCTTAATTTTTAAAAGTTTATTATCAGTAGAATATTTAACAGCAGCTAAATGTTTAATTTGAGTTTCTAATTCTTGACAATGATGTTCTAAAAAACGTTTATCTGATTCCAAATTTCGGATTTTATTACTAAATTCTATAAAAAGAAATTGTTTTTTTTTTTGATTATTTGTAATAATTTTTTTTTTATTTTAATTACCACAAATTTGGTCCTCAAAATTTTCTTTTTGTTTAATTAATTGTATACTTAAATCATTTGTTTCAGCCAACAGTCTTGAATTGTCACATTTGTATGGTTCGACACCAAGTTTCCAACAAGATTTTTCCTTTATTAATTAACAAAATAAATAAATATATGTGATATGACCTAAATTCCAACAGAGACTAAACACAATTTTATTCAAAATTGTTTATTATTTTATTTTGCACCTACCTCAAGTAAATTATTAATTTTTAGTTTAGCATCGCGCAGGCTTTCTGTGGTTGTTATGAGATCCTGTAACAATGCACCGACCAAAGCAATTCCAGGTAATGGTTGTTGATAACCAAGTACATCCAATTTTTTACGTAAATTATTAAATATTCCATCATTTTCCATGTAATTTTTTTAATGCAAAAATATTTATTCAAAATAAATTTTGACAATCAGTTTTATGCGCCTTTTTTATTTTTGTTTTGATTTGAAAAATATTTAATGGTAGTAGTGTTACCATATGACAACAAAAAGCATTTTTTATGGGATAAATAAAATTATGGTTGTAAGTCGTTGAAGTTGCATTTTGTAATTATATTCATTAAATTGACATTACTTTGTGTTCGACAAAATAGGTGACCGAAGGAGGTTTGTTGATTAATGTATATAAAGTTTCTATTGTATATAAAATGATTGTGGTGCAATAAAATTTACAGTTTTTAACTCCAACATCTCAACTAAAATTTAATAAAGTTTCGTAAGGAACTGGCTCTTATGATTATGTGATAAGTGATATGTGGTATTAATAACTTACATTTACTATTTGTTATATTTTATCTAAAATTGAATTAAACAATATGACTAAAAAACAAAAACTTAATAAGTTATATTTTGTGCATAAAGCGCCACCTCGCGAAATATATTATTAATAAATCTACTTTCTATCAAATTGGACTAATATTGCGTACTTATAAAACTTATATAAATGGATTGTTAGATTGTTGGATTGTGCCCAACTTGTTATGAATGAAATGCGAAGCTCAATAGTATTTAACTATATATCGTATTTCCCACTATGAAAAAAATATGATTCGCTTTATTATGCGAAATGCGAATTTTTATAGAATATAGATAAAAAGTTGGCAAATATTGTGGTAGCGATTGTTATTTTTTTATATTTTTAAAAAGTGAAATTTAAAATAATAAATAATATCATTTGTTTTAATTTATAATTACTAAATAGCGAGGTCGTCGAAAAAAAGTAATAGCTGGCTCTGGAAGACTTGGGGGCAAATCGAGATAATGTTTTACGTACGTCTCATGCTCCTCTAGGAGAGTATAGTTATAAAGTTATTTTTAGTTTTTATTTTTAATAATGGCTAATACACTAGAAAAAATAAAATATAATTCGGAAATATTAGCATGTAGCTCAAATTAAGAAGGACAAGCAATAACATAAAACCAACCTGTATAAAATTAATAATAAATTAAATAATAAATATTAGAAGCCAATAACATAAATGCGACAAAGTTTTTTAAATAAAGTGTTCCGGATATAATAAATATGAGGGATATTTTTAATGTGTGATAAAGCGAAATATATACATTGTTATAAAGAATTTTTGAATATCTAAACATTTATTAATCTAATTCATGAAACGATTAACATTAAAAAAAATAGTTAAATTTTTATTATTATTGCATTTTATTTACTTAATCTATTTAATTTGCAAAAAAGTTGCTCTATTTGAGTTATCATTTAGCAAAATAAGTTTAAATAATATGGCAGCACCAGAAAAATTAACCTACACAAAAAGCTGACCGCCTTCATAAATGGATTTTTCATTATGTCAAAAATCATTTATTTTTATATTATATCCGAATAACAACAAATTGTTCCCGCGAATTTTTCAAACCTATTTTCTAGACTTCTACGAAATGATAAAAATAAATAAATAATAAAGTATTCGAATAGTTAAAATTAATAATTAAGTAATATTTGAATGATTAATTTATAAATAAAATGGTTAAGGTAAATGTAAGTTGAAGTTCATATTAATTTTTTATAAATAATATTCAAAAAATCACTAGATAAAGATGTATTATATTTATATATAATCTTAGAGTAAATTACTCTAAGTATATAATATATATATATATCATTACATGTAATATGTACGATATGTACATATGTATATTAACGAGTTATCTCTGAACGTAGACGTAGAATTTTGAATTGTACTATATTATAAAAAATTAAATATTGATAACTATAAATTAATTTTAAAGTTTATATCACAAAAAATGTGAAACAAAATATATACGGTAATCAAATCAGTGATGAATAATTCTAGGAAATCCATTTTTCTTTTAAATTTTATTTAATGGACAAAACAGCAAGAAAGAAAAATGGTTGAAAATAATAACTATTCCAGTTCCAACATGTAGAGTGTGAGTAATTGTTTCATGGATCTCGAGAACTTGTTGCACAGAACAGAACAATGTCGAACAGTAGAAGTAGAAGTTTAGAACAGCTCAATTCTAATCTAGTGTGGAATTACAATTAAGTAGAGGTAGAGCACAAGACACAAATGATCAGTTAAACATTGAAAATAATAGTATACTAAATATAACACTATGAATACCAGTGACGATACATAGTCATCAAGAGTGGGTACATTTTATGAATCGTAATTTTTTTATCAATTGTACCCAACGAATTAGAAATATATGGAAGGAGCACAAATTTTCTATCTCTTTCTGGTTCATACGATTTTTCATAAAATCGAAAAAGTGTTTATGAAGCCAAAAAACAGGTAGTTCTCTTTCTTAGCTCGTCGAATTGTCAAAATTAGTTTTGTTAAGACTTTGTAAACAAACGGTTGTGTTTTAAAAAAACTAGTGAAATTAAATATTATTGACTTAAATAACATTAGTGTTACATTAAATAATTTAAAAAAAACTATAAACAAACTAAAAATGAGTGAAAATTATAATTTATGTGTAAGGAAAAAGCGGTGTATTGTTCCAAACTGTGAATCACATTTAAATATTGAAAATAAGGTTTCTATGCACAGGTATGTTAATTAGTTAATTATTTCCCTGAATTTTACTTAATAAATAATAAAATTACCTGAATAACTGTACAAAAATACTAAAACTATTTTTTTTTTATTGATAATTTTACATTTTTCTTAAATTCAAGACAGATAATTATGTTAGGTTAAATCAGATTAATTTTTGTATGACAGGGTCGGCTTTTATTCAAAGAGTTATTTTTAAATTATTATTAAGTTAAAATAATTTATTTTTATTAATTGTAAATTTATTTGTTTGTTTTTTATATAGATTTCCACTAGATAAGGATGTTAAACAGAAGTGGATTTGTAATATTAGTACTCCATATTGGACGCCAAATATTACAGAAAGAAGCACAATTTGTTCTGCACATTTTGAACCCAAGTACCTGAAAAGGCTTGGTAAAAATAAATATTTTTTAACACCAGATGCTATGCCAATCTCAAACGTAAGTAAATTTAGTTATTTTTAAAAATATTTGTCTATATATTTATAAATTTTTAAATTTTAAATTTTAGCAATACAATTATAATATTGAAAATATTGAAGATTTTATTAAAATTGGTGAAGAAGTAGTTCCAGTTATTGCAGATTTACAATTGCCATCAACTTCCGTAAATATTTTGTGAAAAAGTAATTTTATTAAAATATAATTAAATATTATTTTTTAGAGAGCCGCTATAAGTGAAATGCAAAGAAAAAATGAATGTTCGCCAAAAAAATTTATGATTAATAAAATTATAACGTCATCGTCTTCATCTTCCATTGGGACAATTGTAGCAACTCCTAATACAGCGCAGAGACTTAAAGAAAAATATCAAAATAAAAAGGAAAAAAACAGGCAAATACGAAAATTATATAGAAATAAAGTAAAGCGCTTGAGATTAGTACAGCAACGAAATAGGCGTCATAAGACAAAAATAGAGAGTTTACAGAAATTACTTCTGGAATTAGAAGAAAAAAATTTAATATCTTCAGATATAAGTGAATTACTGGGCTCAAGTTTTTCAATAACGAAAGAACTTTTTGAACGTTATAGTATGAAGTCTCATAAACAAAGTATACCAAAACAATATTCAGCCACGCTTCGATCATTTGCCTTAACGCTAAATTTTTTTTCGCCAAAAGCGTATCAATATGTTCGAGAAGTATTTAATTTAAGTTTGCCGCACCCAAAAACAATTTCCAAATGGTATATGTCGATAGATGGATCACCTGGATTTACAAATGAAGCTTTTCAAGCATTGAAAAATGCTTCCAATACTTTATATGAAAGTAAAAGAGTGAATTTATTGTGCTCGCTAGTTATTGATGAAATAGCTATAAGAAGACATGTGGAATGGGATGGGAAAATCAATCATGGCTATATTAATTTGGGCAATAATATGTTTGCAGACACTACTGAAGTAGCTAAAGAAGCTCTGGTATTTATGCTGGTTGCGGTTAATGCATCATGGAAGTTGCCAGTGGCATATTTTTTAACAAATTCACTAAATGGGCAGCAAAAATCTACTTTAGTTCGTGAGTGCATTAATAAAGTTGAGGAGTGTAATGTGAAAGTAATTTCATTAACTTTCGATGGTGCATCCTCAAATATTGCTATGTGTAAGTCACTTGGTTGTAATTTAGAAAATTACAACGAACCTCCATTTTTTACAATTAATAATAGCAAAATAAGAATATTTTTTGATCCATGTCATATGATAAAATTAATAAGAAATGCATTAGGTGACAAAAAAATTCTTCGTCGAGATAATGGCGATATTATTAAATGGACTTACCTTGAACACCTTCATAAACTGCAAGAAGATGAAAGAATGCATTTAGGAAACAAAATCAGGATTCGACATTTAAATTATCATAAGCAAAAAATGAAAGTTACGCTCGCAGCGCAAGTTTTTAGTGAATCGGTGGCTGATTCATTACAGTTTTGCCTGCATGAACTAAAACTACCACAATTTGAAGGTTGCGAAGCGACTATTATATTCTTCAGGCACATGAATAAATGTTTTGATATTTTAAATAGCCGTAAAATATCTTCATTTAATTTCAAGAAAGCTATGTGTGAACAAAATTATCAAAGTATGTACATATATTTACAATTCAAAACAATATTTGGTATTAATACATTTTTTAGATATTTCAGATTACATTAACGAAGTTGTGCCGTATATTCGCTCAATTAATTTTGAAAATCGCAGAACTGGATTTGAAGGCCTTATAATTGATTTAAGAAATATTTGTGAAATATACAAGGATTATATTTCGACAGGATTCTTAAAGTTTTTTCCAACATACAAGGTATCACAAGACCATATTGAGCTTTTCTTCAGCTCCATTCGATCACGACTTGGTAGCAATGACAATCCAACTGCTAGGCAATTTAAAGCAGCATATATAAAATTAATAGTACGTTCAGAAATTAGAGAGAATGGTATTGGTAATTGCGTACCACAAGACCATATTTTTATATTATCATGTAGTTCAGCTGTTGCTCAAATTAATCATTCAACTAAAAATAATTTTAACTTGCTTTTCACAAATTCAAATGATGATGAAAATGTAGAAGATTTTCAAGCATTATCAAAATGTGCCGAACATATAATCACTTATATTGCAGGTTTCGTGGCGTATAAGTTAAAAAAAATATTGAAATGTTCAATATGTATTTCTGCGCTTTCGGCTGAGGAAAAAGATTATAACTTTGAACAAACTTTAATTGGTTATAAAACAAAAGGAGGATTATCTTTTCCTTCAAAAGACCTGGTAAAAATATGTAAATATTGTGAACTATTATTCAGGCAAATTGGTAATTTTAATGAAAAAAATTTACTTTTAAAATTAACGTCTAAGACAATTATTAACTTTTTAGGTGATAATATTTTTGTAATTTTAAATGAACATATTATAGAACAAGAGCCTTCAGATAATCATTTTAGTCTTTTACTGAAAGCTATCTGTGAAATATATTATAATACTAGAATTAATTACGAAATGAAAACAAAAAGTACTGAAACTAATATAAGAAATTTGTACACTAAATTAATTCATTTTAAGGGCCAATAATTAATCATAAATTGTAGTTATAAGTTTCAATATAGTTCTAAGTTTTATTAAGATTCTATTTTTTTAAACAATAATACAATATACAATAAAAAAAAATCTAAAATAATATATTTAAATAAAACATTTACTTAAAACATAAGAAAATTATATTTTATTTCTTTAAAACTTATGAAATTCATGAAAATAATACAAATATATAATAAATCAATATAAATTATATGTTTGCATATATTTAGGAGCCAGCCTCAATTGGACCAAAACTTAATCTGTCCCTGATTTGTCAAATATAAAATTTGACAATTTGACGAGCTAAGAAAGAGAGGAATATACCCAGACAGGCTTCATTTATTTTACTTTATGCTCCTTCCATATATTTCTAATTCGTTGATTGTACCAATAGAAATAAAATTTCTTAATATAAACATTGAATTTAGGATCTTATGTCAAAATAATGTTTCAAATGTTTCATTTAATTTCATTTCATATATTTTTTTAATAGAAATATTTTGAAATATTAGTATTTCGAATATTTCGAATTGTAGCAAATACTGGTAATTCATCTTGTTCTTGGAGATTAGAATAGTTTTACCAAAAACAATAAATAAAAGGAATAAATTTTAGCGTTTAAATTATAATTTATTTTTAATCCAAAATGGATACACATTATAATATTTGTTTATATTTTTTATGCTGGAGATACTCTTCACGGTTCAGGGTTATCCGTACGCTGAAAACTTCTTCATAAGACTAGACAGACTGCTATTTTTTATTGCGTGTTGACGCAGGAAGTATGTGGTTCAGTAGATACCGTGACTCCAAGTAAAATATGAAATTTACACATATACTACTATCGTAATTATAATGAATAAGATTGCCAATATTACAATTATAAGAATTCTGACTCCACATGATATACTAAAAATATGTAAAGAATTTATAATAAATAATTTTAAAATTTTGTAACATTAAATTTATATATACCAACTTGTACAATTTACGCAAACAGTAGTAATGTAACACATTAAAATTTAACTGTATATGTATGTATATAAATCATAAATGAATAAACAAGTATTAAAAATAAGAACTGAAGTAATTTTAAAAGTTTATATGAAATTTTAAGAAAAATAATAATGTATTTAAATAAAAAAACCACTTTGATAATATATTTTAAAACATAAAAGTATTTTTTAATATTTTATTTTTTACAGTATTTGCACTATTTCAAATTAGTGCTTTACAGCTTAAAACCTTGACAAAATGTTAAAGTATCACTCGATTGTCGAAGCGATTGAGATTTTCGATTCGATTGGTTTTGATGGCAAAATGATAGAAATTCTATCATCGCCTGTCGATTTCTTTTCGACTTTTTCGAAATTGATTTTGACATTTGCTTGCAAAAAAAAAAATATAAACTGATGATTTGTGTTTGTTGATAGATATCAACAATTTCAAGTGAATTTTGCCATGTATTATTAATCGTATACATATAGTGAAAGTGAAGAAGAAATAAATTATAGACAAGAAAGTTTTTTATGGGAACGCTACTTCTACCAATGTGCCAAAAAAAATAACTTATTTATAGACTTTACTCAATTAACTCCAAGCAAAAATAAATAATTTATAGATTCAAAGATTTGTTAGAAGAACTTGAAAATGAACCTGAATCCAAATGTTTGGAAAATAATAGATCGACTTCAATGAAAGTTATATTGTCCACAAAATTAGTTGCAGTTTTAAATTTCTATGTTACCGGTATCTATCAGCAAACTATTGCAGATATTTGGCTTCATTTTATGAAACAACATTGAATTGATTTGAATTTCTTTAGATTATTCCTAAATTTAGGTTAGAAAAACAAAAACTATTTCTTCTAATATAATTGAATTAATTTTATTGAATATTATTTACATATTTCTAATAAAACAAAAATATTAAAATAACTATTAAACATTGTTAACATACCTTTTCACTTACATTTTTTTTGATCGCAGAATCGCGCCTGTGTCCACTCAATCCATCATATAATATATTGCCTTTCGCTTCTGTGTCGAACTTCGATATTTTCGAACTTTACACTGGATCAAAACTTTAACATGTTGACCATGTATCGTATCGATCAGTTCAGTTTCGAATCGATTCGTATACTAGCAAATCGTCTGGTTAAGTAGACTAAACACATAGTTATTAATTGCTATCGACTAAATTTGTCGATTTGAAATTTTATTTTCGTCTTTTTTTGTGGTATTCATGTAATTTTTATTTTGAGAATATACACACGAACAATTAAATTAAAAAAAATAATTACAAATAAAATTTTTGCAGCCTATATCGTCGTCGACTGCAATATCTGCAACTGCTGAGGTTGTTTTTTGAATTTTAATCCGAAAGATTGCGCTGCTTTTGCTGCAAATCTTACTTGCGGTTTACACTATAGACTTTTTCTTAGACAGAAGATATGTTCTGTCTACGAAATCTCAAGTGTAAACCAGACAGGATTTCTATCCCGACAGAAAAATCACGATTTTTCTCTAGACAACTTTTCAGATTTTTTTGCAGATTTTTTTTGACATTTGTTAATTTGAAAATGGCGATATTTGATAAAAATGTTAGATTTGCTCCTGAAATTTAAAATTTAATTAGTTTGCGGTGATTATTTGAGCGTAAAAATTAGTTTACTACTAAATAAATAAAAGATATATTATATTAATTAAGGTGTGAATAAACTATATTATTAAAAATATTTTTATTTTAATATTTTTATAGCTAATTGCTTTCTTGTTGACGATATGATAACAAATGAAATGTTAAACAGAAATGTCTGACATGAAATAGCCAGAGTGTTTTTTTTACCTGTCAAAAAAAATAAATCAGATAGAAATGTCTAACATTTCTATCAGGAATTTATGGCTAGTGTAATCACAGCGTTAATTAATGACCGACTAACTGCAAAAACTGAGCAGCTGCTGAATTCTTGACCGCACCCTATACCCTAGACATAGATTAACTTTTTATCTAGATTAACTTTTCAGATTAATGGTTGAAACAGAGGTGTCCATAATAATCGCTGTGTAAAAATGACAATCTCTCTAAAAAAAACTGGCGAAGACACTTTTCATATAAAACAATAAAACTGACCACAGGATGTAAGTTAATTTTCTTACAAGAAATCATGTAGAGATGCGGAATATTTTCGTATCAAAACTCAACATTTTTTTTAATCAAAACATTTTGGTATTATTTCTATTTCTTTTTATTTAGTTCATTAAAGTAGGATTTCTAGTTTGCTAACAATAAATAATCTAACATGTACAGAGATTATATTGCTAATATCAAAAGATAATTTTTTGAAATAATATTTCAGATTAGTATGTTTTTATGCTGTGACTTCTTGTTGCCACTTATAGTTAATTTAACTATTACTTCTTGAAAATCGATATCAAATAAATAATTTTTTTTTCTTATTTATTATATTAGGTTTTTTCAACATGATACAATTTATTAGTAAACTATATAATATTTATACACATTAATCTTCTTTTCATGACATGTGACCTTGATTGGTTAATAAATCGGTCTCATTAAATCGTCTGAAAAATAAGCTTTAAATTTCTTATCATTGCATTATGAGTTCTTTTCCTTTCCCGTACCAAAATGATTGGTCATGAAATATGTAGTAAGAAAAACAATTAAAACTACAAAACCTACACAAATCGCAATCCTGCAAAGGCATACGAAGCTATATTTGTATATAAAATTTATAGAAAGAAAATCAATTAAATAATTAATTTCGAATTAATAAATTTAAAAATTACCAAACTGAACAAGGTAAACACATTTAACAAATAAAATTTTGAATTAAAAAAAAATATAAAAATAAAACGAACGTTATTTTATACGTTTTCGAATAAAATATATATGACAGATCCTCTAACTCTATATTTGCTATATCCGCTATATCAAAAAGGTATATTGATTGGAAATATTTTCATTTTCAATATTATAAATTATGACACATTTTTAATTTAACACCACAGAGAAACAACAAATAATAATCTTAAAACTATCTTTACATATCGGATTTTTGGTAAAGCATTTGATGCGTTTTATTATGAAAAATCTGATGACTATGTATAGCATTTTCGGGTCAAATTTGTCTTTTTTCATTTCAAATTGGTCATTTTTCCATCTTTTGCTATACGAATTGTATGAAAAAGACTAATTTGAAATGAAAAAAGGCGAATTTGACTGGAAAATATCATAATCTGTTAATTGATATTAATATTTATAGATTCTGAAAATTAAGTTACTAAAAAAGTGGCCTTGAAATAAATAACACTATTTAATTACTATTACACAAAACCCTAATTATTTATTTTGTCAAGAAATCAGCTTGAAAATCAACTGTTTATAAAATTATATTTTTCAATCGTCCCGCGGCTTAACATAGTAAATAAAAAAAACGGTTAAAACGATCATGAAAAAATTATCATAATAGGCGCTTGCGTCATAATAATGTAAATTCGTTTGAGCGAGTGGGTGACTCAATTAACCGCCGCGATATCTGTAACTTTTCAGGGGTAATGGTCTGAGTGAATGATTCCACTTTTTCTATCCACCCATGAAGTACTAAGAAAAGCGGACAACAGAATAAGAAAAAACATGCGTATTCAAGAAGATTTAACAATCAACGGAACAAACATCTAAAATGTGCAGGAGTTCTGCTTTCTGGTAATAACGTATCAGGACAGGACATAAACTAAGATGATTATCAAATAGTTCAATTACAACACAAGCGGTGGCATGAAATCTTCAAGAAACTAGAGGTATGTGACGCCTGCAGAATAATAATGAAATATGGAGAAAAACATTAATGAAAGAAATAGAAACACTACTTGGTAAAACATGGGCGAAAATAAAAGCTATGGCACAATATGGAGTGAGATGGAAACGCTGTATAGAAGACCTATGTTCCCGAATGGAACCTAGCCTCATTGGCTAAGTCCAAAGTCTCCCTGAATAGTGTTGATCGGCTTAAGGATTGTATTTCTCATTAACTTTTTTAAGAAAGCCAATTATTTCAGGTGTCTCATTAGAGAGTACTTTATGGATTCTAGCTGCCGCAATCAATGCATTAATGCCTTCGCAGAAAGTCCTAAAGGATATTCTCTTCACCTTCCTAATTTCACAGTTGTATTCTGTTAGAGTTTCCGGATATCTCTCTCACTGTCTTGTTCTTGGCCTTGATGGAGTTTTCTCATCTTCCTTCTGAGTTGGTACATACTGTCTGCTGCTGCATTTATTGCGCATATTCAAATTTCAAGTTTGTTCACAGTTTTACCATAGTCGGTACCGCCAAAATTTTATCCTCCAGGATTTCCTTTTAGGAAAATCGGTCCTTTTTTAGGACAGTATTCTGTAGATGACTCAAAGTCTATAAATTCGAACTCCAAGTGTCTGTGGCCCGCTAAAACACTCCAATTTATAATTCTGTTTTTCAGTAAGGGATTTACTACATATAATTAGATCTAGCACTTTTAATAAAAGTGGGGTACTTGACCGTGTTAACTATATTTAAATTCTTACGAACTTTCAAATCCAGTAATTACTTACCAATTTACTAACCCTAATTAATATGATGAGCATTGGCGTCACACCCAACAAACGACTGAGCTGACCCAGTTTTCGTCGCGAACGCGAACTTTAACTTGGTTTCGCATCTGCAAATTTCAGGCTTAAAATAGGTAAAGCGTAAGCGAACACTTGGCCAGAGATATTACATGATATATATAAGCAGTTGATCGAATATTTAAA
The DNA here is from genome assembly GCA_963920725.1 of Rhamphomyia laevipes. NCBI lineage: Eukaryota > Metazoa > Arthropoda > Insecta > Diptera > Empididae > Rhamphomyia > Rhamphomyia laevipes. Next base: position 122,327,029 of record OY987255.1, on the reverse strand, counting down.
TTATAACAAACATCAATATATTTAATGAAACCACTTTTAGATGTTTGAAAACCAATTTCATGTAATGTACCACTATTTTAGCAATTAATATTTTTATTTAAAAGAGTTGCTGTATTTGTTTTTTTACATTCTAAAGTTCCGATATTAGTATTTTTACCATTTGCCGAAAATTTATTACTAGATTGACATTTTATAATCATTTCCTGAGAATCGCCTTTTAATTATAAATACAAAAATTTATTTAATATAAAATTTAAATTAACAAAAAACATTTTTTTTATGTTTATACTTTTTGTTAAACTATTTGATAAACCAACCAAACCATTACATAATAAATTCGATTCTTCATCTATTTTCCATTCTTAGATTTTAGTTAAAGCGAGATTTTAGTTATAGTGCGTAATAATTTTGTTATATTTTCAGACACAGCTAACAAATGTGTTAATTTTTACACGAGGACTTCCACCTGTTCCACAAATTGATATTATCTCGTCACTATATCTTCCTTACGGTTGGAACAGAATACATTCTATTAAAACTGCCTGACACCATTTTATTAGAATATTTGTTTTTGTGACTTTTTGTTGTTACTATTTGTGACTTTTTTACTTACAGTTAATTTAACTATTACTTCTCCGAACATTTTAAGCAGAACAAATATATAATTTTTTTTTTTTATTAAATTAAATTTTTCAACATGATACAATTTATTAGTAAACTATAATATTTATACACATTAATCTTCTTTTCATGACATGTGCCCTTGATTGGTTAATAAATCGGCCTCATTAAATCGTCTGAAAAAGAAGCTTTAAATTTCTTATTATTGCATTGTGTTGTTCTTTTCCTTTCCCGTACCAAAATGATTGGTCGTGAAATACATAGTAAGCATAACAATTAAAATTACAAATCCTACTAATATCGCAATCTTGCAAAGGCATGGTAAGCTATATTTTTATATAAAATTAATAGACAACAAATCAATATTGTAATTAAAGAATTTCGAATTAATAAATTTAAAAATTACCAAGCTGAACAAGGTAAACACATTTAACAGATAAAATTTTGAATTAAATTAAAAACAAACTTATTTACCTATATAAAAATATAAAAATAAAACGAATGTTCTTTTGGACGTTTTGGAATAAAAAATATATGACAGACACTCTATATTTGTCATACCAAAAAGGTATGTTGATTGGAAATATTTTCAATACTAACATACATAAACTATTCGACGATCACTGAGGTTGTCGGTTCGATGTTTCATTTTTAGGATATTGTATTTAACTTATTTTTAAAACATGTTCCTATTAATTGTATTTATGAGAATCTCACCTTGGTATGACTAAGAATTAAAAAAGCTGCTAATTAGTGGTACCTTAGCAGATAACTCATAGTTAGTTTTTAAACAATGATTTTTATCCAACAGTGTTTTGTAATTAACAGGGTATGTTTGTAACAAACAGAACTTTATTAAAATTTACTCATATTTTAACACATATATCATATGTATTTTATAGAACTCGTAATTTTGATAGGGATTCACTAAAACTATCAACCCAAAATTTATAGGCACCAACTACATTACTAAACTAATATGTATACTAAATTTAACAATTACTGTATCATATAGATAGAGCGTTGAACTTATGAAAAGTAATTACGGATTTCGACATGGACCCACTGAACTACTGACATTAAATTTTACAGGTACCAAGTACATAAAAAAACTATCATATGTAACAAATTTCATGCTAATTAGATAATAATTACTATATGATCTAGTCTAAAACATATAAAATTTTAATCGGAAATTTTACCATGGACTTCGTAATGCTCAAGACCTGTATCTGGGTATGCTTGTACAAAATCATGATACCAACCTATATACCAAATTTCATCCGAATTATTTTTTTTTTTAAAGTTTTTCATAGCGCAAAAATACAGATGTCTTTATTATAAACGGCGAAATCTAACATAGTCTCAATCTCATCTTGTACGGGCTTCAGGACGACGTTTGTATGAACCTGTGTAGTAAATTTCATTAAAATCTTACGATTGGTTCTTGGTGATGTTGCTGCGCGCATGCAAATTTTTCGTAGGCGTACGCATACCAGGGGCACTTTTTTTTGCATTTTCGAACTCCCCAACCTCAAAAATGCTTAGAAATAAAATTCAGTGGAGTCTATTTCTTCTTCTTGACTATCAAATCCATCACCAGAGACTTTATAGTAATTCCATAACTACTTGTAGAAATCTATGTAATTTATGTATAATAAAAAATAGAAAATACATGAAAAGAGACTTCTACTTGTGGCTTGTGGTCCTTAGTTCTATCCATCAGTTTGAAAAGATGTGTACTCTATTTGTGTAAAACACTAGAATATTTGTTTAAATGCTCTATGTCAAATAATTCCTTTCCTAAAATTTGGAAATTGTCTTTTATTATACTTCTCCACAAAAAGGGTTCTAAAAATCAAATTTCCAATTATTGTCCTATTACAAGATTATATCTGTAATTAAAAAATCTAGTCTTTTTGGCTGATGACATTTTATTTAATTAATATAGGTATTTTAAATTATTGGTGAATTGCTCAATTGAAAAAGTTCAGTTGATTTGATTTATAAAATAAAATGTAAAGTCGTAAAGCTTGATTTATAAAGATTTAATATAAAATAAAAATATGCTGTCGTTTAAACTAGATATGAACAACCAATATGTATTACCGGGCGTCCGGGTATGCTTCGACCCCGGATGGCGAGTGCATCAACTAACAGAATTATAGTTGTATAATTTTTTCGGTGTTGGCGGATTTTGAAATACGCTATACGACATTACGGCACGGCATCATGTGAACAAGATATAATATTTTGTTCGTTTTAATTGTTGCCCGCCGTTGTAAGTTTCAAATATTGTGTTGACCGAAAGTGGTAACTTGATGAAATTAAAGTAAAAATACGACCCTAAAATTATTATTTTAATGAAAATTAGTGAAAATAGTTTTATTCTTTTATATTTTTCCACATCAAATTAATATTTATTTACAATTTGAAAAATAACAATTGTATAATTTATATTTATTAAACAATTTTTTTTTATTTAAAATTCATGACATTTTTAACATCTGCTTCTTTTGGTACCACATCCTTAAAAACTTTTAATAAATCCTTTACAGTACAACAATAAGTTTTACCTTTTGCATATAAATCAAATTCTGCATTTGGCCATTGATATTTTGAACAAATATCATTACATAATGGTTTTTCATTTGTTGCAAAAGGATTATTTAATGTAATAAAAGCAATTCCTGAATTTTGATATTTTAAAATTTTCCAATAATATTTTGGTACAGGAATATTACCATTACTTTCCAATGAAATATCAATCAATTTACCTTTATTATTTTCTAATGATAAAATACCAAAATTACCAGTATATATTTCTAAATCATCCTTTAATGCTGAAGCTTTTTTTCTAGCTAAATTTTCAACACGAATCCAATTTTGTGCATTTACACTCTAAAAATAAAAAAAATAATTGTATGTACATATGTTTATAAATTTAAATAATTTAATTTAAGGCCATATGTACGCCATGTGAACAGAGAATATTGACCAAATTTTGATTGTCGTAAAGATTTCTCAAATAATGTGTATACGAACTATATGGAATAATGGATTATAGGACCATCTAATGTTTTGTATTTTCCGAGAAGCATTACGAATTGAGGTATAGTATGACTTCGAAAGCTCTGAATTTCACTTTGTATTTCCTACACAAACTGTAACGTGAAGTTAAGTACGCTATCATGTAATTTACTTCGTTTGAATCACCGGAACCTAATAAGATTGTGTCTATTATACAGAAGATGATGTCACTTATAGATCATTGATATGTTAAATCGGAAATAGTTATAGATTGTTGTAAATTAATCAATTTACTGGTGCAAATATTCTTTGTAACGGTTGGAAACGGTAGGCATTACTTTCAGTATCGTCAAAGTAAAATATATCGGCCACGTTTGTTTGTAATAAAGAAAAGACACGTAGAACCTGCTAGTGAATAGTACAACTTTCTGGATAGTCATAGGTCTCTTATCAGGTATTAGGATGATTGGTAGGAACGATGTAGCTAGCATAATAAACTTTAAACCAACTCTATTCGAACGACAAAATTATCAAGGTGATCTCCTTAAAACTGAGAGTTGAATCTTTAGTACTTTATTGAATCCTTAGTACTTTATAAGCTTCCGATTTTCAGAACCATCTTTATTATAGATTAGAAAAATAAGGGGTCGTTAAGGCAGAAGTACGAAACGTCGGCCCCTACACAAAACTTAAAGAGATTTTTTGTGCATATTATTTAAAATATTCTGTAGAAGCGCAGAGTTTTTCTGAAATCCCTTACACAGCTGCATTAATATTTTTTGGGTTACAGCTCGAAATTGCAGAGGATGTGTCTTCCGCAGTTTCATCATCATCCGACAGTCACTATTTTGTGTAAATAATAACTGAGTGCGTAGTATGACCTGTGAATTATTGTACGTAGCTCGTTTTTGTTAAGTATGAGAACCTCTTTAGTCAATTTTTTTTTAGAGGAATTATGTCTGGGATGTGCTTCCAGTAGGTGGATTTCTCGTTATTTTCCCATTCCCCTATTTGCTCCATTATGTGCAGCTTTTAGAATTTTTTTATAAGTATGTGAAGTACTGAAGTAAAGTGCTCGAATTAAGGATTTACCCGTCATTGTAATGTTACATTATATATTATATGTGATATACCAGCACGTTTAAATTAGTAATATATAAATGTACAAACCTGCCATTGTGGTGCAACATTCATATAAAAATATGTAGCACCTTTCCAACTTCTAAATATACCATCATTATCTGGTGTTAGATGGCCACGTGCTAAATATGATGTAGAACTTAAATATTTTGGTACCATTTCTTTACCAAGTAATTCAGCAAATCTTTCCTCTTGAGCGGATTTCTTGTAGGATGTATTCGGTTTAAATAGTTTCGGCATACCATTAGTGCTAAATGTCGGCCGATTTGGCTCCGAAATACTATCTAATAATAATATTTTTTTTTAATTAATTGATTAAATTTAATTTTTTATATATACCATCAATAGATTTTCCAGGTATTATATGATGTGTATAAACAACTGATCCAATATTTAAATTATAACAAACATCAATATATTTAATGAAACCACTTTTAGATGTTTGAAAACCAATTTCATGTATTGTACCACTATTTAAGCAATTAATATTTTTATTTAAAAGAGTTGCTGTATTTGGTTTTTTGCATTCTAAGGTTGTGATATTAGTATTTTTACCATTTGCCGAAAATTTATTACTAGATTGACATTTTATAATCATTTCCTGAGAATCGTCTTTTAATTATAAATACAAAGATTTATTTAATATAAAATTTAAATTAACGAAAAATAGTTTTATTTTTTTATTTTTATACCTTTTGTTAAACTATTTGATGGTCCACTACATAATAAATTTGATTCTTCACCTATTTTCCATTTTAATAAAGGTCCATCAGGTGATAATAACTCACCAGTTGTTTTTAGAAATACTGGTGTTTTTTCAGATAAATCATCTTTAATATTGACATTACATTCTATATGTATACAGAAGAAATACTTATTAAAAAATATTATATATTTAAAAAATTATGTTTAACAAGGGCCATTTTTGCAATACGGGAGTTTAAACTCAATTTAGTGTTGAAAAATATTGTTTTCAATCGCCTGAACTTTGTTATCTTTGCTTAAACTTAGTTTAACATAAACCAATATTTTTAATGGATTAAACTAACGTTTAACTTAACTAACGTTTAAAGTTCAAACGTCAAATTTATAATATTTATAAAAAAAATTGGATTAAGATCGCAATTAGCAATGTTAGATGATGATGAGGAGAATATCACTAGTTATTTATATAAATTTATTGAACGAATACTGGAGTCCAAAAAGGATAATTTCTTTCCTAGATATGAATTAGAGTTCCTAGTATTTTTTTGTTATTTTTTCTGTCACTGCTATAACCAATTGTGTTAATTACTGGCTATTAAACTATTAAAATTAACTTTTAAAGTAATTTAAACACTAATCACCATTTAAACTAAGTTTAAAGTTAAACGAAATTTTGTTATAACTTAAGTTCAAACTAGCATTGCTAAAATGGCTCAATGAAATATATAAAATTTGTACTAACCAGATAACACAACCACAATAATTGTACTAAGTAGTACTAATATGATACTGAATAACATCATTTTTAGAAAGTTAAATTCCTAATGAACTAATTTTGTTACACAACATCAGTAGTTATAGTGTTATAGTTATTTTAAATACCAGATTAGATAAAATTTTAATAATATTATTTAATAAAAAAAAAGCTGATAATTAGGGGTAACAGATAACTCGTAGATAGATTCAATTTCAACAGTGATTCATGTCCAACAGGTGTTTTGTAATTAACAGAATCTTTGTAACAAACAATACTTTGTTAAAAATTTCACATCTTTTAAGACACCTATAATGTATGTTATAGAATTCGTAATTTCATGGGGACCCAGACCCACTGAAACTGCTGACTAGTTATACCTCAGCAAAACTAGATTACAAAACTAATATGTGTGCCAAATATAATTTAAATCTAATAATAATTACATATGCTTTAGATTAGAACTTAGAATATATAAAATATTAATCAGAAATTTTAGCATGGACCCCTTAGTTGACAAGCTGAGTTGACATTCAAGCTATGTACCAAATTTGATTAAAATTGGATAATAATTAAAACGTATATAATATTATATATAATTCGGAAACTAAAACTGCTAATCCAAGAACCCCTTGAAGTTATAGGTTGTAAATTTCAGGGACCCCAACTAGATTACAAAATTAGCCTGTGTGAAATGTAATTGAAATCAGCTAACAATTATTATACATTAAATATAATTAGTATGAATCGGAAATATTAGCTTGGACACACTAAACGTTTTTAGAAAGCGGATAATAATAACATGCTCTTAAAAAATAAATCAAATATTCTTCGCTAACTAAGCTTTTCTTATATTGGTTTCCCATGAACCCACTAAACTTAACGACTATAAATTTCAGGAGTACTAACAAATCTCGGGCATTTTGTTTTTTGGAATCTTAGACCGTTGTGGTCCGATTACGAAAATAGTAAAAAAAAAGTTTCAGCCAAATCGATTTTTTTTTACCATCAAGTCCAATGCAACACTCATAGTTATTGTACCTATTCGTTAAAAAAATAGAACACTTGTTTATACAAAATTATTTTCATATTTGGTAACAAAATTCAAATAATTTTTTAATTAAAATATAATTATTATTTTGTTTGAACAAGTGAAGTGATTTTTGCACGGTGACAAATTATTTTTTATTATAAAAATTATAGTAACTAAGTAAAATTATTTATGTTTTGTTAAGACAATAGACAAATTTAAACATTTCGATGAATTTTTGTATTTTACATAAAAAAATAAGTTAATTAAAAAACAGGCTATACAGTTTTTAAGTACATAGTCTGACTTAAAATATATTTGACCAAATGTTCTGTAGCCCAATCGATTTACAAATGTGAAATAATATTTAAATTTAAATATAATTTTCATAGTTGAATATTTGAAACAAATGTTTTTGTTTAAATTCCTTGGAGTCGTTATACAATTAATTTGCATAACTTTTGGACCTAACATTATTTTGCTGGTTATATTAAAATATAAACAATGATTTTAAATTTTAACTACATAAATGAAATAGAATCAGATATTGATATTACAAGCCCAGGAGCAGTAATTCATAAAATCATACAACAAATTATCATTACACAAAGGACACGAGATATAGTTAATAGTTATATTGTCAAGCTCAGTTTCCGAAGTGTTTAGGTATATCTGAATCCAAACTATTATGCAATCTAATTAAATCTGTTGTTAATAAATTTTTGTTTGTTTCGTTTTTTCAATAAAACTTGGTAAAACTTATTTATTATTAATTTAGCAAAGTTTAAATTTTAAAATGTTTGCACTCCAAATTCAAATTTTTGCAAACCAAACGCAACTAATTTTGAAAAATTTACCGGGGGCGGAACAATTTTAGGGTACCGCATTTTTAAATATGAGTATTACATCGGGGTCGAAACCAAAAAAATCATTTTCGATCAAATATGTTTTTCTTCAGGTATTTGATCGAGGTCAGATAATCCGAATCTGCGTGAGAAAAATTGTCTACTTGGTTTCCTGATGCTGCTTGTGCCTGTCATAATTAGGTCCGCAGCTTCAGTAAAGTATTAAATGTTCTAAACAATATAATAATTGTTATCAAATTTGAACATAGGTTGCCTTTGTCATATATTTAGTGTTCCTGAAATTTGGATTTAGTGGGTTCATGATATCTTTGCAGTTTAATTTCTTAAATATATTTAGGAATATATGGTTTTAGTCCAGAGCATGCTAATTATTAGCGAATTTCAGTAAAATTTGGTACGAGGGTTGGTTTTGTTATCTAGTTTGTTAAACGTATGTCTTTAACTTCAGTGGGGTTTGTTTGTTTTTGGAATTTGTTAGCTTCAGTGCATCTATGCTTAAATTTCCGAATTATTTATCATTTGTTCTCTATACTAGAGAATATAAAGTAATTGTTATTCGATTCTGATGACCTTTAGTACACTATATATGTACATATATAGTTAGTTTTATTCGGAACATGCTGCTGACACCTTAAATATGTTCCAGTTCCTGTATTTTTTTTATGGGCACTTCTAAAATGTTACTGCACCATGTTGCTAAGAAATTGGTGTAATAAGAAATGTGAAATTTTGCACTATTTGAAATGTATTCTTATTTTCAAATCACTGTTGGACATAATTCACTATTGCACAAAAATACAGGTTGAATTCTTTTCATGGTTAGCTGCACCGCACTTTTGCGTAAATTGCTTATTGCAATAAGCAATTTATATATTTTATTTCAACATTTAGAACTTCTTGAAATTGTGACTGCTTCTATAATTAAATAATATCGTTTTAAAATTCGTATAATATGATCTGTTATGATTTCTTTGGCAAATCATCGTTTTTTATTTGAAAATACACATCCTCAGGAAGAGGCCTGCCTAGCTATCACCCGTTTCTCCCGTATTTTTCACATACGCGGTGGTAGAAATTTCAGTACTTTAAAACAAATCCATAATTGCGAATTAAATTTTATATCAAAAATGTACTAAAAGTTTATATTTTAATTAACTTTTGTAAATGAAAGTATAATTAAAACCTACCCTAAGGTTATATAACCATAAATTACTTATCACATAAATTACTCAAATATTACATAAAAAGATTTTATAATTATTATAATAATCCTACAATGTGTTCTTAACATAAATCCTTATAAGAACAATTGAAGCATGTATGAGTACATATACTTCATATCATATTTAAATTTACAAATTCATTAGTATTCTCAAGGTTTAAATTCAAAATATTTGCATATAAATTGACTTTTCTTATTTAATATGCTACTATTTAACTTCTTCAATAATATAACACACATTGCAAAAAAAAAAAAAAATCTTGAGAATGCACAAAAGGATTTACAATCAAATTTAAGATATTTGGTCTTAGATTGATTTTATAATTTTAAATTTAACTTTGACCAAGAACTTGTGAACGAATCTGTTTACTTTGCGGCTTTTATTTATAAAAAATTTAATATTTTTATTTCTACAATTTTAATTATTTTAAATTTTATATATAATTGATTTTATTTCGAAAGAGTAGTATGAACTGTTACCCAGGAAATAGTTGTATGGAAATATAAATTTATTTAAAATCCGCACTTTCCGATTTAACAAAAAGCGCAAAAGCCAAGTTTTTCCAAAATTTGCTTTCATATATCATAAAATAATTATAAAACTTATTCACCATACTTATTATCGAAAATTTAAATTTTTTATCGAAATTTTAAATTTTTTGTATAACAACACATAAGTAATCGCTCTGTAATTGCTTCGAAAAATTGTTCATTGCAAAATTGCTCTGTATATGAGCAATCGACTACTATTGTTGGAAAGCGCAAAAGCCATGTGTTTCCAAAAATATTTTGGTTATTTACAAAAAACAAATTTGCATTAAAAAACAAGGCCAAGACCATATTTTACAGTCAGTAGAATGAGTATAGAGGCCAAACTCTTATAAACTCATTAAACATAGAATTGGAGGTGTGGCAACAGATGTGTGCGTATTGCAATCCCCAGGCATTCAAAGTCAGTTAAAAAAGTGGGAGCAGATTTCACATTGTAATATAATTCATATAATTCAAAATTTCGTTAGGAATCCACTGAAACGGATTTTATAAGCACAAACTAGACTACAAAACTATAGCATAACAATAACAAATATTATAAATTTGTGCCAAAATCATTGAAATTTCTAAGCAATATTTTGATGACTTGCACATAAAAAATGTTGCAGAATCATGTTTAAGGCTAGTGTCAGCATTCTGGATAACACTATAACTTGTATAATAAATTTTATTAAAGCCACATTGAAGTTATACATTCATTATACATCATAAGCACCAACTATATTATGAATCGAATTTCGGTACCAAATTTTATTCAACCGGATAATAATTAATGTATGCTCTATGTGGGCAAATACTTTTGATAAAGGGCCAGTTTAGGTTAAAATAATTTTGCGAGGGCCGTATAGAATATATGAAATGAAAAACACTAAAGTTTATTAAAAAAATAATATAAATTTATTAACAAAAATTCAGAGCGTTAATAAAAAATAAAAATAGTAAAAAGAAAAATATTTTTTTATATTAATGAGATGTATGGAATCTCTGATGGGAATTTACCAGTTTATCAAAGTCTGGACTTAATTCGCTTGTAGCAATTCTTAAAACAGCTTGAAGATTTTTGTCTGTTATTACAGACCTGTGCTTTGATTTGTTAAATCTCATTCTCGAAAACATCGTTTCGCAAACATATGTGGAACCAAATATTACAAAAACTTTTTTTGCTAGATTATTTAATTCTGCAAATTTTTCATTTCCCAACGAGGCATAAAAATCTACCAAATGCATTGTTCTAAAATTTTCTTTTAATAGTGAATCACATTGCAAATCAATCAACTGCAATTGCACTTCTGCAGGTGCTTCTTCAACTGCAAACGAAAATGGACAAGAAACCAGAGACATTATATTTTCCATTTTTTTAAAATCTTGAAAACGACGTGAAAACTCAGCTTGTAAATCAGATATTGAGGTATTATATTTTTGAAAATCGTAATTAGTTGTAATTTGGCTTCTTTCTTTCATAGTTGGGAAATGAATTAAATTTTCAGATTGTAAATGTTGGGAGAAAAGTAATAATTTTGTCGTGAATGATTTTACATTATTATACATTTCATGTATAAGCAAATTTTTCCCTTGAAGTTTTACATTAAGGTCGTTCAAATGTTCCATTATATCAACAGCAAAGGTGAAATCATTTAACCATTGCTCATTTTTTAATTCAGGGAAATTTTCATTATTTTTCATTTCTAAATAAAGAATTATTTCATCTTTTAATACCCATACTCTCCGTAATACTTTAGCTAAACTCAGCCATCTTACAGGTGTGTGGTAAGGAAAATCGGTGTGCTCAGATTCTATATCTTCCATTAGCGATACGAATTCACGGTGATTCAAAGCAAGACCACGAATAAAATTAACAATTTTAGTTACAACACTAATAACGTTATTAAGTTTTAGCACACCTTTACAGAGAACTTCCTGATGGAGAATACAATGCAAAAAATATATTTCTAAATTCGGATTTTCAATTTTAACTTGGTCATTTATCCTTCTCAATAAACCAACGTTTTTTCCATTTAAGCTTGGACATCCATCTGTGGTAACACTGACAGCTTTTCACCAATTTAAACCTATTTTATTAAGGCAGTTGTTAACTTCCGCAATCAAATCCCCACCAGTCACAGTTCCTTTCATTGGTTGTAAGCTTGCAAGCTCCTCTATAATTTCAAATTGATTATTAATACCGCGAACAAATATCGCTAACTGTTCAGTGTCTTTGATATCACAACTGTTATCTAGTGCTAATGAAAAATATGTAAAAGATGAAGCTTTTGATATTAACTGGTATAACAAACTTTCAGAAATATCCGTAATACGCCTTACGACAGTTCTGTGTGACAAAGAAATATTTTCAAAAAGTTTTTTCTTATCTGGACACAGAATACTTGCAGTTTCCACCATACAGTCTTTTAAAAACTCACCGTCTTGAAACGGTTTACTATATTTTGCAATTTTATGTGCAATTACATAACTGGTCTTGGTTATTGCAATATCTGATTCCGATTGACGAGTAAAACATTGTTGTTGGGTTTCTAATTGATTGGTTAATTCAATAGATTTGGCAATTTTAGCACTGGTTGATAATTTATTATATTTCTCTGCATGTTTTGTTGCAAAATGTCTACTCAAATTATACTCTTTAAAAACTGACACAGTTTCTTTGCAGACCAAACAAACAGCCTTGCAGCCAATTTTAATAAAAAAATATTGCGAAGTCCACTGTTCTTTAAAAATTCTGCATTCAGCATCAACTTTCCTTTTCTTTTCCATTTCTGTTTAAAACCCTGTAATGTTTACGTTAGTTATACGAATACAAGTTGTGATGTAGTATAAAATAATTTATGATTTTTTTAAAAATAACAAAAGTTTCTTACCAAATCCTTCTACTAAAAACAAAATTTGTAGTAATAATAAACTATATTTTTTTATTTACACAAATCAACAAACTCATCTGATAAAAATGAGAACTTAACTAAAAATCGTCTGGTAAATTAACATTAGTAAAAATTTGGTTTACTTTTTTTTGCAAATTGCTATGACTACATCTTCACTTTCAGAGCCTACTGTTTCTAAAAAAATAGATATGAATGTATAATTATTTTGAAAATAAATATTATGTACGTACATATTTATTATAGAAAGTAAATTATTTTTAAAATTAGATATAATTATTTATTTTGTCGTTGCGGGCCGGATTAAAACTTATGGCGGGCCGTATACGGCCCGCGGGCCGGCTTTTGCCGGCTTTTGACACGGTCTAACTACTTAAAACAAAATTAACTAGGAAATTTAAGCTTGAACAAGAAGTGAACCTGTTTTCATTAAAATCGTACAAACGGTTCTAGGAGATGTTGGTAGACGGATTTTTTTATTGATAATACTGAACCATATCTCGATAATGTAAATGTTTTTATTTACATTATAATGACCGAAATGTTTTTATTTTTTGGGATCGATTCCATTGCAATAACTCATAGATCATAGTTATTCTAATTACTCCTAAAATGCTGTTCGATTTTAGTTACATCAACTTAGCTGAAATTTTAGTATACGATATTATATAAACTCATAGGACGCATAACACCCTGCCATTAGATCATAAATTTGACGTCTGCTAACTGAGAAATTGTAAAGGGTTTCAATATACAGCCGCAAATAGTTGTCAGACGTCAGACCTTCTATTCTATATTTTTAGTGAATTTATGGACTGCTTAAGTAAATCCGATGCCGATGCTAGTTATATCTCTCTATTACTAAAGACCTTCCCAATTCCAATTATCTGTTCAAATAAAAAAAAAATCGCAGGACCAACATACTTAAGTATAGTATCAAGTACGCTCTAATATAATCTAAAGTGAAATGTAAGATTTTGAAATTAGAAATGAAAAATTCCACTTCTGATTTCACTCTAGTTTCGATACAACTTTTTTAGTGAAAAAGTTGTGAAATTCTTAGCTTCTATTTGGCTTAAAAAAGAGGATACTTTAATTGTGTTTTGAATTAATTAAATATGAAATTTTAATCTGCACTACATCTTTGAAGTTATCTGTCAAAATTATTAATTAAAAGTGATTATTAAAATTTAATAATCACAACTCGATACATTTTTTTGTGAAGGGGAATGCGAGAGAGCACTGAGACCTTAACGATCTATTATGCGTTTAAAGCTGCTATTCCTCTTATCATTTAAAAGATTTAAAGAAACCTAGTATATTTGAGAGGGCAACATTGCCCAGTTATTCAGAGGTAAGGAGACCTTTGCCTAACATATGTTTCACCTGTGATTTTAAAAGAAAAAACTGATTTGATCTGTCAAAAATTTGGTTGGTGGAAAGGTCAATAAAAACAGAAATAATATGTTTAAATTGAAAAAAAAAAAAACGAATTAAATTCAAAATAAAATTATTTTAAATATACTTTTATATTACAACAATTTTTAATTTATCAAAGATTATTATTTTATTATTAATTACCTCCCAAGTAAACATAACTTTTCTTTATATTATATATAATTAATATTAATGATTTTTACAATACTATACAAGAAAAAATAATAATTTATTTTTAGTTACATATTTTACTATGGTGATGACTTTAAGATAATAAATATATTTAATATAATATGATTTTATAGAATTATTAATTGTTTTATACAGAATATAATAATCTATTAAAATATGTTGTAAACATATGCTAAAAATTTTATTATGAAAGGCGATTAAGATTTTGATATCTGACAAATACACCAAAAAAACCACAATGTTATTAATTATATTAAATAAATTCATGGTTTTTATACTGTTTTTCATCAAAATTCATCCTTTCTTTCTAATTAAAGTAATAAATAAAATTATAAATCATAGCTTTTACTATATATTTATACTTATATAGAAAAGGATTTATATAAACTTTTCCTTTATATATATAGATAATTTTATACAAAATTTTATTTATTTAGTTTATTCTTTTTTTTTATTATTTTTACGTATTTAAAAAGCTTAAAATTTTCAACATTAAATAAATAAAATCTTAAACTATAAATATTTAAAGATATTTTTCGGATTAAAGTAATTTTCGTTATTTACTATTTTCTTTAGCTGAAGCGATACAGATAAAATTTTAATATTTACTCCTTTAACCGGTTAACCAAGAACATTTTATATTGTTTTTGTAGTAATTTTTCAAAAAAAAAAAAAAAATTAGTAAGCTTTATTAAAGCGAAAGAAGATATTTTAAATTTTTTTCATACTATGGTAGCATAAGTGTTAATATACGAGCAAAAATATAAGGTGCTTTATGTTTTAGTAGAGGAAACATTTTTTGAAAACTTTAAGATTATGAAAATTTAGCTATAATTATTATTTATGTATTGTAATTATTTGTTGTTGTTTAGTAGTATCATATCCATCAATGTATAATTACGATGGGTAAAACCTTAATTTCCCTAATCAATAGGTTCACTGTGAAACTGTTGTAAAATAACCCTGTAAATTAATTAAATGATTTTGGAGAAGCACAATATATCGAATAGAACGAGACTCTAGCGGATATTCGAAGCTTTATCCGATGTGATGAAAATAAGCTAGGGCCCTTCACATTTGTATTTCAGCTGGAAATATTTTGTAAGTTTTTCTTTTAGCTAGTCGTAGTCCTTTTTATGAAGTGAAAGTATCAAAAAGCTGGTTAGATTTGTTGGTAATATCTTGTTATAATTAGGAATAGGAATTATAGTAAAATAAGCAGTAGGCATACATTGCTGCTATTATTATTATAAAAGATTATTGGGTTTACTTATTTTGGTGACCAGTGACCAGTGACCACCACATGGCTAATTATATAATATAATGCCTGAATGAGAAAGTGAATGAATTGGTAGGGACGGCGCCATTCATAGCTCCCAATAAGTTAATTCTTTGGTAGACGAAAAGGACAGAGTGGATAAATTGGAAATACAGAAGAAGAATTTCAAATTTACAGGACTGAACGCTCGCCCTAAACAATCTTTTCTGGGGTATCACAGACAGTAAAAAACAAGAACTATACTGAGTAAAACAATGTTGAGATTATACACTAGTAATAACAGACACAGGACAAATCAAATTTTAAAGTAATATAATGTAGTAAATAATGAAAGTAGATGTGAAGAAGATGAGGAATATTAAACCACCTTCTACGTCACAATCCTTTAGTGCAACAAACTTAGAATAGTGTTTTATATAAAGACCTGATAGAGCTAAATGAGATAAAACCTACCAATCTGAATACGATCCTTAAAGATGGGGTGATATGAAGGGGACAAGGTTTCCATTTAATATCACGCGAAGAGGCTATATATTGTGAAATGGTTAAAAATTAGAACGAATGATTACTGAATTTCATCAACATTAAACATAATAAATTAAAATGATAGTCAATCTCGTGTACGGAGATTCATGTACTCTAATAAATAGGCTTATAATATTGAGATCAGAGCGTTTTTAATTACCAGAAAAAGCAATTAAATAACCACAGTGTACAGTTAAACTTAAATAAGTATTATATTTTAATTAAAGTACGATTATTAACACTTTCACTGAATAATAACAAAATACTAAAATTATCAGATTTTCAAAAATAAATTTGTATATATTAAAAATAATTTAGAAATTATCCTTGCAAGCAAAATCATTTAATATATACTTAAAAAGTATCAAATTATATACTTACGTTTTCTGTTTTCTTTAAGTGAACGTCAGTAGATTTATTTGAATTTGCCCTTCTAGTAGATCTAGCTACTAATTTCGGATTCAAATAAAAATTCACCACTATATAAATAAACACATAAAATTAGTAGGCCTAAATTGAATGTATAGGAACCTAAATTAAAGTAACTTTTTTAGAGTGTTAATTTTGTTTTCGTAATAACTCTATATTTCTAGTTAAAGGCTGATTAAAGCTTTTACTTCTTTTTAAAAAGTAAAATTTCAATATAGTTAACTCTACAATTTTAATTTGGATAATTCATTTTATGGCACTCATTCAACGTTAACATTTCAAAGCAAACAGAAAATATGAAATTTTTGATATGACTGTATGAAATATGTTGTAACTTACTAAATAAATTTTTAAATTGGAATATGTCAAAAAATGTTACACATCATTTTATTTGCAATGCTGTAAATAACAAAGGTTACCAATAATTTATGTTCTTTTTAATACTACAGTTTTCACAAAAAGTAATTAATTTTTTTTCGATTCACTATACATAGAAACATGAACATCCCACAGCGATATTACAATCAGTTCCTTTTCTGTATTATGGTGTTTTGAACAATTAACTCACGCTGACCCTGTATTTGATGTAGTAAAAAAAAAAAACAATTTTCAAAGTCTGTTTCATACAAAATTCTTAAGAAAAACGAGAAAAACTATGAAAAATTGTTAGTTTTTAATAAAAAATGAAAGAAAAATTAGAGATATAATAATTTGTAATATGATTTTGTCTTAATTTAAAACTGAAGTAAAAACTATGGAAATTTAATGTTAATTTTATGGAAGATATAAAAATATAATCCTTTGTTTCAACCTGAAAATTTAATGAAATTAATAAAGATTATTGCAAAACAATGTAAACTCCTTGGCTTACAGCAAATTAAATAGATAATTTTAAAAGGATATAGAATTTTAATAAGCAATTTCTTAATAGATTACAAATCCTTAAGTTACAAAAAAACTAATTGTGAATATTATATTTTTTCTTTATTGTATTGTACTGTAGGGTTTTAAATGATTTTATATAGGGGACGACGATGTTTCATTTACATTTATATAATTTATTTTTATCGCTGGTATAGAAATAAATGGTTTGAGTCGAAAATATCCTTAAAGTAATTACATAGCTTCAAGGTTTGAATTGTCCAATCTTTAATAATTTGTAAAATATATGATTAATTTATGTTAAAAAAAAACCAATAATTCATTACTCAACACTTGAGTGTTTCCCATTAATATTACGTGAAGATAGGCTATACACATGTTGTGAAAAGCGTTAACAACTGTTTTTCATTTTAATAAAAAATTCAGCCAACAAGCCATTACTATTAAATAAATTATGATTACTGAGATGTATAAATTATATAATATTAAATGAAAATAATATGAGGTTCAAGCGTTCAAGTACATTAATAAAGGATCAGAACGTTTAAAATTATCAGAAAAATAAATAAGCACTGTACGGCATTAAATAATTGATCGGGTGATTACGACACTATTTGTAATAGTATTTGAAGCAAAAAAAAATATAGACACTCTCATGAACTCTGCCTCATTTTGAGTTAGTGCTCATTTTTCCGGTCGGTCAATATAAAGTAACATTATATTTATGTGCATAGCTTCGGATTGTGTCAATGGAAACAATTTCAATTTATGAAATTCCAAGGGCCCAGTTAAGGTTCTATCCAGCACTGTCAAAAGTAAATAAAAATATCAAATGGTTTTCAACCTTACCGAATAATATTCGCTTATTTTACATTTACCATGTAATGAAATTTAAATTACAAGTATAACCATAAACCATAGCAAAATGTTGAAATTTGTATAAATGTCTGGAAGAATAAATCCAATAATAATCAAAGCAAATAAATATTAATTTATACATATAATAAATACTCTATAAAAGTAATCATCAGATAAAAGAGTTTTATTACATTTTCTAAAGGTTGTAAGTCGTGTCCGGAAATTTAAATATTATTTATGACTATTATATAAAGAGTAAAATAAAGCCCCAAAAAAAAATTTCAAAATTTCTTATCCATTTAAAATTGTTAACTGTGGCGCAAACCAAAATTATAATGATATTACTTTTCGGCTGAAATATTTAAATTGATTGAACGATTATTGGTTTCATCTTCATTTTTAATAAAATATTTTAATTTCTTTCTTATAGGTAAACTTATTTTAACTCTTACCTATTCAGATTCAGATCCATTACAATTTCCTATAAAGCTTATGCAAATTTTCTAAGAATTTCTATTTTTCCACTCAAGGGAAAATTTATAATTTTTATTTAAATTTTTCAATTTTATTCTTCATTTTAATGATAATAATTAAAAAATTGTAATTTATATACTTTTCTATTCTTATTATATCCATAAGGAATAATGTCCTGTCCTACTTTATAAATATCATATTTTTATACTTTCATTAAGAATGAATGATTTTTAATATTATGATACATTTTGATATTTACAATTAATTATATTATAAATTTATTTCAAGTAAAAATTATTCGGCTCCTTAAGAATGTCCTGATTAATACATGTCTTACTAATTAGACCTGATACTACTTAGAACAATCTTAATGACCTGGAGTACTTGACGATTGAAATATATATTTATAATTTGTTTGGAAAAATGGAAAAATCATAATTAAATTTTTTAAAACTTATATTCATCAGAACTTAATACAGGGGGTGATATATATTTGAATAGATAATGCTATTAGTCCAATCTGTGAGATCATTAGATTTCATGGCAAAAGGAATATGCTTCCTCTACAAAAATGGTTTATTCCATTTGTCCACGACGATGACGTATATTAACAAATTATTATAGAATGGACTTAAGTGAGATTTAGATGCTTCAGAATTTCTTTAATTTTTTTGTACCATTTATTCTCACCGATGCTAGTCTGCAGTTTAATAAGAATAAAGTGCATATATTAAGCATATGAGAAAGCATGGTTGTGATCTTTGTCCGACCGTGATTCTTGAGAATTCCATACTCGGCATTCTTGTAATGCTATTAGGCTTGTTTCTGATTGTGGTATGAGTATGACAGAACCACATCCACTTTTTTCGTTTTTTTTTACTTCAGTATAGGATCTTCATTTGTTAGTTACACCGTCAGCAATGAAGATATCTCTTCTCTCGGCCATCCTATGCCTATGCCTATTGAAACATAAGTTTAGTCCGAAAATCTTGTAAATGTGTTACTCCAGAAGAATAATATCTTTTTATATAACTTGCTATTTATATCAGCAATACAATATTTTTTTAAATATTTTATATCGACCAGAAAAACTAAATTCAATTTTGTGTATAGGTTAATAATATTTTTCTGGTGAATCGGTTACTATTGGTAAAATATAGATATTTTTAACGTTTTACAGATCTATAGAAGAAAAATCTCGAACAATTATTTTACAATTATAAAAATTGAATTGAAGATAAATCATTTTTATAGGATACACAATAGTTTTACAATAAAACCGTAGAACGTTAATAATTTGCAGTTTGTAAATTTTAATTTGTATAGAAAATATAATAAGATTTAATTTTAGATTCCCATTTGTCATTCTTGCTATATTATAGTATATTTTTTTTTAATTCAATAAAACTTCTTACAGAGACCATCTCTGTAACAATTACTTAAATATAACAACTACAAAATTGTCTTCTGTCCCAAAAGTGTTATTAACAAAATGTTTCTTGTGGTGATCCACAAAAAAACTGTTTCTAGGATGGTTCAGTAACGAAGCACATCTTTACTGGAGGCGGTCTGAGGGGAGTAGAACAACAAACAGATGACGAAGATACAGAATAATATTATTAAATTTGAATTCTAATATATGAGAGTATGTTTGTCAGTCAGTAATATATTAAATTATATATAATTTTATTATTAAATTTTTCATAAATTACTTAAGGCTGATTTACACTATGAGGTCTTCTACATGTAATGTTGTGCAATGAATTTTCTGTCATAATTTTTTTTTTTTAATTTTTGTTATCTACACTATGCAACATAAATTGACATAGTGTATTGAACTTTATTAAAAGAACTAACCGGCTTGGCGAAAGAGCAACAGAGGTTCAGAAAGATATAAGAGGGCTCAGTTCCGGTGAACTGATCGGATGCACCAAATACCGACTGCTTGGTTTGTCTAAAACATCAAATCATCTCAACCGCAGCCTCATTTAAATGCTAAGGGGAGTAAGCACAATGAGCCGAAAGATCCATTGCAGCCGAGACGATTTCCATTCGATTTTCACTAAATTTATTCATCACGACCACATAATATTGAATGTAGATCTCATAGTGTAAATAAGCTTTTATAAATTTATAATTTTTCTTAATTATTTTTAGATGGAATCTGTAATATGACAGACTAAAATTTAATAAAACCAAAAATAAAAAGTTTTCTTTTAGTTTTCCAATTATCAGTGACAATTAGTTACCAATTACTATGTCCACTTCATATAACCAACAAGTGATAATTAAACTTAACGAAAAGCTTCTTTCCATTCTCCAAACAAAACCAGAACTTTATTTATTTATTAAATCGTGAAAGCGAAAAATTACAGATGATTATAATAATCAAATAAAATATAAACTTTTCGCTGCGAAAGAGTGCAATGAATTTGAAAAATTGGGGATTTCGATTTTGCGCAATTATACGTTTAAACGGAATACAGAAAACGAGTTAAGAAAAAAAATTGTTTCAAAGTTTTATAAAGGGTAATTGGAATAATGCCGCTATCTGGGTTAACAAAAAAAAAAATCATTCAGAGCAGTTCATGTAATGATTTCATTACAGTCGCTACTCCAGGTCACAAAAAATAAAATTATAATTAAGTTTAAAATTTTTCATCTTGGATGGCTAGTAAATGTATTAAGCTAATTTTAATTGTATTTTTAAAATAGAATTTATGAATTGTTTTTTCATTTATTCCAAAAATTTGCTTTTTAGTATAAAATATTTTTGTAAAAAATCCTATTTTCCCCAACTATACAACAAGTCAATTTTCCCAAAAAAAAATCGACAATTCTCTTTTAATGCCTTAAATTAATGTTGGCACAAAAAATACATATTTTTTAATATTAACTTAATATATGTTACAATAAAATCTGTTTTTGTTGACTTGTAAGCTGTAAGTAATATTAAAAGTGATAAATCATGACCCTTTAAATCTTGACACAAAGGAGCGTTAAATATATTTACATTTACATATAATTTGATTCTTTTTGATTTAGAAAATATAGAAAAACAGAAACAACAACAAAAAAATATATTAATATTACCATCACAACATTAATTTAACTTTTGTGATTTAAATTTCTTAACTAAAAGAAAATTATGAATAAATAAATATAATACAAAACTTTAAACTAAGAAAGGTGCTACATGCTAATAATGTAGGAGTGCTTCAAAACTCTTGTTTGAAATTCAGTAGCTAAATTAAGAGATTAGGCTATATTGAGTTTCTATCCATTTTAATTATTACTTGATACTTCTTATAATACAATTCATTAAAATGTGATATGAATCTAATGATATGAATCCTTTCCCTATTAGTAACATGGATGGAATCCACAAAAAACACAATATTTATAATAACTTCTTGGCTTCAATTAGAAACTATCACACTGAGATACATTACATACCTGAATTAATATAAGTTCAAAATATGCTCGAGGTTTTTTTCAGTCTAAATTTACTTACTTACTCGGCAGAGTTGTTAAATAATGCATTCAAAAAATAATGCAGTATACATATTATTACTAAGTAACTCAAATATTTAATGCATTAAAAATTACAAGTAATTTTTACTGAATAGTTTGAAGTACAAAAATACCTTGCAATACTGCAGTAATGCATTACTTAATCTGTATTAAAAGTATTGCATTACTTTACTGCATTTCCAGTAATTTTAAAAATTCTTTCATTACTATGGCAATACTGTACTGCATTAAAGTAATTCAACTTAATTATCTGGTACTGCAGTCCAGTAATGATGTAGTAATATATTACTAAAGTAATGCATTACTTAACAACTGTTACTCGAAACTCAGCTCTAATGGGCAAGGCCCAAGAATTGTTTGTTGTTAAGTTCTCCGTTTTGTTTCTTTTCGTTCCTTTTCTTAATAGTTTACTTTTACAGGTGCGGTTATTAAGCCAGTTATCAATTCCAAACTAGGTTAAACATTTCAAATTTGACATTTTGTCTTGTATACAATAAGATTCGTAAAATAAAACTATATCGAGGCCCTAATCTCAGAGAAGACGAATCTGTATCTTCATTTGATTTAGTATACAGCTGTGTCTATTTCTAATAATTTGGGGTTCTGGAGAAGTAGTTTATCTCTAATACAGTGGTTAGTAATCTTTTGCGACCTTTGGAAAGCTTCACACTGATAATATTGTTTAATGAACCCTACTTTAGGACACTCATGTCAAAGTAAAATTAAGTTTGATGAATTTTTTTTTTATAGATGTAATGGAATTTCCCGTGAAATATAAATACAATTTTTATGGATTGCCTCGTCGTATATATTTTAAATGGTATAAAATTTTGGTGGCTTCTATTTTGTACGATATAGATAGAATTCTTTATTGTAAAATTTGTCATTTAATGCGGGAGTATATGTTTGTTTGTCTTTCCTTTATTAGAAGTTTAAATTTCTTCATATTTTTTGAGGTTATGCAACATATTCTCTTTTTTTTGAATATGTCTTTATGCGATTTTTGTTTATTTATGGTTTTCTGTGCTTTCTGAAAATTATGAAACGTTTTCCTAATTTTACAAAGTATATTGAGTCTTTTATATGAGTTTTTAAAATATTAAAATATAATTGGTGTGCCCAGTTTTGTGTATTTTGTGAAATTCTATCTGATTTTTTTATCTCATTATCTTTACTTGCTAACATTTTCAAATTTTTCAGTTTTGTTGATTAAATTAAAATATTATGAAATTTGGGTTCCGCGAAACACAGTTTACAGAATATTGTTCTAATATGATGTTACAATATTTAAGGGAGCCATGATATATTTGTAGAGGACATTGAAGGAAAAGTCTTAATAATCAAATAATAATAATTATGGTGAATCGAAAGCTTGAGCAAAGTTTATATAATATAGCACAATTTCACGAGTCCCACCTAAATTTAGAATTTATTTGTATCGTAATGAAATAAAAAACACTAATAACCAACTATAATTTTTCTTAAAATTTAAAATTTATTTTAAACTGACAAAAAATTTATATTCAAATTTAATTTTAAATTAACTTAACTTTAGTATGTATTTTATTTACTCTAAATATTTAATTTTATAATTACATTTATATAAAAAATATGAAATAAAAAATTATACACTAAACATAATTATTTATATATATTACAAATAAATAGTAATAAAGTAAAAAAAAAAATTAAATTTTACATATTAAAATATTTTTTTACAATACAAGGTAAAAGTTTTCCACAGAAAATCTATATAAAAATTTTATAATTTTTGAAGCTCTTTAAAATTGTTCTTGGCAACACTGAAATTCGTGTTTTATTTTAAAAACATTTTATCACATACTCAAACCAAAAATTTGTTGTCTCTGTTTTGTTACTTTTTATTATTTTTATAATTGAAATTGGTGCATTGAGTTATGATATTCGGGACGATTGTAACGGTTATTATGGTTTTGAGTTCGGCTAAATTGTGAAATTGTATCATCGCCATGATGTGGTGGTGCTACTAATAATACCGGTTGTAAATTTAGCGATTTACGGCTACCTGCTAAACTAACAGCATCTGTTATATAAGCATTATTAATTTCACCTAAAATAATAACAATAAAAATGTATTTTAATATAAAATAATTAAAATTATTATATTTTTTTTTTCAAAAAATTTACCCTTATACATTGAACTTTGATACATTGGTTCGGGTTGTAAACGAACATGTCTTGTTGCTAAAATAAATGCCAATGTAGCCAATATAAGACCATCAATGCAACCTAAACAAATTATAATTTTTTTATTAATTTTCATCATTTTGTATTAGATATTGAATGTTATACCAATTAATGCCAATGGATAAGCCCATCTAACACCGCATAAACCTAATTCAAATCGATTTGCTTCTGGACCACATACTTTACGAAATTCATCAGAATTCCATCCAAATGGAAATGAAACACATCCAATTATCATGCATATTGCTATATAATTAAAATAATAAAAAATATTTGTTTTCTTAATTATTTTTTTAAAATTTCATATGTAATTTTAGGTTGGCATTAATTATATAAGAATTGAAAGAAATTTGATTTGTTAAACTTTATTAATTATAGATAATTTTTGGTGCGAGCTTTCGACGAGGAAAGTAAAAAAGTTTGTGAAAATAAATGATTAATATTCTAAACCTAGCTAGTTTAGTTGGAGTGTACCTCAAGGCAGTCATGTTGGTACGACGGTTTTTATTTTATTTGTGTATGATTTTCAAGTCAGATGATTATAAAATAAAAATATATTAGATTATTAATCATCTTGATGATAATTTTTCGTTCCAGAAAGATATTGATGATTTAGTTGGGGTCTGTCAAATGTGTTACTCTTAAACTATTTAAATTGTAAGCTTATCAAGCTTTCATCAAGAAAGCTGTTAATCGTTATATAGTGTTTTGACAATAAATGGTATATAATTTATTGGAAGAAGTAACCAAATGAATGAATTTTTTTTATGTTTTTATTAAAATATGTTTTAATATTCATATTAATTATGTTATATAAATACAAAACTTTTAAAATGGTTGGTATTAAACACACTTTTCATATCACTAGCTCGTTCCATCTTGGAATATGCAGCGTTCGTTTGGTGTTCTGTGTATGCTATTCATATCAACAAACTTAAAAAAGTTCAAATTAATTTTACTAGGTTCTGTATTCATTGTTTTAAACTCTTGCATCATGTACATGTTAGGTGTAACTTGTTAGGCTTAGAATCTACAAATTCGTCGAAAAATAGCTTTTATAACGTTTGAATAATTGTGTAGTACTTTTATTAATTTATGTTTTTAATATCAAACAAACGGCCTGATTATTCTGGGATAGCCATTGTTCATATATCATATACTACACAGGTATAGCATGCGAAAAGATTAGGTTTAATGGAAACTTCAATTTGTAGGGGATGTGGGGAGGAGAACGAAACATTAGAACAACTCCTCTGTCACAAACCTGCGTTAAGATATAAAAGATTTAAACACATGAAATATCATTTCCCGACTTTGTGGAGGCTGGCAACATAAAACCGGCTAGACTATTGCGTTCATGAGAGAGTTATTCTACCTTTTTTTTTAATATATAATTTTTATTATTTGATAAATATTTACTTTATTTTTGTAATATATTATTACTTAGTCTGTACTGTAAGAATGTATTTTTCTGTAGATGAAATGAAAATAAAATAAAATATATAGAATTTTTTTTTTTTTTTAATAAATTTATTAATGAAAGAATAATTTTAGTGATACTTTTGTTGGATTTATAATAGAAACATTGGAATAATAGAAACATCGTACTCTATTAAATAACATATTTAAGATTATATTAATGTTGGAATTAATTCACTATGTTTTTGTTCTTATCTTAAAATACTAAACTTAAAAGTTGTCTACTATACTTACTGGGTTCGATTTACATTTAAGTATATATTTTATAGAATATTATGTGTAACTATTCACGATAAAGTAATATGGCGAACTTTGAAGTAATATCAACTACACTAATTTCTTAGGAATAAGTATTAGTTACACAATAATGTCTACGACTACGAGATGGCAGAGTTTTGATATTTTTTATGTCCAAAATTGATGGATATGGACTTATAGTCTACATTTAATGCTTTACTTTATATCTATAATAATAAATAGTATATGAAGCTTTGTAATAAAGTGGTTATTTTATATAGTTTAGTTTGATGTCGAAAATTTGGTATTTAGAAACAAAAAATTATATTAGAAATAATAATAACATTTTGCCAAATTTGATGATTACACCCCAAGAGTCCTGGAGGAGTTTTAAAATTTGTCAATTTTGAACAATAAATGAAGTTCTATTTTAAAACCATTTTATATATGATCATTATATGGATTACTATAAATAGAAAATAGTTAATGACAAATTTAAAAAAAAAATTACAGCCGTCGCTCCACTTTTTCATGAGTTGAAATTGGAACTGTTGAAATATTGAAAATTTGAAATGCTGTTAATATTGACAATATTTGAACACTTTGGTTCAAATAGACTAATTACGAAATTACATGAAAAGGTTGGAGTTTTACTGATCACTTTCTCGAAATAGTTTATATTCGAAAATGAAAATCGATATCGCAAATATCTTTTTTTTCTTTTTATTTAATAATAAAATTATTCTCCAAAAGTTGACGAATTTGTCAACGAATATTTCAAGAAATATCATCTTCTAAAATTTTGTGACAAAATTGACGATAAATTATTCACTTCGTGGGTCAACCAAAAATTGTATATTTCTGTAAAGATTCTTTGACAAATGATTATACTGGTATTTTGAAAGTATAGATCAATTTAAGGAAGGCTATTTTTATATAAAATTAAAAAAAAAAAAACTTTTTTTTTATAACCTCAATTTATGACTTATATTAATTTCCATTTTAATGTAACTAGTTTTAATTTTCTCTGTTAAATTAAATTGTTGTTGTTGGGTCATATTCACACCAGAGTTCAGTTAACCTTTTAAAATATCTATTTATAGGTGTACGTACTTTCATTTTTTTTATTTAAATTGTGTAAGCAATGTGAAGTTAATAATTACTAAAATTACAATTATTTAAAAAAAATTTTTTTTTTATTAAAATAAAACGAAAACGAATTAGATAAATAAAAATAATAAAATTATGTCCAATTTGTAGAGCACTAGAGTAAATTATATACTAAAAAAAATTAACCATAAAAACTACAAAACTAACAATTTTAAATTTTAATAACAAAAAAAAATAAACTTTCTTTTTGAAAAGGAAGAAAAGTTAAAAATTTCGTGAAATATTGTAAAATTTATAATACATAAAATTATTGCGCAATATCTTAACAGAATTAATAAACGAATATTTTGTTGTACATGAGTGTAGATATTTCATGCATGGATTGATGATGGACTTCTTTTCTTGTATTCGTAACTAAAAATAACAAATTCTATAAAATTAAATCGTTACGGCACTGTGCTCCAAAAATTCACCAAAGAAGAATCAAAACCCCCACACAGAAATTAGCTAATATATTTTAATGAAATATACTGTAAATAAATTAAACCTTATACTCATATGTGTTAAAGTGCACCATGCGGAACTGGTGATAGAGCATATTATATAGTAGAAATGAAATTATTGAAATTTTTATCAAATTGAATTAGTAATATTATATTTCCAGACAGTGGTGTAGTGGTAGAGACTAGAGAGACAGTGGCGTAGTGGTAGTATGCTATGCTGGAATACATTAAGTTCCGGGTTCAACTCTAGACCAATGCATCGATGAGTATTAATATGTAATTATGATTTTAAGACTGGGAATTAAGAGTTTCTTCAGTATAAAGTCACTTTATGGTTTAGAATATATATAAAAATAGTAGATTCAAATAACAATAAAGTGTGATATGGAAAATATCTCTGTAGTTACAGAATCGTGGTCCATGTCACTCAAGCAGCTATATTGTTTTAGCGACTGTTCGTACCTAAGGAAGTAACGCATAATTAGAAAAGGGAAATTAAAATAAGCTGTGCTGTGTGGCTGCAGTGATTAGGGCTACTAGTAGCCCCCTTGTAAAATCAAATCTAGTCTACAATAAAGTTTTACGAATCCCTTATATTTGAGGAAGGCATTGATCGGTTTGGGCTGTAACCCCATCGGAAGATTGTTTCTAAGTTTCTAGTTAATGTTATAAGTAGAAACATTTTTGGTGATTTTTTATGTACAAATAAAATAATCAACAAAAGATTAAAGCTATATAAAAATTCTTTCATTAAATTTTTGCAGAGCTACGTAAGAAAAATCGGTTTATTAGATTAATATTAACAGGTGACATATGAAAGTCTGTAAATTATTGATTAAAAAGTTAAAAATTAAAAATAATCTCCGAATTCCAATGAAAGGATAATGTAGGATTGTTTTCAAGCTAAAATTAAACTTGACAAAAAATATGTATTGATAGTTTTTGTTTTTTCCTATGTTTAATTTTCAAAGAACTCTATATTAATAAGGTTTATGTAATTTGATTTTGAACCCTCTGTGAGTATTGTTTTATTTATCTTAATTTTACATAGATTATGTACTCCAAAAAGGATGTAAATGTTGTTCATTTATTTTTTCATGTATAAAAACTGGTATAATCTATAAAATTTGTCTCAATGCCCAGATCGCCAGAAGAGGTTCACATAATTTCGCAAGATATTTTTCCTAATGTTTTTCCTAAAGCAATCGACTGGATGAAACAATTCATTATAATTATTTGTTACATGAACTCGATTACTTTTGAAACAAATTTAGAGAAAAGCCTTAAAGTGGCTTTGATTTTTCAATTTATTGTTAAATTATGATTTAGCGCATAGTATCTATAGCTTATGAAAAAAATATGAGGAAAGGTTTTACGATTTTGTTAATTATTCCGATTACAGCTTTTCATATAGATTTTCGTTGCTATTATTTCTCCAACCTTATTGAATATTATTCCTTGACAAACAGCTGATTTAAGAATTTTCTGCAGAGACGGACGTACACGAAGATAAGAAAACTGAGTACGTGCTTTCGTGCTAATATTCAACTTTAAACGTTTAAAGATTCTTTTAGTTTTAATGAACTAGACTCTATCGAATACCTTATACCTGTTCAACAGCAATATGAACTCGTATCGGACTGGTTTCGGATGTCTGGCATTCTGAAAATTCTTGTTAGTCACTGAGAAGACGGTAATATGGGACTCTTAATATATATGTTACAGTTAAAGTGTACACAGCAGTCAATTAACTAGTAAATGGTTTGAATATTTAATAAATTATATTGGAAAAGGTGGAAATTTTATGAAATTTTATATGGGAAAGATTTGAATATAATTCAGTGTACACATTGACTGCTGTGTACACTTTAACTTTAACATATATATATATTTATCTTTGTGAAGAAAGTATGGAAGAATAATGAATCACGATTTAAAATTAAAAAAAAAAATTATTCAATTTTATAAATTTTGTTATGATTTTGAATTGAATGCAGAATTTAATAATATATTAAAAATATGTTAAATTTACTTTGAAAAGTTTTAGTATGTAATTTCAAAATTGTTGCACAAAATTTGAAAATTTTTGTTAATTTAAAATTTTTAATTAGTTTTTTTTTAGAAATATTATTAAAAAATAATTAAACAAAGTTTTTGTATATCGCGGAAAATGTGTAATTGTGGTGTGGTACATCACATCTACAATAATATTTTCTCCATACACTCTGTTCTTCTCAATGCCGAAGAAGTTTATGTTTCAAACTTTTTTTTATCGTTGTGAAATCTAATTTTAATTGTTTTTTATTTTATTTTTTTAATTTTTTATATAAAAATTCATTTTAAAACTCGACAAAATATAACATATTTTGTATTATGAACAGAAATTATATTTTTTTAAAGAAATTATTAAAAACAACAAATTGAAGATACGTGAAAGTTTGATTAAATTGTGAGAATTTTTATGAAAATTTTACAAATGCAATATTAGACGATTATATAAAAACAATAACATTTACATATGTGAATTATTTACATAATTTCCCAGATACATTCCAAAATTTACAATGAAAATATTGTTTATTTTTGATGTTGGAAAATTTAATTGACTCTGATACAAATCAAAGGCACGGTTAATCCCATAATTACGTATATGAACAATTAAGGTGTAAATATTTTTATGGAAATATACACAGTTTTACTTACAGTTTTAGTTTTAATTTATTTACTTTTGAATAAATGAAATACATAAATAATAAATAATTATAACAATTTTGTATCAAAGCCATTTGAATTGAATGCATGTAATCTACAGGTAAGTCAATGTACTCCGATGTCATACACACTATTGTATAATTTTAAATTTATCAACATAATTATAATAATTATATTAATATCATCACTGTACACTAATCAACATTCGATATATGCTACCGTATATTTAAGATTGATAAGCTTTGTATTACTGAAAAATGCGCACTAAGCAATTATTTCACAGCTGTTTGAATGACGCCTAATAGGACGGAAAATTAACAATTATTCGCTTTGGAGGGCCATAATTTTATTTTATATATCTTTGAATATTTCAAATTAACAGGGATAATTTCAATTGCTAAAAGGACTCTGTAAACTTCCTTCAAACTCCACAAATTTATTTCTAGTTATTTACTCAAAGTATGGGTGAAAATTCATTTGTCCAATTGCAATCGTTCAAGTTGAAATGCTTTTCTCTCATTTTGATTAAAATATCGGCAGCTTGAATAATTATTTTCTTTACAATGTTTATAGAAAAAAAAACTATTATTTATGGTTACCCGAACATTCGGGGTTTGCTAAAGCTATGGAAAAAATAAGGAATGTATATTAATTAGTAATCAAGTATTTAATCCTCATCAATCTCAAACACAAGCCACATCTTCCCGTTACCAAGATACTATGCGCAATGGATTAAGCTCTGATGTTACTATCACCGAACACAAACAAATGTTAATTAAACACTACTGCTTAATACAAGCAGTAAAATAAAAATATAATAATTAGGAAAACAAAACATTAAAGCTGGAACCAAGAGCCCACCACACACACAAGGGTTCACAATTCTGAAAAGAATTCCTACCCCCTAGCCCTACGTACGTTACCACTTGTTTATTCAAGCCATTAAAAATTAAATAATTAAGTTTTTGAACTAAAGTAGTAAAAAAAAGTATGACAGGTACTACCAGCTATATATTGAACCTACTGATTAGATCATGAAAGAAGCTGTGCTCTAAATTTTAATCAAACCGAATAACAATTTTTTATTATTTGCTGTTGCCGCAATATTTTTGATTGTCCACATTCCTTAAAATTTAAAGAAACATTTTGAATGAACCGATCTTTCCATTACAAAACTTTACTTATACCATAGTTCTTCGTATAATTTGCTGAACTCTGTAGTCTTTGAAATCTATGACTAACAATGCCACAATAAATTTAATTCGTACAAAAATGATCTTTTAATAAAGAAAAAAAAAATATTTGTAAAGTGTATAGAAATGATTATGATCAAAATACAATTTTATTTTCTATAAAAAACATATATTTTTTTTTCTCTACAACTTAATTCAATAAATAATACTCTAAATTCAAATTATGTCAGCGAATTGTAAAAGATTTTTGTTAAAATCGAAATACATTACCAAAAACAACAATTCCATAAAATTTGTGACCAAGCCTTATTCAAAATGAATTCGCTAATGAAATAATATATACAATCATTAAATGTTTTTAACAACTCATAAACTTTAGTTTTAAACCTTGTTTTACTTCCTCAATATTGTCAGGTCTTAACTATTGTCTTTGTCTATATATAATTATAGCTTATGAAACTTTTGAACCAATTTTGTTTTTTGGTTACTGAAAATAATTGATCGAAATGACCGAATGCACAACTGACCAAAGTAAATTTACTGAATATTTAAATATTATTGTCTTAATCATTTTTTGTTAATTTACCAACCATTGATTAATTCTGTATCATATTTCGGTCAATTATCTATTCGGAAAATTTACTTTCAATTTACTTTTTTTCGGAAATTAAATTAAAACAAATTGCAATAAATTATAAGCATTTAAATATAATTAAAACTACGTACCTGATAAAATTTGCATCCATCCACAAATATGAAAAACTGTTGTCGATTTCATAAATAGCATAAAAATTAATGAAAATATTGTTAAAACTGCTGTAATCACGGAAAATCCAACAAAAATTGTAGCCACCTAAATAAAAAAATCATCTTTATAAGTAAATACTTATAAAACATAATTTGTTCAAATTTACTTACTTGAAATGGTAGTGACGGTACTGATAAGATATCTTCCCAACGTCTTTCACATATTACTTCATCTTTTTGACATACTTGCCACAGACCCAGCCGACGGGTATTATCTGTGTCTGGATCACCAATCCATTCTATATCATTATTTTCATACAATATCAAAGAACACCAAGAATAACCAACAAAAAAGAGAAAAGACAAAATGAAAGTTTTGATTGAAAATAAATATAATTATAAATAAATAAAACTAAAGTAAAATCTGAAATGGTCAAATATAGAAAATTTCACTGAGTGACCTCATCCCAACTCGATTATGTGAATTGTTAAAAAAACATTAAAATGTAATATTAGAAGAAAACGATTTTTACCTGGTGTTACGAACGCTACTACACTAATAATAGCATAACAAATTGTAAAGATGGCCCAGAGCACTGCAATTGCTTTAGAATTTCGTATATAATTTGTGGCGTACATATGAGTTGTATCAACATATTCAATTTTTGTTCCCATTTTCGTAATATTTTATTTATTTTCGTTGGGGTTTTTAGTTTAGTTAATTCTGAAAATAAATAAAATTGTTTTATAAATATTTAGTTGACATAAATTTTTAAATACATAATTCAAAACATTGAAATTTTTTTTGAAATACAATTCTATAGGGAGCGTAGCATGGGTCAGATCACTTTCCTATTTGTTTTATTATATAACTTTTTTATTTATATCAAATTTGAAATAAAATTGGAGAATCAATATTATGACAATTACAGAACAACGATCAACGAGCGATCAGCGATGATAAGCTTACTTCGTAAGTTAATACTAGCCATATCGGCGCAGCTAAGTAAGTCAAATTTTATATTTTTTTATATATTTTAGTTACCTTTTACCAGTATTATCAACAACTTTTATTTGATATTACACTCGCTATTATGCTATTCCTCAAAATGAAAATTGTGGACACTTCTTTTCAAGTGTCATTGTTGAGGTTTGACGAATGCCTCGCATTTCTAAGTTCAAATTCCATTACTTCAAACTGCCAGACAAACAATATAATACAAGTTTTAAAGGGAGGTTTTTAATAACCGTATAATTTGATTTCTAGATTTGGTGAATTAAATTAGTCTACACAAATTATACTTGGAGACTTTTAAGAGCGTGCACTGCATGCAGTGTAACTGTTCGAAAGTGTCATATCGGAAACCATATCGTCGTCCCAATATTTAAGTGCCTCATATGCAAAAACTTGATTTTTGGGAATTTAGATAACAAGTATAGATAGCGTTATTTTAATAGCTAAAGCTAGTTCGGTAAAGATAAACTAAATATTACTAACATGTTATAATAATAACAAAAAAAAAATCAAAATAGCCATAGTTTTTTGTATAAATTAATTAAAAAATTATAAATTCTGTACTATGAGGCACGATACGAAGAAAAATTCCGAGTTTGTATGGTATGAGGCACTGCTGTGAAGTTTTATAAAGTACTTAAGTACCAACTTTTTCTAGTATTTAAATGCTTCATGCTATACATAAATTTTAAATAATTTCATTTTTTTAATAAAATGAAACATCATGTAATTTGTTTTGTAATTCATAATTTATTAAAAATTATACTAATAAATTATTTCATAATTTATTAACTTACTATAATTCTGAAGTAACTTTAAACATTATTTTAGCATGAATCTAGGAAAATGTGTATATAGGGCACTGAAATACTGTATTTATTCCAAGAGACTCTCTACAAAGAAATTGTATGTATGGGGCACTATAATACGAAACTCCATTTAATAGTATAATATATTCCATGGGGCATTATTTTTCTAAAAACATAATGAAAGCATATGAGGCACTTAAATTCTTAATTTCTGTTTGAAAGCAGCGTTAGGCAAATCGCTCACTCGTATCTTTTAATTGGAATAAGCTAGGACAAATCTGAAGGCAGCATTCGATAGATCTCGATTTTTAAAGTAAAGTTATGGTACTAAGTCATTTTTGGCAAAAATGCATATGAGGCACAATACTGGGACGACGATATATATTAATGGGGAGAATTTTAAAACTTTGCACCTCGTTATCAATTATCAGTGGCATATGTTCAAAAACATAGTTGTTGAGTTAAAATTAGGTGAGTATTTTGCCATTTTGGGCTAATAAATAATTATTTTAGGAAAGCTAATAAATAATTGAAAAAAAAAAATCTTTAAAAGTCGGTTTTTAGTATGATATAAGCGACGAAATTTTGAAAGCCAACAAAAAAATTTAATTATAAATAAATAGTAATTAAATTTTGCAACAATCTTACTATTAAATACTACCGAAATGCGAACTAAACAAATTTTATCAAGAAGTAAAGAATTGACAGAACCCGCTACTTCAACTTTCATATGTTTCGCTTGCAAATGTTTCATATTTTCGCATTTTTAGCAGTATTTGATGGGATAGGGAATACAGTAGTATCCCAATCGGATTAAAAATGACAGCACTGCCCCTTTATATGTCTCCCTGTTCTGTTACACAATGATATATTTTTCTAATTACTAATAATTACGATATTGTTAATTAATTTAATATTTATTATGGTAGTAATCAATAATTATTTTATTATAATTAAAAATATTTCTTTGAATATCTGCGAGTATTATTTATTTACTCGTAAAATGTAATTTATTTGCAAAACACTAATTAATTTCCACCTAATATTTTCCAAATAACTGAATTTGTACAGAAAAAAATGAATGAATTTGTAAAATTTAATTAAATAATGAACTGCTAAATCTTAAATCTATTTTCGTTGTATTATTACCCAACATTGCGGAATTGAATTTTTGTAAGAAGTTTTAATAACAATTTAGTTG
This sequence comes from Rhamphomyia laevipes, assembly GCA_963920725.1. Classification (NCBI taxonomy): domain Eukaryota; kingdom Metazoa; phylum Arthropoda; class Insecta; order Diptera; family Empididae; genus Rhamphomyia; species Rhamphomyia laevipes. The sequence continues at coordinate 122,291,376 of OY987255.1, read as the reverse complement.
GTCCAACAACAAATTTATAAAAAATTGTTTAATTTTGACAGTAAATATATAATTAATCATCAAATATGAAAGACGTTATAGTCTCTTCTTAGCATTAGAATTAAAAATCTAAAAATATAATAAAATTTATAAAATAATTACGAAATTTACAATCATTTTAAGAGCTAATAAGATTTAAAAGCCCAAGATAACATTAAGCTATTTTATAATTAATTTTTAATTTAAAATATAATCCCATACTGTAATTGGTTCATTCAAGCAATTTGTAAACCTAGGAAATTACGAAATAGCTTATGATGGTATAAGATTTGTTAGGTACTTTGTTTTGGTGATTTCTTAGATGTTAGGATCCGAACTGGATCACGCTATGAGCGTTGCTTGAAGCAGTGCTGTAATATATTTTCATTAATTATATTTTACATTTCATATGTAAACCAGCTTCCAGTACCGCTCATAGCGTAATCCTGTACATTCAGTTCAAAATTAGATTAGATGGAAGATCGAAGATCAAAAATTTTTAGAGATCCTTATTATATTTAGATTATTTTATCACAAGTGCACTTTACTAGATCCTGCTTGACCTGCAAGCAATTGATTGTGCTTGTCAAAATGATTAATCCTAAAACTGCTGCCACCCATGGCAAGCTGAAACCCTAGAGCAATTGCCCGACACTGGCTAACGAAGGGTTTTCATTACTAATCAGAGTTTTCAGTACTAGCCAGCTCTGAAATAGGTTTCAAATTACAGTATGAGAAAATGACTCAAGTTTGCTGCAATTCCGAAATATTTATATTTGCTAGAAAACATCTCAATACCAACTAAGAGTTAGTTTTCCATAAAATTGTTAATACTATGGACCCAGTTAATGTTACAATATTAAAGCGAAAAATCCTTTTTTGTAATTTTAGAATCTTAATACTGGAAACTTAAAGAAAAACTAATATAAGCAATTTCTATTTTTTCATTCGAAATGTGGAACACATTTTTTAAAATAAAAACAGAATCAAAATATAATAGAAAATTTAAATTTACTTTAAAGAATTATTTCAAAAAGACCTCAACTCTACGGTATTAGTTATGCCATTCGTATTAAGTTATTAATAGATTTTTCAAATCTATAATTAAAATTAAAAATGTATTTAATTTGATTTTATAAAGCTGTACTCATGTAGTCAATCTTTTAGCTTTAAAAGCATTAAACATTGTAGTATAAACCGATTTATAATAATATAAGGTTCAACAAAAGCTTAAATTTACATTGTAGTAAAATTTTAAACTAACCAGTCGCTTTTACTTCAATGATGCAGCAAACTAAATTGAGTTTTTCTTTCATGAAAATATACAAATAAAAACTAAAATTTCGTGAGAGCGAATTACTTTTCAGGTCAAAAGCGGCAATGACCAATGACTTCTATCTAAAAGACCTTACCCTATTACTTCTTAAATTCGTATTAGAGAGTTTGTTTCCAGTTGTTGCCAGCAAACTCGGGTGTAAAATGTAATTTTGTAGTAAGCTAATAATTTATTTGTCAGACAATGCTTAGTTCATATTTACAATTTAACCAATAATTAAATATCTATATTTCAAATATTATTATTTTTGCAATTTTAATTTTAATCTTATTTTGTTCAAAAATGATTACTTATAATAATTGAATGGTAACATAATACTTTGCAATTCGCTAACCCTAACTATTAGAATTATATATTTATTTATTTAAGAAAGGGTCTGAAACAGATAATAACTGCAATGGCGTACCCAGAATGAAGTCATGGGCAAGAGTTTTCAAAAAAATTAGTTCTAACACTTGCACCATAGATTAAAATTAGTATTATTATAATAGAGATAATTAAATGTTAACTTTGAGAAAGGTATTTGAAAATATTAGTAAAAAAGTATTTATAAAATGTTAATTAATAATTATAGTTAGTAAAATCTTGAGGAGGGGTTAAACACACAGTAACCCAGCAACCGTAAGCCACTGGCAGTCAGTTAACTATCAGACATACAGAATTTTTCAGTTATATATTTTCTGGTATATAAAGTTTTTTTTATAAAACCCATTAACCATGGATGTTAATAATCAGTTTTCGAATAAAATCAGCGCTCAACTGAAATTTTGATGGAAATCATTTTTTTTTTGTTGAATCCACTCAACACTATTATTTCAGTATCGTAATCTTCATATTTGGAGTTCTAATTAATAAAATTGCATTTGCAGCGGAGTGAACTCGCTCGCAGGCTCACTATAAATATTTATAACCAAAATTATTTTGTTTAGTGAATTGAATTTTTTTTTTGTTCAAGCTCTACAATATTTCTCAAATACAGATTTAAATCTTGCAGCAATTTAAATATTTCACACTGTTTTATAAACTGGTTATTTTCTAAATCACTCCCAATCCCAATCGGTGCCACTTAAAAAATGTTTTTTTTGAAAACAGTTGTTATAAATTAAGTTTATTTAACTTTATATAAAACATAGTTTGATTTGACATTTGATTCTGAAATCGAATCACAGCTCGAATCAAAATATGATAGAATCATTAAGAAAAAAATAATTTCGATCAATATTTAAGTTTTGAAAATTGATTTTTTACATGTGTTTAGTTAATTTTTTGTAAAAGCATGTAAATTATTCTATAAATATGATGGAATCTATTTCAATGATTATCGGAATTTGATTCGATCATATTTTGATTCGAGTGTTGCTTCGATTTGTGAATCATGTGTCCGCTCTTTTAGAACGTTTTAAGGAATACTTTTAACCCTCAGTTAGCTTGATTATAACTTTAACTAGACTCTCTAAGTCATTGACATAAATTCAACAGAAGGGTTAGTTGTATTTTCTACTTTATCAAAAGGGCTGTCTAAATTTGTAAAAGTTTATAAAGGTAGAGTAACACTTTCAGTTCCACTATGCACGCGCCTTCGCGTCATCTAAACACTGATTTATAGTTATTTATATTTTGTATCTATCATAAAAATTCCAAAAATTTTTATTAATTATTTTTATGTATTTTTTTTTGGTGTTAGCTTAAGACGAAGTTGAATATCTTTATATCTATTCAAATTTTATATGGGTATCTTCTAAAGCAATAAATTTAAATTTGTTATATAATATTTAAAATTAAGTTACTATTCGACAAATGCATATTCAGGGTGTTCCTTTTTAGTTTCCAAGAACGTTTTGTTCAAGTCTGTAATTTTGCTATCATATCTTTAAATTTATCCTATTAACTCAGCAAGCATTTTGGGTTCAGTAATATTTTATTATTTCTCTTACTGATGATAAATTAATTGGCAATTTTCGTGATATTTTATTATATATTAAAAAAAACTTAACCTTGAAGAATAATTTTTAAAGTTAAAATTTTGTGATTTCCACCTTTATTATAAAAATTTATATTTAATTAAAATTATTGTGTATTTCTGATTGTAATTTATTAAAACTATAACATAATAAAATTATATGAAAGGTCATTTTATTATTATATAAATTATAATTTTTTGGGAGCAATGTCAAAAAAAATTATGGAATTATACTTAATATGAAATTGATATATTTGAATCTAAAAGAATGTTACTATATTTAAAGATAATAAATATATAAAAAAATATAATACAAATTAATTAATATTGTACTGCTAATTATAATAATTGGAGTAGTTCATTTCCAAAACCAGTTAAGTGAAACGAACAAAGTTTTAACTAAAATGTGAAATACTTTTAACACTTATGATAGAACTAAAATATAATTAATTTTTCATTCATCCCCCCGTCACTCTCTACATTCACAACGGCAACTGCTTCAACGCAACATATACAACGGCGTTATACACACTCTGAAAGTTCTGTTTTAGCGTTAATGACATAAAACACGTAAATTTTAATTATCTGGTTTATAATATTAAAAATATTGTAAATTATTATTTTGCGGTTGCTTCTACTATTCTAGCAATTTTTTTTTACTATCTCAGATTTATTTAAATATTTTTATAATTTCTACATAATGTCTATTTTCTTGAACTAAATTTATATAATTTATTTAGAAAATTGTTACATTCCATACAATTTTGGAATTTTAAATGTCAAATTTTTGCGTTGAGTTTATTTTTACTCCCATACATTTTATATGGGTTGAACTTGAACTTTTTTGTCTACTCGTTAAATCGCATTGCCGTTGCGAATGCTGAGAGTAACTTAAAATTTAGACTTTTATTTATTGTATTACATATCATATATTTTAAGTAACTCCAAAATATTGTCACTTAAAATTGGGTGTGATATTTTTTATCAACCCAAATCAAACATACAACATTTTCTTATGGAATTAGACAATTATAGAAATAAAGTTTATATCACTAATATAGCCTAGAAAAAACAATAAATAACTATGAAGATGAAGTTAACTTATTTTGGACGCTTAAACTTTGTGTCAATAAATGCTTCTTTTAAAAATGATATATATATATCGTTTTTCGATTTAGGGCACGACTCAATATTTGGATTGGAAAATTGGAACTCTTTAATCAAAATGATTAAAAACCAAGATTTCGTTTTTGAATATTTAATAAATTAATATTTTGTCAGTTAAACTACATTAAAAATATTCAATCATTTTGTATATGTTTTCAAGGTGGATGTTATTCAATCGTCGGGATTATTTTTGTGGCTACAAGGCATCACAAAAGCTATTAAGTACATATACCTTTTATCCTTAACAAATTATGCAACATCATTTAAAATTTGTACTTTAGAAAATAACAGGACAAATCTAGTTATGTGATTATCCTAAATTACATTTTCAATTTAAGTTCAATGTTTTCACAAATAAGTGATTATTCCAAAACATTTTGCATAAATTTTGATACAGTTTAATTAACGCAGAATATTGAGATACGCCATTTGAAAGGATGTCTTAACCTTTTCAAACCGGATATTTTTTCACGTGATTCAGCTTTAGGGACATATATGTCACATCAAGTCTCGAAAGGGTTAAGGAATAATTACAATTATAGATATTTTACTTGATAGCTTTCTATAGTTAATTATCTTTTATACTTTTTTTCAAACAAATTTTAAACTTCATTAAACTATAGAAGCCGCGTGATATGCGGTTTTGCCTTCTGTAACTGATTTATTTACTAAATTTTTCGAAATCAACTTTTTATATCAATTTTTCGAATTTAACTTTTTATATAAATAGAAAAATGAATTTCCTACGTACAAGATTTTCTAGAAATAAATTAAGAATAGAATAGAAAATCTGATAAGAATGTATACTTAAGTCAGATGTTAGATGAATATTACTTAAGGTAAAACAGTGTCTCTGTTATCAGTTTAGATTAAATTAATCAGGTTTACCATCTACGATGCGCTTCACCCGTTTATGTCCTTGGTATGGGGATTTGGACCAGATATTCCGTCATGGTAATTAAAATTCGTATCGTTGGTTTGGCAAATACTTTTAGTTCTAACGAGTAACAAAAAAAAATTTAGTATTTACTTTCGAAATTTTTCTGTTGCTAGTAATTTTAAATAATTTTTTTGAAAGAAATATTCTGAATAAAATTTTTGTTATTAAAATATTTTTTAAATTTTTTATATTATTTCGAAAGCTAATAGAATAACTAATCAACAAAATGTAAATTTTATTGAATTGTTATGGATTGATTTTGCTACTACGTATTCTTTAAGAAAAACTTGTAAATATAATAAAAAAAAATTTATATTTCTTCGAATTTTATTTAATTTTAATATTTTGTAACTCCAAAATGATGAAAAAGAAGCCTTAAAAAAATCAAAATGCAAAATAGTAAAATATGACATTACATAAACCTTTAAATTATTTTATTGTTTATGGAATGCGGAATTTTATTGCAGCAAAAATTAATATGTTTTATACTCAGATGCCAGATAATTACAATAATTTCATTTTTTTATTTAAAAAATTAATTAAATAAATAATTTTCAATTTGTTTATCTATAGAATTCGCCATCTGCTGGGCACTTGTTTTATTATTTTTATAATATTGATGATTTGTATTTCGTCAATCATTGATAAATGTAATCTCTAAAAGACTCAATTAAAGTTAAGATAAGATTAAGGATATTTAAAGCTTGGGATTGACTGTGTTGGTTTTGTCAGTTTCTTAGGATATAATCAGCGAGACAGATTCCCTTTTTAAAAGAATTTAAAACGTGCCGAAATGATAGCAAAATATCATTTGTGGAGAATAATATCACAAACTTTTCGGAATTTTTATATGGTTATTTAAAGACGGTTGATTTTGCTATAATTTTAAAATTATTATTTTTTTTATAAATCCTGGTTAAGATTATTTTCATTTATTTACATAAAAGTAGTGCCAATATCCAGTATTATTTTCAGCCATCTATTTCTTTCATATAGGAAAATTTAATATAAAATATTTCATTCATCCAATCCCGACCAAAACTATAACTAAATAAAATCCGTCTTAATGGATCAAAATCAAATTTATATAATTAGTGAAGTATTATATTTAAATACATTTGTAATTGTTATTATAATATACAATTTTAATTCCGAAATATAAGTTTATTAATAATTGTTATAGGAACATGGCATTTACAACCTTTCTTAGATTCGAATTGATGTACATATTTAATATTCTTCACATTTCTGTAGAGTATTTCTGATGTACATTTTCCCAAATTCAGATTCTTTAACCGCCCAGTTACTTTGAGCAACGTGCTTCAACGGAACATTTACAATTTCTACAGGACTTATCATAATAAAATACTATTTTCTTGAACTAAAGAAAATTTAGCGTTCAATTTTTAAATTCTTCGAACTTCCTGCGTTGAGTTTTTCTACTATTCCCATACATTTTATATGGGTTGAACATTTCTCGACAGCGCATGGAAGCACGTTGTCATTGTGAATGTTGAGAATAACTGGGGCATAAGTTTAATTGAATACTTGAATTTTTTGATTTGAACAACAAAAATTGAAACAAAATTTCAAATTATTACTTATTTGAAATTACTATATAAATTAAAATTCAAAAATTTCTTAATTTTGCATAATTGTCTAACCCCAACTTCTTGCAATGATGCTGAGAATTGCTTAACTAATATAATTAGTAAATTTGACATACCACATTTAACCACTAATAATAATTTACAACCATGTAAAACAGAATTTTTAAATGGTAAGGAAAATTTAACTCTTCTTTATTCCATAATATTTTCGTGCGGTGGTGGTAAGGTAAAATGTCACCATTTATATTATTGCAAAATTGTAATTAGTGAAAAAAAAAAAACAGTTTTTTCTTACGTAATTGCAACATAAAATGTGCAATATGAACTATAACTTTTTTATGCAGCTTAAGCTAAATTTATCACATCACCAGCACATTAAAAAAATTAATGTTTTATATATGAAATTTAATACTTTTTTTTTTGTTCATTTAATATTTACAAATCTTCTTATATAAAATTACAAAATATACAAAATCCAACGAAAAATATGAGATAAATAAAACTTCTTTATTTCAGAGCTTATCATTATTCAAATTAAAAATTATTCAATTTCGCAAACTTTTTAATGAAATAAATAAATTTAAATTTTTGTATACTAAACGAAATGAATTCCTTGAAAAATTCGTGTATATTTATTGTGATTTGCTATTTAGTATCTATATGTATCTAAAGAGTTCTGACAGAACTTGTTTCTTTTATATATATATTAATAATATAATTATGACTCAGAGACAAATCACAATACACGACGTCGTCAACAACAACATGCAAAAAAAATAAGGTTTAGCTATATAAAAAAAATATAATGTAAGAATTCAAAAATATGAAAGTCAAAAATTACGAAAATTTAATAAAAAATGAAAATGGTTAGATCAGAAATTGATCTTTTTCATATAAGTATATATAAAGAATAGAAATATATAAAGTAGACAAACATTTTATATACCTAAGAGATTTCAATATTTAGATAAAATCATATAAATCAATATTTTTTGGTCAGGCATTATAAACGTATTTTATGCGTACCATTTATGGTACACGAAATAGATGTCACTATTAGATACGATTAATAATGATAAAAATCAATAATATATTTAAAAAAAAAGTGATTAAATTAAAATAATAAGACTAAAGATTTTCTCTAAAATAAATTATTAATATTCCCTTGGAAGTAATTTCTAAACTGCATCATATATTTACCATACGCAATGTTTCCAAATTTTTGCCCAGTTTCACTAGTACCTTACGCTCGCTTAACAAAAATGATAGTGTTCTGAATGAAAATTTGCTTTGTTTTAAATTTTGACAGTTTAAGTTCAAGTTTAACTTTTAAATTTTGACAGTTTAACTTTTTGACAGTTTAAGTTTAACTTTTAAATTTTGACAGTTTAAGTTTAAGTTTAACTAGTTATACCTTGATTTAAAACAAACTCGGTTTAAGACTTTAAACTGTGACACTGGGAAACTGTGCCTTAGTAATATAAATTTGGCTTTTATTATGAGTTTTTTCTTTGTATAATTGCATTAGTAGCGTTCTACAAGATTAAAAATGGACATTGTCATAATATATTTAAAAATTGCGCTTTGATTATTCGTATAAGCCTATAAGTGTTGGTGCATATCATAAAGACGAATATTAACTAAGTGTCTTGTCTTGAGTCTAAGTCGGAGTTGCGAGCACGGCTTGTTTCGTCCATTTAAATTGCAAATCTGTATGCTACTAAACTAATGGGTGTCACAATTATTGTGTAAAACAAATAAACTAATTAATTTAATTACTGATGATTAAAATTTAAATTAAAAACAAACGCAATTTTATAACTTTGATATTAATCAGAAATTCGTGATTATGTGAAGCCCGGTGTGATCTGCTCATTACATTTTATCAAATAAATTAATGTCTTATAACCTTTTCGAATTCTGGCCAATAAAATTATGAAAATTTGAAAGGGACAACTTTGAAATTTTATATATACAAAATAATAAACAATTTATGGTACATTTACACTAAAAATTAAACAGGTTGTCAATCGCTGATACAAATACAAAAATATTCTGCAAACAATTGAAATCTTTTGACTGTGTTTTCGTGTATACATCAAAATTTTATGTATTTTTTTTTTGTATATGTATATAAATGTAAGTACTTTTTGCCAAAAATTTCCAACTGAACAGATTTACAGATTTTTAAATACTATATCAGAAAAATTCAATTATATTTGGTATACTTTTCAAATCATAATTTTCGAATTCACCATGACATTTTTTTTTACTTACATATTTTATTTGTTATTATTGTTATTTAGGTCATAAAGTTGAGTTCACTCTTAAGTGGTATTTCCTACAATTATTGATGATGATCAATTTACACATAAATTTTTTATATAAAAAAACTTTTCACTTTAAAAACTCATTAATTATAAATATAAGAAGAAAAAAAATATTCAATTATAAATTATAAATTTTCTATGTAACGAGATTTTTGTATTGATTTTAAAGATTTCACTTAATTTTCATACAAATTTCGATTATTTTACACTTAAACGAAATTTTATTTTTTATTATATAAATGACATAAAAAATATGACGGAAATTTTGTAAGACCACAAAAATAACACAATTTGCTAATATATTAAAATATTTTTATTCTAAAAACATATTTCAGAAATTGAAATTAATATAATTATAATTTAATTATTTTATTTAATAATTTCGTAAATTTTTGTTTATCGATTTTGCAATTACTTTTATTTACTCGAATTATTGATTTTTTTTAGTAATTTTTTAATGCCACAACTTGTGTTCTCGATATACAAATAATTTTAAAAATAAAAAAAAACATCCGGGCTGAAGACCGACCTCAAAATGACTGCAAAAACTCTAAAAAAAAATATAACTTTCAACATTTATCGTAATAATAGGTGAACTGAAAAAAAAATTGTATTAAAATTATACTTCTTGAAAGAAGCATGTCGTACGCTACGCTCGTACATTACCTTACCTTTCCATATTATATTTATTTTTTTATTACATTTTTTTGGTTGTATGTGTGTTAAAATGTTTATTTGTGTTTTTGTATATTGTTATTTTATATGATCGTCGCGATCGTGATTTCCAGTTTCATAAATAACATAAAGATAAAATATAAGAATTCAGCTATTCAGCAAAGGTAAACAATATTAATTTGTATGTATTAGATTTGGAAAATTTATATGTATTAATTGGAAAGTTATTTTCAGGTATTGTTAATCTTTTTTGAGTAAAATTGACATTAACGTTAAGTGCAGTGAACGTTAAATGTATCGATTACTTAATTAGTGTCGATACGTTAAGTATAATTCACATCTTCATATATATTTTATATCGTCAATCGTTATATATTTTGTACATAAATAATTCAATGCTTGCAAAGTTTTAACTGCATTTTAACAGAAAATCATGAAGATCAGTTGATTCAAAATCTTTTTATTGAGTTTTATTTATCGTTTTATATAATTATCAATTGATCGGCTACTTAATATGTCGAATAGATACTTAATTGATCGATATATAATTTATTAAATGAATTAACAACTCAATTTGTGTATTCCAGAACTTCGTACGATTCATTTATATTATGCATGTTTACGTTTTTTTTAGTTTAGTGCAGTTGAATTTGAATGCGATTTACAAATTTCAACTCAATCCGTGTTGCCATATTTCTAAATCTAGTTCAATTCGTTAGTGCGAAATAGTAATATGGTCATTTTTTAAAAGAAGTAATTTTAAAATCGTTCTGATCAACGAATCAGTAATAGTAATGAAATTTTATCTTCAGCTTTTTTTGATTAGATAATTTAGGTATTTTAATAGAGTTGGTAAGTAATAAAGTTATGTAATGACAATTTCTTGCATACATATGTTTAAATGATAATAAATTTTAGAAAACAAACTTGCTTGCAAGTATTATATGTGATATTTTATTGATAAATATCAGCTTTGACTTACTGCAAAAATACTATGAATATACTATACCAATATCAATATAAGCTTCGCCCATACACTCCAAGTTGAATCAATATTAAGTTCTTTTAAAGGTTAAAAAAGTAAAAAGTAAAAATAAGAATATATAATAATTTGATACTGCAATTGATATTTTTACAATAGCGCTACAGCCGAAATCAAGCCTAGGTCTCCTCCAAGAAGTTTCGTGACATTTTATTGTAATTTGGACCTACTAATTTTATATGAATTCTGAACCATAAGTTTCTTTATACTATAGCGAAGAAACATTTTAATTGAAACAAACTAGTGGCTTTTAATAGTGAGACATTTGTTGTCAGCAAATGATCTCAATTCTTAGTATTTTTCCCAGTCTTAAAATCATAACTTCATATTGCAAATTTTATTACCGGTATACTCATTTTAAAGCTGAGTTATTTTATAATTATTTATAAAATAATTAATTGATTTATAGTCGTTATATTCAATAATTTGATTATAGCCGAATTATCGTAGTTCCTGAGTTCGGCGATGGTATGGTAGTATAGTATCCTGCTGTGTTGAATTAGGGTTCGGTTCTAGATAAAGAAATTTGTAGTTAATAATGTAATTTTAATAGTTCTTACAATTTTCTTACAATAAATATTTCACTATTGTTGAGCGGTTGAGCCCCAATCCAAGATGTAGTTCAATTTTTTTTCACTATAATAAAGGAACCTAGATGTCGGAAACGCTATAAAATTAGTCTACATTATGACTAAATTACAATAGAACGTGTTTCCTACCATTTTGTTGTAATTTTGTCTTACTAATGATTTTTTATAAATTAAAAAGAGAAGTGAGAATTGATCTTCTTTTTGATAGAATTTTAAATATACTATAAATAAAGCCTTCGGTTTAATTTAAATAAATTTTGGAAGAAAAAGAAGGTATATAAAAAAGTACCGATAAATATTTGCTTCTTGAAAATAAAATTTTCTTGTCTTCTTGTCTAGATTTATTTCACTTTCATTTTTATATAATTTCAATTTATACAAACACCTAAAAATATGCAAAAAATGATTATGTATGTATATTTAAATGTCTTTCAATATATTTCTCCAACATTACTAAGATTTTCAAAGTGTTTTTTATTATTATATTTTTATGAACAAAAAATCCTTGTCATTTCATTGTCATTGAATTATGCAAACTGCAAAGTCACGAAAATTGTATACATTTAACAGTGTATTTCTCACAGTCTGTCATAAAATGAACATTTTACTTATACATTACAGATTACACTATAATTATAATAGTACACTACACTAGTATTTTTATATATGTCATAGTTTGCTTTCGTGTTTATATATTTCACTATCCTAAATCCTAACACAACACCAATTATTTATATTCGAAGCAAAATAAATAAGGTGGACGAATCATGAAATAATGCAGTAAAAAAATGAAATTTATTGTCGTATATCGATTTAAAGTAGATCGATTTATTATACGAATCTTAAAAATTGCGATACAAATTAAATCGATAAAAAGCAATTTTGATTATTTTATATTTAATTGATTTGTCTATTTCAGCAGTTACAGTTATAAAATGAAATTTCATTTAAAAAATTTGAAGTTTACTTGACATTTAAACTAGCTAGAATATAAACCAGCCAAATACTGAGTGTCCACTTTTCAGTAAATATTTCGGCTTCCATTATACGAAATATACTATAATTACGCTATAAATTATAATTTTTACGAAATTTCCTCATTCGATTTTTTCTAATCGAATTGACGAATCCGATTTTAAATTCTATAATTTGATTCCAGTTCATTTATATAATAATATAATAATTTTTCATGTTATCGACTTATCCGCAGGATAAATTCATTTTTCAATATAACCATGTAATAATATTACGTGATGCCTTAATTGAAAGAGGATTTTATAATTTTTGAAAGGATCTAATTTTCTATTACAACATTTTAATTAATTTCAATTTGATATTTTATATATTATTTAATCATAGGTAATTTTTAAACATGAGGTTGTTAATATATAAAATTAAATTTAGATTTTTATTCGGTAAAATAGATTAATAAAATATTGCAGATTATATTTAAAAATTTACGCAGTTCAATGGGTTCAAGTCCTCGAAAATAATTCATTATATTTAGACTTAATTTATGTCCCCAACCGTAGAAAAATTCTCTCTAAGTTTGTTGTTTTGAAGTGAGATTTATGTTTAATAGGCCATTTTTAATTAAAAGAATTTATGTATTTGAAAATATATAACTATAATTCAAATATGAAAATCGTTTGATATTTGTTACATTTACATTGTTTTGTTACACGATTACAAAATGATTATCATATTTGCCAATATAAAAAATAATAATGAAAATTAAGATGTTCATATTAAGATTAAGATTTAATTTATCAAATTTGTAGAAAGTATTAAGAAAATATTAGTAGTTATAAAGTATGTGCTACGGAGAAAGCCAATTTTATTGATAATCAATTTTTTTAAAGTTTTGGAGACTGGCGAATCCTTGTACAGGAATATCTTATAGTAGTTCTATCCGATTTGACTTAAATTTCGTTAAACTAACTGTCTAAATTAAATTTATTTTATAAACTCGACAATCATAGATCACTCTACGAAAATAGTAAAAAAACTGCTAACATAGCGGGAGCAGAAGCTGCTAACTAGCAGTTTTCAAAAAAAAATATGTCCCAACTCAAAATAGTATGCAATGAAACAATTACTTCCAAGTAGTAATTTTTAATGCTGTTTGTACGTCGCGTATTTCGGGAACTCCAATAAAAAATGTATGTGCATGATCTTATTTTAACATATATTATTATATAGGTGTAAATATATAATTCAATTAGGTATTGTAAATAATAGTATATTCCATTCCTGGACTATCAAAAAAGCTAGCAACTGAGTTCCTTGAAATTAATAGAAAGAAAATCAGAACAATGGTAGGAAAGGCAAAACAATGGTCACTGTAATCTCAAAAAGTACCTAACACACAATTAGTCTACCAGCGGACCAGGCGTATAGGTTAAGGCTTTGTTAACCCGAAGACAAATCGGCTCAAATATATACGGCTGTTGATGTCTAGACTATACCATCGACGGCTATATTGACGCTGCTTCGGAAACGTTGCGGCTGTCACAAAAGCAACAGTACTATTTCAGAACAGAACGGGCTTAATCTTTGTCGAATAATTAGAAGGGATACCACAAAAAGCCAAATAACTGCAGTGGTTAGGACTATCTGTGGCCCACTCATACTCTAAACCTAACGTTCTATTGCTTGAATTCAATAATTTTGTTATAATAATGATATCTAATAATTAATTTACAATATCTCTTCACAAATCAGCATCACATTTAAACATATTTTCAAAAATAAAATTGATTTATAAACTATGAATTTACCTCTAACACATAATTTGAAGACATTATTAAGTACATTTTGTTTTAAGTATCCTTTATTTAACAACAAAATCATTTTAACCAGTTCGCTTTTTTATAAAATTTCATATAAAGGAGTAAATTAATTTATCTTTAATGTCTATTTTTATATCTATATATATTAAAAGGAGATATTAAAAGCATAAAAATATAGTAATTAACTAAAAATACAAGAGACTATAATATATAAAGAAAAGTCAACTCATTCATTAGCCAAGGACAATAATGATAATATAATAAAAGAGAGAGAGAGACAGAGATATAGTGATAATCACTTTTAGATCTTTAAACAGTTCATTATAAATAGAAAAAAAAACCTTTTCCTTTTGAAAATTTATTAAAGGATTTTTATATATTTATGTATATATATATTTAATTTTTTCCATATACAGAAGGGTTTTTTTTATACCTGTAACTGGGAGTTAAAGATAAATGGCGGTGGATAAAAGAAGAAGCAAGAAGGAAATATATAAATTTTTATATCGTCACGTGAAGAAAAGTCTTAAAAAGAAGGATAGTCTATTAAAAAAAATTGTATATATATATATTTATTGTTAAATTTCACAGCTATAAGAAGTGATAAGTTTTTGAATGTTTCCTTATTTTGTGTTGCTTTTAGCTTATAATTCTTTAGAACGGATGAAGAAAGTTTAATAAAAATTGTATTTTTTTTTTTGGAAGAAATTTACGATGTGGGAAATTTGTAAATTTATTATAAGTAAACTATATACGTACACAACACAGCCAGGATTAAAATGTTTATAATTTCAATGAAAGTTTTTCTTTGCAATTTTTTTAAATCCAGCAAAAACTTTTAATTATGAGCATTTACTTATTCACTGTGTGATAAATCTTGAAAGATTTCGGGGGTAAAATAAATTGTTGAAAACATACAAATTTTTAAGTGTTCTAATGCTAACCTATAAGTTAAATAAAAAGGCTGATACTTGTAACCAGTTAATAGCTTAAGAGTAAGATAGCTGTTGTGAATGAGACAGCTTAAATCAAGATTATTTCTGTAGATGTTAGGACAGGTACGTGGTGAGTTTTGTTTAAATTCAAACAAAATCGCATGCCAAACAAACCTAAAATTAGTATCGAGTTCGCCGTGAAGTTAAAGTTTCATACAAATTTAAGAATGTTTTTGTTAATCTTAAAAAGTTTTTTTGAATGAATTAAATGTGAAATTTTAATCTGCAATTAACTGTCAAAGTTTTAATTAAAAGTAGATGGATATTATAATTTGTATGAAAGTTTCACTTCACATCGAACTCGATAATAAGCTTTCAAAAAACTGATTTTATCTATCAAAAGTATCTGACAAAATATGACAATTTAACTGCGTACATGACTGACGGTTGGAATTTTTCGACAAAAATAAATACACATTATCTTCGCATTCCAATAGTACCTAGTATTAAACTAGCTGATCAATATCCAATATGACCTCACTCCCATAGGGATATTGAAGAATAAGATTGACAGAATAATGGCGACTAAGTTTAGGGAGAATGGATCACAACTGACACGAGTGATCAAAAGTCGCTATACTGAACGGAATCTTAAGAACACAAGGATAATTTTATTATTAAATAGGAGCTATTTGCGGCTAATGGTGGGCATCTATTTTCGGATTGGGTACTGTCTTTTGTATAAAATGGACAATAAACACGGCCTTACCACGGAAGATGCCATGAAATCGGGATTTTCTGCAAAACGGCCAAGCTATTTCGTCTTACGACATTGGATCTATGTGGGGGTGCCAAGAAGCAAGTTATGTGGGGGTACCAAGAAGAATATCAGTCATATGCTCTGTAACAGTCCGGTGCTAAATAGGAGCCAAGTTATAATTGGAGGAATAGTAATCAAACTAACTACACTATTACTAACCGCTGAGACTGATATTGTTTAGAGACAATGATTCCCTACAAATACTTGTACTTTCAAATATCCATTGTCAATACCAAATATTTTTTCTATTAGAAATCAAAAGTTTCTTTGATATAATTTTAAAATTTTAATAATTAGGAATTCCCTGATGCACTAAAATATGAAAACTGGCATTATCTGTTAGATAATTATGATAAATTAAATATATTTACGTACGAGTATATTTACTTAACATTTTAATCACGCAAAAAATATTTAAATAACTCAATATATGCTCTCAATAGACCCCTAAATTTGTAAAGTTTACTTATAAACAACCCCTTTTCATAAAATTCTTTATTTTCATTTTTGTTATATTTTATATTTCAATATAAATAAATTTATGTCAGTTGTGTTTGTGTTAATGATTAGAAAATAAATAGACAAATATTACACAATCATGCAATCAATCAATTAATTTATTCCATCTTGGGGTAATTAATGAATTAGGATTTTATAAATTATAATACTTTAATGAGGTTACACAATTCTGATTGCATAACCATTCTATAATAATGTGAATTTTTTTTTCTGCATCCTTTTTTTTTCTGCAATTCTTTGTTGATTCTATGTTGTATTTGAAGTAATTCTGTGAATTGTTCATAATATTGTTCAACAAATTTATTCAGATCGATGATTGATGTTACATGGTAGCTTTAGTAGAAAGTTCCATACTCTTCGTATAAAAATTGCAATATAACTTAATAAATGTTAATCATATTTTTCTATTTTAACGATTCGTTATGATATCGAAGGTTTCTAACGAAGGGATGTAACGAAAAGTATAAAATTTGGTATTCTTTAACCAGATTGTTGTAAAACTTGTGGTAGAAATTATAACGAAAGTGCTGAAATAATATTCTGTCAATTTTCTATATGTTAGAAATCACCTCTAGAACCGCTTGTACGATTTTAATGAAATTTTCCTTGATTGTTTTAATCGGAAAGTTCAGTGGATCCATTTCCCATTTATGTTCAATTCCATATTTTTCTAGTGCAACAATTTTTTTTCTTCAGAAATTTTAATGAAATGG
This sequence comes from Rhamphomyia laevipes, assembly GCA_963920725.1. Classification (NCBI taxonomy): domain Eukaryota; kingdom Metazoa; phylum Arthropoda; class Insecta; order Diptera; family Empididae; genus Rhamphomyia; species Rhamphomyia laevipes. The sequence goes on along the minus strand of OY987255.1, from coordinate 122,273,929 downwards.
TTGGTTCAATGATGTTGCTTGTGTCTGCCAAGATTGAGGTTCTAAAGCATGTAGTATAACTAAATTCTAAAGCATGTAGTTAGTAACTATTATATATTAATGATTTCACAAAATTATTCCAGGATAAAATACCGAATTATATTTCATGTTAAATGCCTACAGTAATTGTTCGATTTGCTACTCACTTTGGTCGTGATATTTGTAGTTGGTATAGCTTCAGTATTTTCATGGAAAACAAATATATGTGCAGCTTAGTTTCCTAAGATTATTTCATTATATCTTATAAAGAAAGCACTTAATTGTTATCCGATTTCATTCAAATTTTATACACGGATTGGTTTCGTTATCTAGTTTTTGTCAATAAAATTAGGAGTTGTAAGCTGCACGCTTACATTCCCGATTTATATTTCAAATGTTCTAGATTTATAGTAATTTATTATCCTGTTTGAATGAAATTTGACATAGTGGATAGTTTTATGATCTATTTGTTGTCGCTACAAAATTTTGCACTTGTTTCTTTTTCCATTTATAGTTATTTATTTTTCATACTTTTAATATAATCACTTTTTTAATATAAAACTTTGTAATCAATCTCACAATTGAAACTCTCCGGTATTTAGAACGAGAAGCTAATACAATATCATTGCCATAACGAACGATAATAAAGAATGCAAGCGTTTATAGTTTAATTAGTTTTCTGGGATTTCTAGATCATGAATTTGAAAAAATAAATAAATATTTTTTTCCAGCTTGAAGACTGGTCTTAAGCTCTCAAACCAAGTAACAACACTGTATAGTTCTATATAAATGAAACCAATTTAATAAAATAATTGCACTCTTTTAGAACTGCAGTAAAGCAAAAAGGGTAAATTGAAAAACAGCTATTAACTTTATTAAAGGAGCTCCTAGTCCTTCTTCGAAACATCTTCGAAATTCTACGAAACAACTTTTTTGGAGCATGTTGTTAATTTAAACAGTGTGTAAGTGTGTGAATTTTAATGTTTTTTGTTGGAATAATGTTAAGTTTTGATATTGAAATAATTGGATACAAAAGTTAAATTCCAACATTGACAATTTAATACCACGCGATTCAATGAAACTATTTCATAATGAAATCTCTAACATTTAAATTATTATGAAAAACCGTATATAAATTTGGTTAAAATTAAAACCACAAATTTAATAGTAGTTTTTTTATGAAATTCCACTACAAATTGAACACTGTATCGACTTCCAAAATTAAAAAAAGTTTTCTTGATTGTTAAGTTTTTTACTTGATGAATTTTTTTTATGATTAATATAGAAGTTTTAAGAAATAACTTTTTCTATACTTTTCATTAAGTTTATTTTATTATTTTTTGAGGCAACTTGGAAAGTTTTTGACTTAAATTTTTTTATTGTATATTTCGTTGCCTGAAAAACTATTCAACTTTTCTGCAGGGTATATAATTGCATAATTTATTAGTCTAGTATTTTTGGCATGGACACATCTTTACTAAAACTATCCGAAAGCTTTCCTAGTTCTTTCTTTAAGAAAAGTTATTAAATTTTCAATGATAAAATGTTATTACGCATAAATCAACTGCTCTGGTCCAGAGAGATTTATGCACTTAAATAAAAAATTAACAGTGTCCTTGTATTTTTTTCTTGTTATTCTTCAAAATGTAAACAATTTCTAGGATAAATAAATCAAAATAGCCTCACGAAACACGGTGTCAACAAAAATACACGATTTTAATTTAATAATATTTATATGTGATAAAACGCACCATTTATTTTAAAACTCGGGTTAATACTTGGAGTACACCCTCCCAAATCCAATGCTTCTACTCCGCTTTTTGAAGTTCGAAAACAACGAACTTTGACAAAACTTTTATGTTTATTAGTCATACGCCGCGAGGAACTTTAAGCATATAATAATGTTTTAATTTAATTTAAATAGTAATATATCACCAGCCAGTCTGCCTAAATGCTTTTATTGCTAAAATAACTTATTAAATGTAATTCTTTCAACGCTTAAGCAGCACATTGTTATCATTTTGGTTCCCAGATCATTGTTGTGCCCAAAAAACGTTTTTGGTGTGATTATCTGTTAAGTCGGGCCTATATACATGTTGCAATTATGTGTGGAAACTCTGCTGGAACACTTTACTTTTTATGAAATTTTCAATAAGATTTTCGTAGTTTAGTCAATAATAAGTTGAATATCTTTCTTCGAACTCACAAATTGTTATTAGTTTCTTGACGAGGAAAAATTCTTACTGCTTCTAACAATATAATTTATTACCCATTAACTACGTTGCAATAAGACCGATTATGTCGACCAAAAAGTGCGTGTAAAAATCTAGCGTACTAACGTAGATCGAAATTTCCAATTGACTAATAATTGCAATGCATCTCATCAAGCTTTGATAGCCTACTGTGTAGCAACTGAAAATACCGTGAAATTAAAATCAAAAGTTCGTTTTGGACACCCTGTATATATTTAGAAGGCTTTTATAAATAAAAATTGTTTACAATCAACTTCTGAAATACCACAAACTTATCAATTTATTCATTAATATTCCATAAAAAATTACTATTTTCAGTGTTTTTTTTTATATATTTTGGCAATAAATCTTATTTCTGTAATTCATTATTTTATATATAACTCAACAATTTCAATACAAAATTCATATAAGAAAATCCATTTACTCCTGTTGCTTATTTCAAATTCTATACATCCTTAAAGGACACCAGCTGAACACAAAATTAATAAATTGATTTGTATAGAGATTGTCATTGGAAATAAAAAGGATATATTCAAAGGTAACAATATACAATTTTCTTCGAAATATAATTTGCTTGTATATACTACCATAAAGGCTCTCTGATAATGATAGGTGGTAGGTCGTAGCTCGTAGGTAGTTTTAAGAATTTGTCATCTGCATTTTCTAATAATATAATTTGAAGAATTATTTTTATTTTTGTTTATCAAAATTGTAACCTTCTGAATGTCTAAATAAATAATTTGTTTTGTTTAGTAAATAATACGTTTTTCTATATGTATACCTTTACAAAAATCCTTAAATTGTTCAATTCATATTAATACATTTCGTTTGAAGTTCATTGAATTATCAAAATTGATTTTACGAAATTTTATTGATTGAAGCAGAAAATAATAAAGATAAGTAAATATTAAATTATATTTGATTAAAATGGGAAAATATTCGTTTTGTATTAAATAAAATTAGCAAAATTTAAATTGAATAATATTGAAAATTATCAGTAAATTATAAATGTAGTAATATAATAATCATAAAATCTGCGGTACTTTAAATTTCAATATAATATTTTATTTTTATGGAGACTTATTTGGTTTAAATTTAGTTATAGTAGTGGACCATAAAATTACTCATTTTATTATCTATACAGTAGACGTTTCATCAGTTTTTGCAGATTTTTCTAAATTTAAATTAGTCAAAATCGATGAATTAGAATTATATGGAAGGAGCATAACTTTTATACCTCTTTCATATACCAAATAATTTGATATATCAAAAAATTTGTTTATAAAGCCGCGAAAGAAGTACATCTCTTTCTTGAGCTCGTCAAATTGTCAAATTCATATCGTTGGACCGAATTCTTAAAAGCATCATACATATGCCATTTTCACTTTTATTGATTATTGAATTAATTAGACAATATATAGATATAGACATAGGAATTTTTGTAATTAAAATATCCACTCATTTTAACATATAATTTGATTTTTTTTATTTATATGGTTTTTCCATATAATTCGGATTCGTAGTGAAAATACAAAATTATTAATCTAAATAAATATATATTATATATTTTTAAATTTATTTAGTTAATATTGTATGAACAAATAATTTAACATGAAAGATTTTAACAAATAAATTTTTAAAACTTTAATTTTTGCTCTTATTAAACAATTTTTTTAAAACAATTTTTGTGGAGATTTTTCTGATAAATTCACTTTTAACAATAATATGTCGTAACTTATGACATTAAATGTCAAATATTATATTTACTAACAATAATAATATGTCATAACTTATTATTATATCAAAACAAAATATTAAAACTAACTGATATATTATACTTTATTGATTACGAGTACTTACAAATATGAGTGTTGAATTGGATTTGGCTGAAGCTAATTTTCGAGATCGGGGAACACGAAACTGTCAAAAAAAAAAAAAATGTTCGGTTACGTAAAATTTGCATACAAAGCAAAATTCCCTAGAATGGCTCATTTAATGAAATTTGGCACACAGGTTCATCTCGAATTCATCCTGATGCCCTTACAGCATAAGTTATTTTAGTGATGGGTTCATGTAAGAATTTACATTTATATTGAATTCCGTGTTTTTTTCTCTACTGAAAAATATTATATCTGAGCTTTGAATGAAATTTGGTTTCATGGTTATGCACAAGCTTACCCATGTATAGATCAGTAGCTTCAGGGGTTCTATACTAAAATCTAGAACATAATAACAATAATCTGATTTGAATTAAATTTGGCACACATAATAGTTTTCTTTTTTAATTGATGCTGTTCGGAAATGAGACCTGAACCTTTAATTATTTCAAATTTTATAATCAATTTATACTTTTTTTTTGTTTAATTATTTTGTAAATTAAAATTCTATAATACATTCTCTTTCATTTGTTTTTGTTGTAATTTAATACTCTTTAAAATTTCTCTGGTTAAATAATTAAATTTTGAGAACGATATTACATTTTTATATTAGATGCTTTCTTGTTTTTTGGACATTGGTAAAAGATAGTCATACAATTTCAAGGTCGTAAAATAAATACAAAATTATTATAACATTTAAAAAAAATTGTTTCATTTAAATTTGTGGTTATTAAATTACAAAGAAAATTGTAAATTTATAGACAGATGCATATGCATATACGGAATTGAATTTGAATTTGAAGTCGGTAGTTCAGTGGGTCCATGTTCAAATTCCAAATAATATTTCTTATTTTCAATTCAAAATTAAATAAAATTAAATTCAAATACATAATACACCTACAGTAATTATCAATTGATTTCAATTATATCATGGTACTTAACCATCTAGTTGGGTATAGGTTCATATGGGGAATTAATATATGGACAGCTTAATTTCCAAAGAATATTTGAGCAGATTTCAATGAAATTTGGTAAACATGTTAGCTTTTTAACAAAGTACTGTTTAAAAATACTGAGAATTACTAAACACTGTTGAACCTAAATACAATTTATCTGCTTCCCATTCTTAGCAGCTTTTTGTAGCAATTATTTTATAGTTATTATATGATGACAATAAAAATTGTTTAGAGATTAGAAACAAATTGAATTCCTTACAACTCTAATTGAAATTTATAAAGCAAATATTCGTAAGATAGAAATTATTATTGCTATTAGTGTTAAATCTTTAGTTTACCCGACTTCACATAATAAAATATATTCTCAGTCGTGAAACTTGCATACCCGACATACGTTTACGTTTACGCCCTTAGTTGTCCCAGATCTTGGGAAAAATTCCCATATCTGGGAAATTCACCGTCTTTATGGTACAAAAAGGGAAAAAGGGAAAAATGTGGGAAATTCAACATTACAAAATAAAAATCAGAACTGTGTTTCTTTTGTTCCTGACGAAAATCATTTTAACTAAAAATGTTTGTTCCTTACGTACAAATTTTAAATTTTAACGTTTACTTACTTTATTTAAAATAAGAAATAATAATTACTATTTTATTATATAAACTGCATTTGTGATTTTTATGTTATGTTTTATTATGAACATATTTTATGTTATTTTCAATAAATTTTTAAGTTTTTGATATAAACAAATGTGTATTATTATTTCCTTTTTTTCGGAATTTCCTAGAGAATTCAGTTTAGTTTTAAAAACATGGGAAAAAAGTGGGAATTTTGGAAATAAGAAATGGGATAAAAATGTGAAATTTTGCTACCGAAAAGGGAAATCGGAAAAATATAATCTGGGACCACTAGAGTATGACTAGTATAATATAGTTCGATAAGTAGTGTAACAAATTATGTAATTAGATGGTTAGTTGCTCCTACATGACTATTCTTAATCAATTAATATCGATAATACACTGGAGAATCTAAGAAATGCGTAAATACAGAAAAATAATCACGGAGCTACTTAATTATGTGTATGAAAATAAATTAACAAAATGAACGTTTATAGGGAGAGCAGTAACTTTAAGGGTTCCATGATAAAACAGAACAAGATAAAACAGAACAAGATAAAAAAGAACATGATAAAAAGAACATGATAAAAAAGAACATGATAAAACAGAACAATGATATAACAGAACAGTGATCATAAAACAGAGCAGTGATAAAACAGAATAGTGATAAAAAAGAACAGTGATAAAATAGAACATCTTAAAAAAAATATATGTATTATAAAAATAAAAAAAATTATAAGTACTTGCTAACAAAGGGGTTATAAGTGTACCTGCTAAACAAATGGGTTTTTAGCAGATACACTTATAATTAAATTTAAATTTGAATTAAATAAAATTACGTAAACACAATTACCTCTAAATTGTCGGTACATTTATTTTTCACCAAAACCATTTCCTTATAAATTAATATTTGAGCAGGTCTATTATCATTATAGATTTGTGTTTCAACTGATTCAGTTAAATTATAGCATTAAATAAATAATAAAATAAATAAGTAAATCATCACCATGGAATATTCACTCACAAATAAAAAAAGTAAATGTGTATTGTACCAAGGCTACGAATATACAAAGTATAGGGAAAACGAAAGCGGAGTCATCACGTGGAGATGCAGAGTCTACTTTTCCACGAAATGCCGAGCATTCTTGAAGACACACGAAGAAATCATCATTGGAGAGGTCCCACAACACTGCCATCAATCAAATCCTCAAAAAGCACAGGCAAATATTTTAAAGACTAAGATGAAGAAGGACATGAAGGCAATTGGTGCAACTCCAAGAAATGTTCTGGGAAATGCATTAGCATCAGTGAATAGAGATGTTTTGGAACATTTACCAAAGCAAACCTCACTAACAAGAAATCTTGCTACACATAAGGAAACTTTTTCTTTACCGAATCCAGCTACAACATAATGTAAATTGGTTTTATTACATTTTGTGTCCAATTCTAAATGTAATCACACTAAAGTATTTTGGCAAACAATTAAAGGAGGAAAATTAAGTAATAAGCTCAACGGATAAGCTGAAAGCAAATGAAAGCTACTTTATAAATATATTTTGTTCCTTTTTATGCGTAAACGTATGGCAAAAGTTTAATAAAGGAATTTAACTCATTTATAATATTTTTATTTACAAATAAACGATAAACCGAACAATTTTTTTATTTTTTTTATATCAAACCATCTTCAATATTTTATATCTTCAAATACAAATTTAAAAGGATAAGTAGTACAAGTTTATAGAATTACCACACCTAAAATTTAAGAAAAATAAAATATAGTTTAAGAACTTTTCCTAATTTAGCAAGTATCGAATAGCAAATTTCCAAATTATAAATGATTGGGGTTCAATTAAATAAAAAAATATTAAATAGATAAAATAATTAGTTTTCTATAAAATTCATAATTTATTTTAATTTATAATTTTTAACAAACTTCCAACAACTTCGTAATTCAAAAATCAGTTTTTAATATTTCTTCAAGAAATTTGGTTAAATTTCTGATAGATCTAATATCTACAGGTAGTTTATTAAATATTCTGGGTCTTCTGGTAGAAATGACAAAAGTGATATTTATTAAAACGAGGAACAGCAACAACTGGAAGGATATCAAAGCATATTAAATAAGTTTTAACTAGGTGAAAGTTCACTTCTCTTACACACTAATCTGACAGCATGTTTTTGCGATATCAATAGATGAAATAAACACCAACCAACAACCAATTTGGACTGAAACAGAGCATAGTAAACCATTATTTTTATTATTATAAATTATAAGGACGCTATAGCTACATCAGAATTAAGCGTATATAGAAACTTGTGGGAGAATTTTGTTAATTCTTTTTGTCTATTATAATTCAGTTCTTATAGTTTTTAAAGTTTTGGAATTTTTTATTATTATATTCTAATTTACGAAACATTTTGTGTGTACTATAAATAATTAATTTAATACATCATAATTCTTAATACATTATAAATGGTAACATTATAATATATATTAAGATAATTAGTTTTCACAGGAAAATTTATGAAAATTGAATAATTATTTCTATTTGACATACAGAACAAAAAGTTTTTGTTATTAGATGAATTTTTTAATGTTCAGATTGAAGAACTTATGAAAAGTATGATTTAAAAATAAATTACTTTTATGAATGAATTATTAATAAAGCTGATAGGAGCTTAACAATAGAGTATGTTTAAACAACGATAAGTAAAAAAATCAGAAATATATCATTTTAAGTCATAATGTGTACAAAATTTCAGGTTTTAAATAAGTTCAGGAATGAATTTTATATAATTCAGAATCTTTGATATTTAATTGAAATCGGATAATTATTACTAAGAGATTATTGCTGACTGCTCACCATCGCTGATCCTGATCGCTGATTTTTTATTCCTTTAAAATAAATTATCGTAATTATTTTTCTAATTCTTAATTTGTATAGCATAGAATTATAATTTTTTGAAGTTAAAGTATAAATTTGACATTTAACTAATATTGTCGTAATGAAATGTTTCTGTATTATACGAATAGTTAATTTTTAATTAGATACATAATTTGGTAATGTCTTATAATATAATTTATGTGTTTTAACTATTGCATGTCAATCTACAATGGTTCTAGCAGTAGCGCTACTGACTTGAAACATAATTTAAAGAATTTTATCTGAAAAATCTTGTAATTTGTCTGAATTTCTAAGAATTTATAAAAATAATTCATATTTCTCAAAATTTTAATTTATTTATATCTAGCGAAATTTTATATTTAGGTTCAGCGAAGAATTAAAATTTTTTAAGGACATTTAAGAAAAAAAAACATATTTTTTTTGTCCAACAATTTCAGAACGGCGCTTATCTGTTTTGTTTATAATTTTTTTTGTCGCAAAATTAAGATTCGTAATAAAAAAAATTACGATATAAAGTTTTACGAAGAAAAAAGTTTACCACTTAAAGATTACGTCGAAATCAGAAACGATTATAAATATCCTTGAACAATTATATCACAGACTGTACTGTCTGATATCACAGTGACAGCTTGTGCCTTTCAGAACTTCAATTTCGGTTTAACTTATTTTCTAATGTCTCAGCGCAAACTTAAAAATAAGTTTTTCTAAAAGTGAGGTGTTACTTAAACCGGAAATGGGTATAGTTAAAGCTTCACTTTTGACACTTTGATGTTAATTATAAATGTATATCGATCAGTTCAGTTTCAAAACGCATAGTAGACAATAAACTGCTTAACTAGACAGAACACATAGTTATCGATTGCAACATATTAAATCGAATATTATTATTTTTTGAAACTGTGAAATGTTAGTTCACTTTTCATTTGCTTCAGTTTGGATTCGCTAAAGTTCAATCGTTCCAAATTTTTTCGATTCGATTAGTTCTGAATCGATTTTATTCGCCCCCTATGGGTCCACGTAATCGATTTTCCATACAAAATATATGAAGACATCAAATTTTAACTTTACTGAACGAATAGGTACTAAACTGATCGATACATTTTTGTTTTGTCCAAACTTAATTCAGCTTAGCGAAATTTCAATTGTGATACCAAGTAAAATTAAGTTATGTAATTGGTTAAATCGGTTGAGCTTAAGCTCTCACTGTGAAATCAGGAATAAAGACTGACTGTAGAGAGATCACTGACTCTTCAGTCTTCACTATTCACACATATATCAAAAATGTATTTTTTTTTTTCAAATTTTAAGGCAGCTTTGGAAGCTATATTAAGTTAGTTTACAGGTTAAGGTTTATACCAATTGTTTGGTACTAGTACTATATTCAAGTGAACACCCAAGTTAGCATAGCACAAACGATAGCGTATTAAGCAAGACAATACTCATGTATAATAATAGTAATAAAATAGGATGTATAATTTCAATGCAGCACTGTAAACGCTGGTGTATCTATCAATTATATTATTATTTTGAATATTTATTATAGAGTATAGACTGTTTCATACCAGTTAATAATTCGTACTAGTTTGTTAAGTAAAGTGTATGCGCTTTTAGCATTTTACTAATTAATTTATTGAATTAAAATGTATTTTGCATACTTTACTAAACATAAGTTACTGAACATAATCTAGCAAACTCAATAATTTATCACAAAATTAATTAAATTTTATTAAAATAAGAAAAAAAAAAATCAGCTAAAATATCATGGTTTCATTTGAATAATTATTATTGTATGTGATTTGTTATTAAATGAAATCCTACGAGGGAGAATAAAGTAAAAATAATTCGAGAAACTTCCAGCTGTTAAGAAGCATATAAAATGTACATTTTCATCTTCTTTTGAAATCTATAAATTTCTATGTGATAATTTAATTATTTTTCAACATGATGCATAAAAATTTATTTAAAACAAATAATTTAGGTAGGTGGATTTGGTAAATCTGGTGTTCTACTTAATTATGTTTTTGTACAATTTATTCGCGATGGATAATATTGCTTTAAGGTAAATAAATTTTCTTATATAACATTTTAATAAATTTGGTAGAAAAGTACAAGAAATAAATTTGATGTTGTTAAGGTGCAAAAGAATTATAATCTAAATATTATTTTTCACAGTTTGTAAAAGTGTATATAGACAAGGATTAAAAATTGAATAACATTTCTATAAAGTTTTGAAGGTGTAAAAAGTTGAAATTTTTTGTTAATTTAGGGAAATAAATTTGTAAAAAAATATCAGTAAACAGTAAACATTTTTGTATTCTTTAAACAGGGGTTTTATAATTAAATATTATAACGTACAGGTTAAGTGTAACATTTGCCAAAGGTTAGGATACGTTTCTTGTTAATGGACGAATTAGAAATCACTCATCCGGTTTCTTTCCTTCTAATTAATTGTCACTGATTAAGTCTGTACTGCTTATAAATGTGTTTAGCTGTTTGAGTGGCTTGTTCTATAATTGCCAAGTAGCGAACATATTTCCATGTCCACTTCTCGGACGTATATATGAACATTAGAAAATATTAGTTAAATATTATTTCGTTTCGTATTCAGAGAATTTAAACATTAATTTCCTGTCGGTATTAGTGAATGTATATAGCAAACAGTCTCCTTCTTTATACAAAATTTTATTTCTTAAGATGAGGTATAACATGGAACATTATATTTCAAATGCCATCATTATAATATTTTCCACACATTTAATACCTGCCATAAATTCTTCTAGATATTTTTAGGTGACCTCCCCGTAATGTTTTGTTCATCAGAAAATATATGACGGGCTTATAGAAACGAAGAAAATCTTTGGATTCTATAAGTGAAATTAGTAACACCAATAGAAACTATTCTAAGTTTTCATCATTGAATCATTTCGGCATCAATTTAACAGGGTGTGAAGTCGAATTGTAACAATATTTAATATATTTAGACATGGAATACCAGCAAATATATTAGAGTTCCATCAAAATTAAAGAACTAAAATGTATTCAAATTAAACCTTGTTTACTATGAATCTTTTTAATGGAAGTTCAGTCAAACAAATAAAATTGCTTTCCATTTCGAGACAAAATTATTGTATTACATTTATTTGATTCTGTTTATTTCTATACTTCATGTCACATAAAATAGATTTATCGGCTTTTCCCAGTAAATTTATACGTATCAGGAGTTATATTTGATTAAAAAAGAAATAAATTTAATGCAGTCCAAAAACCAAATAAACCAGTCAAAAAATATGAAACTTATCAAGCAGGTTTTTCATTTGATTTTCACTGGCATTTCCGGAACCGTATTACAACAGATATTATCCAATTTGAATTACGAAAACTTGATTTTTATATGAGCTGAATATTTGTTTAAGATATCACTTTGTCTGGAGAAAGAAGGGCTACAACTTTCAAACTAATACCGATCGAGTAGTTGATACTTCCCATGGTTCCCGAATCATTGTTACTTTATAAACACCACCCAGAATTTCTGAGATAAATCGTTAAATTATTTGAGTCTTTAACAAATTTTATTATTTATACACTTTAAAAATAGTAAATTAAATTTCATTAAATCAAGTTAAATCAAATTAAATGAAAAGAATATTCTAAAAATTTGTAAATTGAATGCATATTTTGTCATTTTTTTAATGCTCATATATTGTAAAGGTAAATAAGATTAACGTATCCAAAGGATCAAAATAAATTAAAAGAAAAAAATATATATTTAAAACTAAATGGTTTCACCGATTTCAGTTAAGTTGTGGCTTACTCTGATACTATAAAATCCAAAACAATAGAAGCATAGTCTGACTATAAATAAAATTTTATAAATATTTTTTTTTTTTATATTTATCAAAATAAATTCGGTAATTTGAAATACATAATAGAAGTTTCTTTTTATGTATTCATTTATATCCTGGAGGATAATAAACTATTAAGAAAATAATTATTTAAAGCAATGAGTTCGAGGTCCGAGACATAAAATGTAGATTAAATTTAAAATCATTTTTATTTTAAATATTTTTTTACAAAATTTAAACAAAATGTATATAGACAAATTGTCTTGCATAGTTACACAAAAGTGAATTAGTCTGAATAAAATAAAACCCTAGAAGCTTTTGGTACTATATATAATCCTTTAGGTCCTTTTGGAATATACGAATTTTTGAAATAATTCATATAATAAAATTTGAAATTTAAATAGATTTTTTTTATTTGTAGTTTGGAATTGAAAATTTAAATAGTTTCATTTAAAATGACATCAGGAAGTTACTACAGTGAATAAATACAAGCGGGGAGGGAAGATTCTAAAACTGTGCATGGTAATAAATATTATAAAAGCACATAGTGTGTTATCGAGATACAGACAGCTTTGTTTCGTGATCTAGTTTCTATAGTTTAATGCCTGCGCATAATTCATGCGCAAAGAAAACTAAAAGTATTCTTAGTTTGTGTCGGTTAAAGCGTTGTCCTATGCTTTCTTAGTAATATATGGCTCGGAAGCATACCTGTAAGTAGTTTTACTTTTACATTATTCAGTAAAGTATGCCGTCACTTTATGACCTGTCTGAGTGATGCAGGAGAAATAAAACTGGATAAATTGTTGGCTATCATGCAAGAGGTAGGAAGGGCTGAGGTTTTGTTTAAACACGAAGGCAAAAATCGGCGGGAGTGTATAACAGGTCCTTGTGGCCTAGATACTTGGTGGTCCTTGTCGACTATCTCCATTCAAATCAATCATCTATCCATGCCTAAGTAAAGGTCTACATCCAAGATACCTAATTAATTAACAATATTATACTAAGCGCCAGAAGATCTGAAAATTTCTTGTAGACATTTTATTTTTCTAATACATTTTGATAAAAAAAACATGAAAGTTTCATAAAAATCATGAACTTCTGAACGAAGTAAGTTAAAAAGAGTTTGAAAGCTGTAATTCAAGTATTAAATAGTTCTCATTGTTTGTAATTGCTGAAATAATCATTAATGGATGGTATTCGTTATAGTTCAGTAGGCTATTACTCGCGATAATGCGAAAGTCGGTTGTATCTTAATATCATATCTCCATTATTGGATTCTTCCTCGTCTTCTCGATTTGGTGGAATTTTATTGTTATTTTAACTTAACACGAAGTATTTGCACATAATACCAAATTACATGTACCAAAGTCTAAAATTTTTTCAATATTTTTAAACTACTGTAATTAAAATTATTTTATTAAATTTTAAATAAACTATGAAATTGAAAGTATCAAATTACAGGAACACTATAGAATAATTGTAAGCTTATAATGAGAAGAATTCCTAAATATTTGGGAATCTTCAATATTACAGTGAGACACATCGGTTGGTCAGTTTACGCAATATACAATATCCTGCAATAGGTCGCAACGTGATGTGGTAATTCTTCCTGTTTATGGTTGTTATCACTGTAATATTCTAAATAAAATTTACAAAAAATGATTGTGGGCCATAACTAATAAATTCCATTAATTCTGATAGTCAACATTAATTTTATTTATTTATGTAAAATTCTAAGACATCTTTCAATAAGGCGCAGTGTGTCGACTGGTTAATAGTTTTCTGCAATGATCCAAAATAATTTATTTCGAAACTATTAATACATTTTATTTTAACTGCAAATTCTCACTTTATAGCTTATTATGTAGCTTAACTGAAATTAAATTTAATGACGTGAAATCGGAAATGAAGAATTTTCGTTTATGTAGTACGCAGCTTGCGTGTAAAATTAATGAAAAATATGTAGTTATCTATCAGTTCAGTGTTCAATATAGTTTAAATTTGACGTCTTCATATATTTGAATGGAAATTCGATTTAGTCGACACATAAGATGTGCAATAGAAATAGATTCGATTGGAAAGAGTATAGCATGATTGGATTTTTACGAAACCAAACTGAAGCAAATATCAAAAGAAATAAAATTTGACTGTTTCAAAAAAAATATATGTGTATTAGCAATGGCTAACGACCGTCCGGAATTATATAATAAATGAAATTAAGATGACATAAACACCAGAAAAAAGACCAAAACAAAACTTCAAATTGACAAATTTAATCAATTATAATCGATAGCTACTCAGCCGATTGGCTACTGTATGGATCAATGCGTTGCAGCTCAGGCTTTTAAATGTTCATAAAAACATTTAACATGTCAATATATTAAAATGTCAAATAAACTTGTCTAATTTTCTTAAAAAAGATTTTCACATTTTTGCAAAATTATTTCGTCGGAGAATTTGGAGAGCTTTTTGGTGATGGTATTAAAATTTCATTTCATTCGAGCAACATACTAAGCCTAATTAAAAAATTAGTAAATTTGATCATAAATTCTAATTTTAAGAAAATTTATATCAACTTTTACAAAGAAGTCCTTCGAAAATATTCTTAATTTTTCTTAATATATTTGTCATATTATAATTTCTTATTTACTTTTCGTTAACATAAATAACAATGGGACATGAAATGTTTGACATTTTTCTTTTTGAACCAAAAAAATGCAATATATTCCTTATTCAAACAGGAAAAGCTTTTGGGAATGCACGCCATGCCATGTCCATGTCTGTCACCTTATTTAAAATATAGATTTGTCAAATTGTTTTGTATTTCAAATATAATATAAAATAGTACAACAAATAATAAAAAAAAAAAAAAACAATTGAATAAACACATGAAAAATTAATTCATTACAAAATATCTAACAAATCTTTTCAAATCATTTATCAAAGTTACATGCTTTTATGTTACATGTTAAGAAAAAATTAAATATGGAAAAATTTTAAGGGAAATTTTAATTTGGTACAATTTATGTTAAATATTTTAATTGAGTGTAAATATTATGTGAATATATTTGAGTAAATTATAATAAAAATATTTCTAGAGAAGTAGTTTTTATTGAACCTAGTAAGTTATATCATAAACAATTCCACAATTTTTTTTTTTTTTTGTAAATTTCTAATTCTTTGACATATTTTATTAGATAAATATGGGGTCGTTAAAGCAAAAGCACAATACTCTGCCTGTATGTGTGTAACCTCCTAATATTTGATAAGTTTATACTGTTCCGTAAATTCTAAGAGTTTTTCTGACAGTTTTCCTGTTCTCTGATCCCTTGCTGTGTTAGTCTTTTTCGGGCTACGGTCTCGCAATCGCTGAGGATGTGTTCCATAGTTTTTCATCATCCGAACAGAATCTACAGTCAATATTTTCAGACTATCCGACCTTGTTCAAGTGATACCTACGCGGGTAATGATAACTGAACAGGTCAGTTATAATATGTAGCTCGGTTTTGCTAAGTGTGACGAAGACCCTTTTAGTCTGTTTGTTTTGTAAAATAAAAGTATCGACATGATGATAATCACGATGTTATAAATTTAATTCAGTTATTATTTCATACAGTGCAATTTTTTTGTACTAACTGAAGGTTACATCAGAATATGCCCACAGTGGCTGCATTGATTGGGGACAATGGGGCCAAAATCTAATCTAGTTTAATCTTATCTACATACAGACGTAGACACACTGAAGTTAAATTATTTGCATAGGTAGTGATGTCGATTCAAATATAATTTTAAAACTATTCGGCGATCCCATATGCATTTTTCACTAACCAACTGACTAGTAATAACAGTGAGGTTTCATAGTAATCTTTAATATTATAATGTTATAATTTATGTTTCGGTGGAATATAACAAAGCGTAAATGGGCAAATGGAGCTCCATGCAATAACTGGTCTTTTTACAGCATATCAATTTTTTAGACTAAAGGAGATTACATAAATCTAACATTAAAATATTTTATTTGTAAACACTTAAGAAACTTTAAAATTCTGAATCAATATTATTGATTTACTTTAATGTTCTACTTCCATTTAAAAACATACTACATTAAATTATTAAATATTGAGGTTAATTTATTATATATAATATTTTTACCAAAATCAATTTTAAAACTAGTGTATGTTTACATATAAGTTAATTTTGTGTAAATGCTGCAAGTTTGGAATTTTCCAGTTAAAACTCTATTTATTATTACACGTATTTTCTGATTTTATTTATATATACGAATGAATAACTAAACTTAAAACTATCAGAAAATTAAAATAAGTAAAAATGTGTTTTAAAAGATAACAGCATTGAAAACACATCTCAATTCGTTGGACTATACCTCTAAGACCACCAATACGTTTCAGTGACTTCGGATATTACGTTTTCACTTCATATTTTGTTTCATTATCCCTGTCTTATATACAACTTTTGGAAAAATGTTTTGGTTCCTTATTTATGATGTACTGCCCATGGCTGGAGTTAAGGATTTTGGTAAACAATCCTAAGGTTAACGAGAGAACGATTGGATCAGTCAAACGCTGCGGGATGTGTAGCATGAAAGGTTTCTAGAGGTACAATGGTCATAATTCTTGTATGAGTGCATGAATTCTTCTAGGATTCCAATTTTTCTATCTGTCCATTCATCAATGTGAAATGCGAAATGCTAATAGTATAGGTTTTTGAAGTACACAGTTTCGTGCATTTTACTAACAACTACAGCACGGTTTGAATTTAATAGAAGTACTAAGCCCTGTAATAGATCACACTCCCTATTTCAACCGCAGTCAATGATTCTGGCCATTGATTTCTTATGTTGATTTCTAAGAAAAAGAAATCGTCACCTATTATATTAAATTTATAAGTTCTTGGCAAATGAGATTTTAAGTTGAAGTGTGAATACCTTTTTGTTATTACATGACCAGATTTCTATCAAACTTGGAGAAAGTAAAAGTCCTTATCTAATTCATTTGAAAATGTACATTGCAATGCAACTAAAGACGAATTATTCCAAAAAAAATTTTTGTCGAAGTAGGTTTTCGCATAATTTTGTTTTGCTCCATTGACATACGACAAAGAAAATGAACATACGACTAATTTTTATATTAGTATTTTTGACTTTTCATATCTTTTAGATGAATAAAAAATATATTTGAAAGATATTTCAGTATTGATTTCAAGTTTTTGAAGTATTTTGGGATTGATAATTATTGTAAGATTGATTATTACCTTTAGTTATTTTTTTTATTACAAAACATTTCTTTTTAATATTTTCACTTTTGCAGTAAACATATACTAACCAGAAGTTCTATAACTAATTTGGTACAAATTTTCCTTATCAAACGTTTTTTAAAAACTTCAATTACGAAAAGGCATAAGTTAAAAATGTAGTTCACCTGGCATTTTTGAATCTCTTGTCAAATATTTTTGATTATTCTTGTTAAATATTTAGTTAGACAATTTTAAATTATCACAATTATTTTGGAAACACTTTGAAATTATATTTTATTGTTCGAATCATACGACAAGTATGGACTAATTTATTCATTTTTAGCTTTGTCATAAGTTTGGTTTTTTGAAATACTATAAAGATTTAGCTAAATTAAATTTTATTAGTACGACAAAAATGAAATACATACGACAAACATGAAATTCATTAATATCTCTAGAATGAAAACGAATATGAAAAATCTGACGACAACAAACGAAAGAGCGCCTTTGAAAATCATAATTTCAACCATTATCTCGAAAAAGGTGAAAATTGACATACAATAATTATTGAATCAGGTGACCAAATGTTTTCTGACTTTTGATTTAAGAAGGACTATTTCTTTGATGCAAGAAATAGCACGAAATACTTATTATGTATATCGGTTACATAACAGACAAAACTGTAGCTCCTAGGTATATTTTTTTTTAATAAGCGATGGGAATTATAAAAAGGTTTGCGATCATTTTTAACGAGTCAACACAAGAGTTTTGTCGTCGCGTTTTGAAAAGTATCGAAAAATAGAAATGATTTTCAAAACCAACTAATTTGACATTTCTGACTTAAATGTAAAGATATTTCCAATTTCTAATTATTGGTTACTTAAATTTATGGAAATTTAAAGAATATTTTGACAAATGAATAAAATTTTAACTATAATATTATTTACAGCAATATCATTACACCTGGTAAAGCAAAATTCCATTTATTTAAATATTATATTTAATATAATATCATTGCAAATCTGCAAATTTTAAATTGGAAAATTCAACTGACCGGAAAATATAATTTAACCCAAAAAATTACACTTTTTTTTTTAAAGCCTATACAACTAAAAATTTAAACTAAAATTTTTCTAGAACCAATTTATTTATTACAACAAAAAAAAACAGCTATAATGCTTGGTTGACATTAAATTATTGAGTATTAACCACAAATTTTTGTGTTTCCTATTGCATAGCAACAAAACATATAAACATAAAAGTTATAAATCCACTTAAAACAAAATATTACATAAATAAATTTATATATTAGGTAACTGAAAATTTATTGGTGATTTGATTATGCACTTCAGGATAATTTATTTTCGATAAAAAAAATATTATTTGTTAGGCATATAACTGATTTGGCTGATAGGAAATAAGTTTGATTTTCATATTCAATTTTAAGTGGAAATGTCAAATCTATTTTTTTTGAAAATTATAATTAAAATTACTTTAATATTAAATTTTAATTAGTTTAAAATTTATAATTAAAATATTATATCATAGTTTTGTTATAATATTTTGAATTGTCATATGTACAGGAACAGGGCCGGACTAAGAAATAAGTAAGTATTATATCAATTTGTTGTATCGCAATGGTAGTTGGGTTCTAGTATTACCCACCTCTCAATTTTATAGAATTTTTAAATATTTAAGGTTGAGCTACATGGTTTCTATCAGTTCAGTTCAGTTTCGATTCGATTCGACTGGTTAAGTAGACTGGACACATAGCTATCGATTGCAATCGATTAAATCACATATTTAATATTTAAATCACAAATTTGTTTTTTTAAATATCAAATTTCATTACTCTTGAGATTTCCTTCAGTTTGGAAAACGTCAAATTTGAACTTTACTGAACGAATCGAAACTGAACCCATCGAAACTATGTAGCCCACACGTTAAACATAATAAAATATAATGTGAATACAATTACAATTTTTCGTGAATTCTTCTTTATTTCAGTAAACCTAAAAAATAGTTTAATGTTAGAACAATCCCGATTTAAAATACCAACGTCGGCACAACGTAGCTACCAACTACTTCACAAGCAAACGCTCCTATGATAATTACATAGGGCATGTAGTAGGTTATGTCTTACTTTAGCTTATTAGTGCTTATATATTGTAGGAAATAACTGGGTAATTGTGAGCTCAATTTTAGGACAGGTAAGTTAACTTGTGAATTATAAGTAAAAATATAATTTGTGATTATTTGTCGATTATGTTTGCGAAGGCGATTTTGTTTGGGAAGTAGAATGTGCTTGGAAAGTCGATTCTTTACAAAGTAGATTACTCTGTGAAAATCGATTATGCTTGATAAGTCAACAATTTTCATTTATAGTTGAGCAAAAACAAACAGATTCCAAATAAAATTCATGAAAAATATTTTTAAAGTGTCAAATTATGTCAGAAATGTCAAATTAGTTCGTTCTAAAAACCATTTCTGATTTTGGGCACTATAATATATTAAAATTCGACCCTGTCGTGGTATTATATAAAATTGAGATAATTATATTGGTAAAATAATTCGCGGTAGATTCATTTAAATAATTTGTGGTGAATTCATTAGGTAATATGTGGTAATTTCAGTTTGTACATAATTTATTTTAAGCTCTATGGATAATTGGGAAAATAAAGTATGTTAGAAATTTGTATATAATGAAATTTTCTCTTTCTTCCTTAGTGAAATATTGCAAATATATTTGAAATCGATATTTAACTTTTATTATCTACCAAAAACACAACAATCCTTTAACATTTTTCCGTTGCGTTCATAACCACAAAACTTTCATTTAAATTTTTCAACCATTTTAAAAATTTGAAAGTTAACAGATTTTTACTTTTGAAATCAAAACTTATTTTCTAACAATTTTCCTTGAAAAATTTGAATTTAAAATTTTACCAACTTTTACTTATAATGCTATTTTTCTATCAGCTGTTCTGGGTATTATCTAAAAATCTCATTTTACTTATAGAATCCAAAAACAAAAGCAAAAAAAAAAATCTTATGAAAATTTCGTTGTTCCATTTTAATGGGTAAGAAAATTTAATAATGGTGAATTAATTTCCTTTCTCTCGGAAAAATAAAATGTTTTTTTTTTTTGTTTTCGTTGTTGTCATAAATAATACTGAATTTTTTTTTTGGGACAACTTACACACCAAGGTTAATGAATTTTTTATCTGATTTTGGTTATGGGTTAATATTATAAATGTCCTTAGTTTTGTTTTTGTTTTTGTTTTGGTGCCTTATCTTTTTTTACAATTTTTATAAATATTTTATATGTTTCTTCACGAAAATTATACATTTTTGAATATCAAAACAGATTATTATTACCAAGATTATAATATCTTTAAAATACAAAATTCTAATATATTTTAGTATAGAATAAAATTCTAATATTTAGAAACAGTGTTTTTATTTTGATGAAATCCTAGAAATAAAATGAATTTTCTTATATTAACTTAAATTTGATTGATGCGTTAGGAAAGATTATAGAGAAATATATTGTATAAAAATGGGAAATTAAAGTTATCAATCTAAGTTTTAATTATATGTATACAAAACAAAGTTGATTCAACATATTTTAAGGAGTGCACATTAACTGATTCGTAAAATTTTGTAAATTTCCTTGATATATAATATAGATTGTCTATATAATTTCTGGTAAATGTTAATAAATGGAATATTAAATTAGTGATTTTGATAATATATAATGAATTTATTTTCATATGAAAGATATCAATGACATTCACATAGTCTTTTTTAGTAATTATGAAAGTTACATAAAGATTTATATTAAAGATCATATTTGAGGTCATTGTTAAATTTGGATTAATAGATAACCAAAAACCCATTCCTTAAAGGTTTAACATCACAAACATTGAAACCCTATACATTAAAATTTAAACAAATAAAATAAATAAGTAAAGAAATTACTAGATAATTTTCATCTATTTTTAAGATTCTGTAAAACATGAACAATACATGACAGATACGACGTACATCAGCAAACACAAAACTACCAATTGCTCCACTCGAGCTAAGTAAGAGGATTTGTCCTTTACTTCTCTTGGGATCACAGGGCTTCCATAATACACCACATTTCTCACTCTGAGGTGATGGGTCGTTTCTAGTTCCAGGAATGCGGATCTTCTCCATGTGTTCTTGGTGCGGTGACGTCTTCTTGATCCTTGTGGGTTCGAATCTAGAGTCATCCAGTTGATGATGTCTAGATGTCTCCTTAAGGTGTGCCCGATCCAATCCCATTTTCTCATTCTGATCTGAATTATAGTTCTTCATCGCACGCAAGCCACAGATCGGTGTTGCTTATTGTGTTAGGCTAGAATATTAGTCAAATTATCGTTGGGCATTTATTTATGAAGACTTGGAGCATCTGGGTGATAGTGTTCGGCACTAACCAAGTTTCACCGCCGCATAGTATGATTTCACGCATGCATTGAATATTCTCAATTTAGTCTTCCTGGAGAGTTGGTTGTTCTTCCAAACTGCCCACAATTGGCCGAATGTTGCTCTAACTTTATTAAGTCTGCTTCTTGCGTCTGATTCTGCGCCACCATCAGTTGATATTATGCTTCCTATGTAGCAGAAGTTGTCGACGTAATCAATATTTTGCTCTTAGATTATGATGTTTTCTGAGCTGGTGTTGTGAAGAGGATACTTTTTTTTATTATATAAGTACGATTAAAATAAACAGCTTTTAAGATAAAACATTAAGTTCAATATCCAATTCTATATACGAAAAGTCTTCCCGTCTTAAACATCTTCAAATATTACAAGATTATATCACGATAACAGCGATTGATGCACCTCAGAATCTAGACATTTTTTGAACATTTAACATTTTTTTACATTTAGATTTTTGAAATTTTAAATATAAATACAAATTACCAGAAGCCTTATAAACATAACTGACTCATAAACATATTAATTATCAGTCATATTCATATAGCCTATTCATATATGTTCAGGCATCCATATTTGTTAAATAGTTAGATTCTAGTATCGACATTTCTATATAAAAAAATTTGACAGCATCTTAACGAAATAATTAGTTAAAAAAGCTATAAAAATTATGAATAATATAATAATTACCTAAACCTAACAATCTTAATGTAATCTTAATTATATAATTCTCAGATTGAGTTATAAATTTGGATGAAAATATTAAAATGATTACTCTACAAACTGGGTTAGCTTCAATTTCTGAAACATAAATATAAATTTGGGGGATTGAAGAAAACTATGGTTTTGTTAGGAGTACATAACGAAAACCATACATAATTCTGAAAAAGAAATGAAATATTTTATATTTTTTTACAATAATTATATTTTTAACCAAAAAATTACAATGGCAGAGTATGTTGACAAAAAATACAGTTGAAATTTCATATTTAAAGACTTACAATTGCACTTTCTTATAATTTAGTTTAGCATTAGCTATGTACCAAAATACCATACCATCCAGAGTTAATTTAGAGATCTTCTGCGCAAAATACTAAGGTTGTAATCATTCTTTTGCTTAGCTTAATTTTACAATTAACTGTGAAGCTAATTCCATCCATCAACTTCACATTCGATCCATCAACTTCGCATTTGCTCTTAAATATTAGCTATTCAAAATTAATCGTAATGAAAATTGTAGGATTCGTTGTTTATAACTACGTATCCTGGCTATAAAACCTAGCCAGTATCACATTGCAAAATAATTTGTCTGAAGTAAAATTATTGTAAAATTAATATGATCTTCTTTAAAACAAGTTTTAAACTATTTATGTTTCAATTTCTGGTTGTGGATCCTTAATGTAGGATATCTGAATTATTCAGAACTTGATCTTAGCAAATTTTAAATTATCCCGCAATACAACAATTCCTAAAAGTAATTCAGTATGAACCCAACGAGCCATCAAAAAAGTATTGTTATGGAAGTAATTATTGTTTTGTACTTTAACTAAGTTTCAAAACCTAACCTGATAAAGGAACCGGCAAAAATAAGATGAAGACCATCAATAGGTACATGGTTAAGCACCTCCAAGAAAGATATTAGGGGTAGCAAGTAACAACCTAAGAAAAAATTTATGGAGCAACAAAACTTTCTTCCCGATAAGGAAAAGGCGGAGAGAGAAACATAATAAATAATTGTGAATCATATCAGAATATAAATAAATATGTAAAATTGGGCTAATTTAAATTAATAAGCAATTTTTAATAAAAGTTTCTTAAAAATATACTTAAAAATTACCCTATTAAAATCTTTAAGTAAATAAATGTGCAGAATAAAAATAAATAATAAACCAATTTTTTATTATGTTCATTAAGGAACACAAAATAAAATCAGCAATTATGCTTAAAAACATATTTGCAAATGTTTATTAATTAATCACGTTCTTTTTTCCCTTTATATAAAATTATGATTATTTTAAATAAACGATAAAAATATTTATATTAATAGAATTTTTTTTTTAAATAAAATTATGTGAAAAAAAAACAACGAAAATAGAAATATAATAAAATTTATTAAAATTAATATTATAAACTCAAACCTCCTTAAAAAGATTTTCTGATTTCCTTTTTTTTTTTGTGACATTATATGGGCAACAAAATATATGTTTTAATAGCATAGCATAGCAAAAAAAAAAAGAAAAAAAATTGGAATATATTTAATGGTGGTATATTTATATATTAGAAGTCCCGGCGACTAATGATTAATAAGTAACTATATTACCAACTGGCACGCAAAAAATCTATTTAAAAATTTTCCAGTTAGTAAAAAATGTGGTATGTGTAATACACCAGAATACATTATAGTCCATTTTACTGATCAAACTATTGACAGTATGAGTATGAGTTTTAGAGTATAGTTTAGTAGAGAGTATAATCGTTGAACCACCCAGCATGATATCTTGCGTGTGACAAAAATGTTATAAAGAAATATAATTGAATTAAATGTCAGCATTTGAACAGCCATCAAAATTTTATATACAGTCTTATTTACTTTCCAATTTTTATATGGACTTACCTGTGACCTGTGATAAAATAACGAGCCAAACATAACAAAATAAAAAAAAACATTCAGCCACCCACCCCCAAACAATATGCATCGACAAATGTTTTGTAATTAAATTTATTTGTTTTTGGGGGTTGGGGTGTGGAAGGTGTTGCGAAATGGTGGCAAGGAACATAAAAATAAATTCAATTTATATTTTTTTTTTTGAAGCATAAATTATGACGGCTATTTTTGTTGTGTGTAAAAAAAAAAATATGTATTAATTGAAAAACATATTTTAATTAAAAGTTTTAATTGCAAATTTACTATATGAATTTTAATTCATTTTACAAAAACTATGCAAATTTATGACACTTCAATGTAAAATATGTCATTTTAATTAATTATATGAAATTAGCTAGGGTAGATATTCAATAATTAGTTTAGAGTTGATTTGTTTAACGAAATTTGTTCAGATTTTTGTGATAGCATAAAGGAAAATTTATTTGATAGTAGGTCAAAATTGCCGAATTGTTAAATCGAAACTCAATGAATTAAAAATCGATGAAACAATGGGTAAAATATGCTCAGTCGAATTGAATTCTACAAATAGGCAAACACTAAAGAGTTATATTAAAAAATATCATGTAAGGCAGCTATCACTGATTCGATTATACTCTTAACAATTATCTCGCTTTCCGGCTGGAGTCAATTAAACTCACCGTTTTCGAGATCTTATAGATTCTGATTAGCTCATTCAGTTTTCTCGCACTTTTAACATCTTGGCAAGATCTAATGTTGAGAAATCCACTATATTAATATAGAATGCTCCCAAATTCTGGATATATAATTAGCAGTATTTATAGCCGTATCGTTTGAGGGATGATAACAAATGTTATTTGTTATAAACTATAGAAATCGATAAGTATATATAGTTTTAGCGTGCCAAGATTTCATAATTTTATATTCGATATTTTTGAATTTATTCAAAACGATCACACGCATGCACTATGCAATTTTCTGTGGGCCTGTAATGTCATGACTTTAATATATCGTTAAATTTTTCAATTTACATCTTTAAATACCTAAAAGAAATTTGATTAACTTTAAATTGGTAGTTATTGAAGTATGTGTAGTTTCGTGATTAATAATAATAATTGTCGTATCAGATTTCGGAAAATTTTTCCTAACACGGTAATAATTAATGAATAATTACAGCAGTTCCAGGTTTAAATTGCTATATTGAATTATATATAAAGTTTATTTCATAAGCCCATTGGCGGCGACGCTACTGCAATATGAACCCTGCATTTTTTTTAAACCATTATTAAAAAATTAAAAAAAAAGCTTAATAAATTTGAATTTGTATGCATCAAAAATTGTTATGAGAAAGCCCAAATGTTCCACTAGGAAATTTATAAAGAACTCATTCATAAAAAATTGATATATAACTTTAAGCGTTTCACATAATTTGCGATAACTCTTACCATCACCATCGTTAGACAATTTGAATAACAATTTATAAAGGGTTTGTTGATGGTGGCAACATTTTGAAATTTCGGCATTCTAGTTAAATTATATGGAAGTAGTCACGGAAGTAAGAAAAACATCTAATTTTTCCTAATTCATTCAACATTTTTAATTGATTATGATTATGATTCAGATGATTTTTAACATTTATTGATTGAAATATTTTTGACATTTAAAATATCAGATTAAGAATTAAGCCCAAATATAATGATATCACTAAAAACATTCATATCAAATTTCGGTTAAAGAAGTGCCAGCTTATTAAATTCTATAATTAAAATAATTATTAAGTATCTCGATATAAGCAATGACTAGTTTTGACATTACTCTGTGCTTCAATGTGTAATTTTTATGGTGGTGTACTCAAAAGGGCGAACATAAAGAAATGTATTTAAAATATTACTTTTTCGAATTGGTAAAGTTATACATCAAATTTCTTACTCGTCATCATTGATTAATGTTTATTTTAACCTTTTTCAGAAATTGAAATAAAATTAATTTATAATTGCTATTTAATTTTTTTTTTATAACTTGTAATTATATAATTTTGAAAAACAAAAAGTACACTCTGTACTGTCCATTAAGAAACTAAGTAACACTGTAATAAATAATGATTATAGTGATTATGGCCCATCAACACAAACACCATCTATGATGTTGAATGTATATATGGTATATAAGTTTCGTGTTAACCATATTTCTACCCAAGTTATAATCGTATAACATGCAATTTAATTCAATCTTCACTCTGTTTCAAAAACAATTAGGAGGTGGATTCATTTACCACTAATGTTTTACTATTTTGACCTTATCGCTTATTTAATAACTATGAAAACATGGTTTCCATATATATGGTTTGAAAAATAATCGCCTTTGATTATAGTATTTTATAATTTCGTCTAAAGCTATATCAAAATATTGTATATAAAAATATAGAAAAAAAAAATTATTAGGTTTCGGAAAATACTAATTCGTTTTTGTTGCAGTTTGTATTTGGCATAATATATAATAAAAATCAATTTACAACAAAATAAAATTTATAAATATTAAATAATTGTATATATAAAAAATAAATAATTATTAGTCATAACTTTTATATTACAAAATCATGTATGGATATAATTAATTTTCAAAAATATAAAATAAGAAAAATTAATTTACTATAAGGAATTATTTGTTAAAATTAACTGCAATAATGGAAGGTGCAGATATTAATATCATGTCATTAAAACGGTATGTAGCGAAATAGCTCCAATAAATTGCGGTGGAGTTATTTCTTACACGAAATCGGAAGTAGAACCACTCGAAAGATAATTAAGCTCCCACATAAAGTAGTAAGAATAAGAAGTGTAGTGACAATGATAATAAATCTGTGAGAAATAATTTCCACATTATCAGAACTGACTTCAAATAATTCCATCCATTATTTCGCATATTATATGATAATTGACAATATATTCAATATATATAATACGTGTTAAACATGTTAATGCACCGCGGGTGATGCCGTATCGTAATACCACTGTCATCTTGCTTAAAATTCAATATCATATCGTAGTAGTATGTCAAGCCGTGGCATATGGTACGACATGAAAACACCGTATATGAAAATTACGCAATTCCTCACGTGAAATTATTTCCATGCATCCATTAAATCAATTCCAAGAGTTAATATTAACTTAAGTGGCATCCAAATTCAATATCAATTATATAATTTTACCAAATGGTGACCAGGGGTAGCAGAGTTCTAGCAAAAATTATCTATACATATAGATATAGTTCAATCGTATGGGTGGGTTGCAAAGTCTTACAGAGTTTAATTACTCTGTAAAATAAATTAGCATCCTCAACTTTCTTTTCGGGTTTTGCAGTTCGTTTTACGGTTTTTGTTTCTAGTCAGACGATGTATGTATCTGAACTTAATTATTCGCAAAAAATAAGTATATTTCGAAATTCATTTTAATTAATTTATCGGTAACGATTTTACTTAATGGTTATTTCATCAATTGTAAAATTTCTTACGGACACTTTTTGATTTTACCAAAAATAGTATGGAGGTAAGTATCAATGGAATTTAACCATTAAAAGAAAAAGTTAGCAGCTTTTACTTGGTCGTCATACTTCCTTAATTGGATGATTTTCTCAATTATAATTTGACAATTGCACCATGCTATGAAGTAAAGAATTTAATTTTACATTGAGATAGCCAACTCAACAGATGACGCTGAAGGAAGCAGTAACGTTCTTTTCAGAACTGTTAAGACTGAAGAAGGTGGAAATTTGTTGATTTGTGGCAATTATTATTTATCTTAATTTAAGCATTTATACTGAATCAATAGATGACGGCTGAAGGAAGTAGTATCGTTATTTTCTGAACTGTGAAGCTTAATCCATTGCGGATGTAAAAAATCTTGTCTCCATGTTTCTCTACGTTAAAGGGCAAACTAAAAGATATGGATATACTCTTAATATCATATCTATCTTTCTGCTTGTTCTCTCTAATGCCATTCAGATAATTTATTTACTCAGAAGCTCTTATTTCATCGTTTTTGATGATAAGAAACCTTCTTTTTTTGAATTAATTTTAGATTAGAAACTAAATTACTAATGAATAACTGGAAACAGAGTATTAAAGCCATACTCGCTAACATCCAAAGTTCCAATTTACATATATAATTTTCTAAAGAACTTTAAGTTTACAATACAATAATTCTAATTCATTAAATAAATTTAAATAAGAATAATTTTTATGTGATTAAGATTTCGTTTTAATTCAAAATATTCAAACTGCAGTGTTGGAAAATATTATAGCGAATATCGAATATCGAATTTGATTTTTAATAATTATAAACACATTATAATTTAAATATTAAATTCAAAAATTAACTTATGCTAATTCTGTATTGCAAAAAATTATCTGCATCTGCAAATCATAAAATTACCATAATAATTTTTTGAATAATAATATTGATTTTATATTATGAAATAAATAATAATTTACTATAATTTTAAAACCTTGATTAAATCGTTAACCTGTAAAATAATAATTATGATACTAAAGAGATTACCACCAGATTTTCTCCACTATAAAAATAATATTTTATTTCACCATTTATGGAATGAACGATTATGAAGTGTTGTAATGGAAAAATATGTTGAAAAATTGGAAATTTCTCAAATCAATATTTCTTTACGTTTCCGAGGATTGAGATTCGAAAAAAGATTTTAATATAAAATATCACTCAAAATAGATAAAATTTAAGTCACAGACAAAAATTAGAAAGCGTTCGTGTGAAAAAAATCAAGAAATATGGATAGTATTCAGGTCAAAAGTTTTCTGTCAGAAATTCTTATTTGGTTATAAAGCTTGACGAGAAGTTTCAGTAATAAAATTTGAATTCAGAGTTTTGTGATTGTAACGACTTTAAGAATCCTTTTTTGACTGAAATACTTTGGACTTGTATTTCCGGTGTAGTGTAGTTAGATCATATATAATAATAATTGTTATATGAATCGAGATGCAATGAAATTTGGAACAAAACTTATTTTTTTGCTTATTGCTCGTAAAATTTTAAATCGGTAAGTTCAATGGGTCAATATCAAATATTCTGAACTATATAAATTTAATTCCTGTATATGTAGATCTGAAATTTTATACACATTGAAATTATAGACATAGAGATTTTTTACATATAAGATTTGTTTTAACAGATTCTGGATTTTGAGCTATCACAAGTTTTTCAGTTTCCGAATTTACTATTAATTTGAAAATTTTAATTTACACTTCTATGATTTTTTTATTTTACCTTCTAATATTTTACATATAATTTTAAATCCCTTTTGCAAATTTATTCTGATTGTTAAAAAATTAATTTTTTACTTTATGAATTTTATATTTTTTAAAATTAAATGTGTTGAATGTGAATTAATGAAAAAGCACTTGTTAGTTTTCACATGAATATTAATTCATAAATATAAAAAAAATATATTTATTTATGTTTTTTATTGAATATTTAATAAATGTAGTTTTCTTCTGAACAGGAAAATACTTTAAATTATAGTAAAATACAGATGGAAATGGAATAGTTAATAGTGAAGTAAAAACTGAATTATAAATTTTTTTAAATTAGAAGAACTAATGAACTAATGAACTATTCCTTGGAAGTTACTAAATTGATCACACTAATAAACTAAGTCTATATAAAACGTTTCATGTTTTAATACCATAACTATTAGAATCAATATGAAGCCAATTTCACATCACATTATCATTATATTGTTAGTAAACTGAGTCAATGAATAATTCCAAATGTAGACATAATTTTTACACTTCATTTTTCATTTTCAGTTGCATGTAACATAATGTTTGAAGTTTTGAGTAAATTATATTTTAGTTAATGTTCTTCATCTAAAATTTTTATTATTTAGTCCTATTTACTATATTATTCCATTTTAGTAATTTTTACATATTTTACAATTTCCTTTTTAATTTTATTCTTTGCCTAACATTTATCCATTTTAATGTATCCAACATAAATTTAATTGATGTGTATCTATTAAGCTTTCAAATAATTCGCATAATTCTGAATTCAGTCTAACAATTTATTATTTAACTTCTTCATTACATTATAGATTTTAATTGATTTTGGAAATAACATTTTCGTTTTATTTTTTGAAAAAAATAAATAATTTTTTTACAAATATAATCTAAACCTTTTCCAATTGTAATTCAGAAAGTATCAATTTGAATTCAGAACATTTTAACATTTCAATTGGATCTTTCATTACGAAATAAATATCCTCCTAACCGCAACACACATACTGTCGTCTCATTTATTACTACATATTTCAATTGTAAGTTGTGTTATCTGCCGCAATCTCTAAAAATTTACCAATTGATTACCCATTTTTTGCAAATGATTTTACCTAACATTCGCTAACAATGAAGTAAATTAACATCTTCCACGTTCCATACATAAAATTTTTGTTGTGGAAAATGCTGCAATTCGACGAATGTTGAAATGTTCTGAATTACAATTGATACTTTCTGAATTACAATTGACTAATCTGAATTACAACTGCTGATTTCTGAATTACATTTGGAAAAGGGCAGATGTTTTTTTAAAATTTTAATTTATTATCAATGATAATACCTAGTTACTTAATTTCCTCATCAATTTCAATTTTTTTTTATTATTAATCATTATAACACCAGTGGTTTTACCATCTATTATCATACTTTTTGTATTACTAACAATCAATTTTAATTTATTTATATAAAACCAATCACCCAGTTCATGTAAGTCAGTATTTATCTTTTCCACGCCTTCTTCAACATACAATAATGTACAACAAAAACAGAGTGTCATCAGCAAACATCGCTAATTTAGTTATTGTGATAGCCTTTTCCATATCATTAATATATATTAAAAATAGAAGTAACTCCAAGAATATGTCCATGTGGTACTCCTAACAAAACACTTATGGCATCTGATATTATATTATTAACTATATTTTTTTAATTTCTATCTTTGAAGTAAGATTCGAACCATTGCAATTCAACGCCACCAATACCTTAGGTCCATAGTCTTTCAATTTTTTATTAATATATATTACGGTCTATTCAGTTGAGATTGTATTAACTGGCCGGAATTCATCAGCTTCCTTTGCATGTTATTTTTTTTCAATTGATATTATTGTCGAAATTTATCCCTTTCAGGAAAAAATGTCTACTGTTTCTAATAAATAACCAATAAGATTGAACGAATCTATAAAAATCTTACTCAGTTTTTAGATGATGAATTGTTTGTTATACGTGAATACTCTGAGGTGTTATTTAAACTCGATTTTCAGTTAGCTCTATTCAAGTACTGTTACATTGAAATCATTACGTTTATATTTCTATGTATTCCAATTAGCTTTCGTATCACTAAAGTGTTTAGTAAAGAAGTTCATTGAAGAGGAAATAACTTCGCTGACAGTTAGTTCACTTTTCTAAGAGTAATATATTAGATAAATCTAGCACTACTGGTAACATAATGTGAAGTATATGCTCAAAAATATGATACTCACTAAATAATTACTTACATATATATTTATGGGTCAATTTTATGTGAGTAATTCCTTATTTCGTTGATATGATTAAACTATGTCTTTTTATTTTGAATTAATAGAACACTTCAGCTAAAGTTTTTCAGAGTAAAACAAGGCGGAACAGAATCATCGAAACATATTATACAAAGTTTTAATTCATTTGTTTGGAAAGTATACAAAATAATATTTAATAAAAATTACACTGACCCCATTAGAAAAAGCATGAGCATCCAGAGTTGACAGCAGAGAAAAGGTAATTGAAGCTAAACAGAAGTAAAGCTTCCTATGGGTTTGGGTAATAAAGATTTTAATTTTGTAAAATTCCAAAATTATAAGACAAAAAATTTGTTAATTTTCCAATATTACAAATAATTAAGTTTTCTGATATATTTGTAAATCGATATTGTACCTAAGTGTTGAATCAATTAAATTCATTAGAAATGTTTTAATTGTTAAATAAATAATTAAATTAATTTTCAATAAATACAAATTTTTATAAAATATTTATAAAATGGTTCGAGTAAAGCTTGTAGGATTTGCACTCCAAATTCACCCTTTTGCAAATCAAATTCAACTTTTTGTAAATCAAATTCAACTAATAATAAAAAATGTTTCGATAACTTAATTTTTTAGTTTTGCAGTTGATTTTTTCCTTCGATATGTCAATTGTTATTCCTAAATTTATTATATTTCAAAACTTCAAAAGTAAACACCCTCAAATTTAACAGAAAATAAGTATTTCAAATTTCATATTTTATAGGTACTTTACTTACTTACTTATACGGCACTACAACTCTACTGGGTCAAGGCCGAGAAGAGGGAATTTCTCCAACGGTCTCTGTCCTGCGCCGCCAGTCGCCAATTATCGGCGACGTTGAGCCTTCTTACGTCCGCTTCAACGCCATCCTTCCATCGGAGATTTGGCCTTCCTCTTCTGCGCCTGCCCTCCGGTCTGGATTCAAAAACCACCTTTGCTGGAACCTGTTCGTCCATTCTCGCCACGTGACCTAGCCATCTAAGTCGTTGGACTCTGAACTTTTTGACTATGTCAGCGTCGCGGAAAAGTTCATATAGCTCGTGGTTGTACTTTCGTCTCCAGATCCCTTCTTCGAGCGTAGGACCGTATATCATGCGCAACACTTTCCGTTCAAAGGATCCCAAGAGCTGCTCATCGTGGTTCGCCAAGGTCCAGGTTTTTGAACCATATAGCAGTACTGGCAAAATGAGTGTCTTGTATATTATCTTCTTTGTTGTTGGTACAAGATCCTTTGAACGAAACTGTCTATAGAGACCATATAGACAGCGATTGGCCAGAACGATTCTGCGCTTTATTTCTAGACTGGTGTTACTGCCATCCGTTGTTACCATAGCGCCGAGATAGACAAAGTCTTTGACCACCTCAAGATTGTACGACCCTATGGTAATGTTCTGACCAATTCTATGTTGGGTGGCTTCGCTGTTCGTTGCCACCATATATTTCGTCTTGGCTATTTTATAGGTACGAAGAAGTTTAAAGACAAAACCATTTTTTTACAATTCAAAATTAAATTATTTTAACAATATGAAAAACTGATGATATTTAAAATAAATAAAATAATTATTAAACATTTTATTTATAGAGGTTCTTCTGTAGCAGCTAATGGCAATTGCATACACATGTGACATGTGTTCGTAATAGTTATTACAATCTGTTGGACTAACAGTTTCCGCTGATTGTTCAATTACATGTGTTAAATGTAATGTATTCCCAGGATTAGCTAACATATTACATGCACAACATTTTATTTTCGAAAATACTTCTTCTGTTGGGCTCATCATGGGGGAGTAAAGCGGGAGAAAAACTAATGTATGTCTAGTCCATTCAACTAAATCACGTACCTCACGAGTCTTATGAAGAATTACGTTGTCCATAATTAACCATGCTTCCATAGTATTAACATTTTTTTTATTATTAGTTGAATTTGATTTGTAAAAGAATGAATTTGATTTGCAAAAGGGTGAATTTGGAGTGCAAACAGCAAACCCTGTATCATTTCAAAGTGAATTTCAATAATATAAAATTTTTCCGGAGCATAAATATTTCCTATGATTTTGCTTCCATAGCTAAGGAGCATGTGTCTATTTATAATTTAAAATTTTTACATAAACATTCGCATCTAAAAATAAAACGTAAAATTTTCTCCAGAAAATTATATTAGACATTGATTAAATTAAATCATTAATATAAATTTTTACATATTTCTTATTTTTACATATTTCAGCTGATAGAGCTATCATTTATCAATTAGCAATTACTTTTTTTGTGATAAAAATAAACATACACGTGCTCCGCGTTGTTAAAATTTTTATTCAGTACGATACTATAATTATAAATAGTTTTCTAAGCAAACAAGAAAAACTTGCTCTATTCTTAAATCTATTTTAACGCTGGTATTCAAGGTTTTTTATAAGTAAGCGCCACAGTTACTGCCAACAAATTTATATTATATGTAAATAAACTTAAATTTTATCTAAAAACAATTTTAAATTTTAATTCAAATATAAAAAGTTTTTATAAATTTTAATTTGATTTATTTTTGTATATCAAATTTAAAAAATGCATACGCAAACTTTTTATTAATCCAGGTAAATTGTACTGTACTCATGTATATAATGCCCTACCTAATAATACAATATCAGCCAAAAACCGGTAAATACATAATTATTTTATGTTATTTAATGTTGTATTGAATTATTTATGATTTTGGTTCATTTATTTTTTTGTGGTTTTTTCAAATTTACGAAAATATTTAGTCAAATGTTAATATATTAAAGATATTAATATCAGGGGATGTAGCTCAGATGGTAGAGCGCTCGCTTAGCATGTGAGAGGTACGGGGATCGATGCCCCGCATCTCCAGATTTTTTTTTTTTTATTTATTTTATATAGTTAAATTTTAAAAATAATTTTAAAAAATATTTGACGAAATACAACTTTTCGACATTTGTGGGCTAATAAACAAATTATTCAGATCAATATTCTGATTAATTTTCTTTTGTTTAAATCTGTTAATTTGATTTTATGACGAAAATCAGATCTTTTATCAAATCAATATCTTTCCAGATTTTGTCAGAAATAATTTTGATTAATAACTTAATACTAAAATTTATTGTGGAAAAAGGAAAAATTAACAATTCAAAGAAGCACGACACGGCGGACGCAACAGAATCGAATTTAAATGTCAAATAAAAGTGGAAATGTATAGGAAAATATTAAAGTGTGCAAAGTCAGGACGGATATGCAACAGGAATAAGTTCAATAAAAGTCAATAAGATTTGAAAAATTCTTATTTAGTCAATAAGATTTGAAAAATTAAAAAAGTTATTTCAAGTTGTTTACAATTTTCTTCTTTTATTAATTAACATTGACGGATATTTGTATACGTTCACTTTGCCCGATTGAAAAGTCGTATGCGTTTCTTGTCCGACAGTCGTGTACTGTTATGTGTACTATTGTGCATTGGGGTGTATTTATCTTAATCGCAGGCTGAAAACAGTGGTAAAAACATAATATTCTGATTAAGCGGTGCGAGTCTTGCTGGAGGCTAAATATAAAATTAAAATATGTGGTGGAAACAAATATGAAATCTGTTAGCAGTCGACCAAGAAGTATCGGATATTATAAAGTTATGATAGCGCGAGAAATATTATTTAGTATTGTCATTATAGTCTTCAATTTTTTCATATTTTTTATTTATCAACGATTAATTAATTTTATTTAGTTAATCAATTAAAAAATTTTAAAAACACTATTTTTAATTTGATGTTGTAATATTGGTAAACGTACCCAAAATTTGGATAATCTCTACATAATTTGAGTCTATTGCACCTAACACACAGATATTATACACCTATTATATTTGGTACGGTAGCCAACAAATTTTGTTATTAATGTTATTAATGTATGGGTCTGGTACGATAACTGTTTAACTAAGCTAGAATCCTAGAATCTAGAGTACTTGTGAAATAGAATACAACAGATGTAAGAGCTAAACGTTTGGGTACAATAACCTTCATGTGGCTATATTATCTGTGTTGGCTAGGCCAATTCTGGTTATGGAATAGTTGCTCTCATTTGGCTCTCATCATAGTAAACTGACGCTTTTTATTAAATTTTATAACTTTATTCCTCACATTGAGTTGTGAACACGTTATTTTTAGTGAAATATATAGTGAAGTGAAAAAAACTAACATATTGAAAATAAGAGGCTTGTAAAAGTTAAAGTAGTAATAAATAAATTATTAAATTTTAGAGAAATATGTAAATGTATTTTAGTAAAATATAATTTGCTATAATAATTTAATATTATATTTGTTATTGGTCATTGTTAAGGTAAAATGGCTCATCAATTTCATGGTTGTAGACAAAAAGCAATTGCTAAAAAGTGGTGCAAAAAAAAAAAAAACTTTTTATTATTTACTTTTTGCACATATTTCCAGATTGACTAGAAACTTTTTTTATATTTATCAAATATAATTTGTGTACTGTTTCCAAAGGAAATTTTAGCAACATATTTTGTAGCAACTTGCATAGTGCAAAGACCTTCTGGAAAATTGTAGGACGGTTACACTTATTATATTATAGAAAAATATTGTCTAAATCTAAACAAAAGAAGTTCAACTTCAACTGTTTCATCAGCTCCATCAGTAGCATATTTCTGCTAAAATATTAGAAATTATTCTGTTGGAAGGCACGGTACCAAATATTAAGAGACTAAGACTTTCTTTATGGGTATACCGTAAATCTGTAAAGTGGCTTTAATCGCTTACCTTTTGGGTACTGACTGGAAATGTATTTAGGCTGTGGTATCTCTTTGCTATTTATTAAACAGCTTTGCTTATGATCTTCTCATAGCTCATAAGCACAGCTTTGCTTATAAAAATTATTGATCTTCTCATAGCTCTTCTGGAGGACTTACTAACCATATAAGCAAGTATTATACTATAGTAGCTCTACAGTTTTCTGAGTGTTACTTCAAGTTATTTTCCATTACTTATATTTTAATAAGCATTTTCAAAATATTCGAATTGATCCCGGACTGTTCGTTTTTGTACAGAATATTCTTCAACACTTTCATCAATACTGCAACTTTAAAGTTAACAAATACAAAAAAAAATGTTGACATTATGACTTAAATTCAAAATTTTTGATATTTCTGACAATAAAAAACGTGTTGCACATATGGCAGCACTTTTCTATATTATATAGTACAAAATAACCTTCGGATCGGAGATTCTTACTTTAGATTTCCATCTTCAAAAACAGAATACATAGTTGACCCCCAGACTTTAAGTATCCCTTCTAACGAAAAATAGAAAGACTGTAGAGTAGATAATAAAAATAATTCATCGTTTAGGTCATTACAGTTATGACGTTTAACTACAAATAATAATGTTAATTGTGGCGGTATATTGAGATTTAACAGGTACCGGTTACCTGTAAAATTATGCAAATTTTAAATTCTATTTGAAATATGAATTTCAACGAAGATATAATCAGAGTTGATTAGACATTTCTGAAAAGTTTTATTTGTTAGTATCCACAATATATTATCAATAAATTCTTAGGTGTGAAAAAGTGACACTTTTAATTCCCTCCCGGATATGCAACAACTATTAACGCAATCAAAAATCTACCTTTAATTGTAGTGAACTTTGATTTATATAATTCTTATGATCACAATTCACATTAGAATTTAATAATTTACAAATTTACCCAGCAGCACTAAAAAACCACCCATTGTGAATGTACAAATAAAATAGTTTGTTTCTACAAATATTGAAATTTGTTTAAATATACAAAATTTCAGATCCTTTTCGAAAACTTTATTTTAGGTTGTACATACAAAACAAACAATTTTTTTTTTTGTCACCTTCAGTTTTATGTCCGTAATTTATCTATTTTTCTATATTAGGGAAAATTTGAAATTTTTGTGAAATTTTCCTGTTGCCTTCGTATAAAAGAAAAGTGTTACATTACAACTAAAATAAAAAAAAAATTATGCTATCCACTTGACTAATAAGAACAAGGAGAAAATTATTATGTACTGAAATTTATGTTTGTATAAATATAAATAAAATTTTTAGAAAGCGATAAAAATTAAAACCTTTTGCACATCAAGACAAAACAGAAAAACAAAGGAAAAACTTCAAATAAATAATTCATTTTTGTTTATAAAATAACAGGTACGAAACATTAAGCATAAATAATTCACAATATTATTTCTTGTTTGTTTCTTTAATGTTATGCTTTTCATTCATTGGAGGAGTACAAGAAAACATTAAACTTTTTGACTTGATGGTAAATTATGTAAAATTAATTCATGTTTTTTAACATTATTTTTCGAGGAACTGTGGAATAACTTAGAAATTGTTGTGATTGTAAGAATGATTAAAAAAAAGGGAATTCGCTTAAATCTATTGTGAAAGTTTCAATGGTGTAGATACCAAAAATAAAAAAAAAATCTATCTAAGTTGAAAAGTAATTTTTGAATTGAACTTGACGTATTCTCTATGTGCATGCCGCAATGTTTACACATTCAAATTTCGGATCAGCAAGAAAAATTATATCATTCGCAGATTACGGTTTTAAGTAAGCTCCATAAATATATTTTTTTTTATAAAGTTAGTGGTAACAGGGACAGGGCTGATTATTACGCAGATTTCATCTAGTTCTTTTTATAGTGTACATACATTTCGATGCACACATTTTATCGTCACTGTAGAAATTAAATCGTATAAGAACATTTAATTACAAAGTTTTCTTAAAAAAATAATATGTATCCGTTTCTTCCAGAAATTTGGTTTTTGCTGAAAGATGCGTTCAATCGATCGGTAATTAATTTAGATTTGCAATAAAAGCAGCGCAATCTGTCGGATTAAAATACAGAATGCAAACGCAGCCGTTGTAGTTAAGTATTGCAGTCGAGGATGTTAGCTGCAAAAGTTTTAATTGTAAATTTTTTTTAAGGCACATTATTCAAAATGGTTGATTCTGATGATGAAGAGTAAGTAATTAAATTGTTTATAAATTTAAATAATTTAAAATGTAGTTTTTAGTGCCAACTATTGACAATTTGCAACAGATCGTATAAATATGTTTTTTTGATATAAAAAAAAATGTTTGGTTATGTTTTTTAGATATCATGACGTTCTTCCGCTTTGAGAGTATCTACTCAAAAATTCTACAACCATCACAGCCATTATTTGACATTTCAAACCGGCGAAGGTATCTCTAGTATCAGGCTGCATAAGGTGCGCAGCTGCTGAATTCTTGGTCGCACCCAAACTATACTATAAAAATATGACGTAACCTCAGTGAGTCCATGTCAGAATTATATAGAATAAATTTCTGATGTCCTCCATGCGATATGAAATTTTGTGCAGAATCTTGAAATCAACCCTAAATATTTTTATATTGTGCTGGTTTAAATAACTCATAGCATAGTTTTGGGCTACCCCTACGTCAGTAGCTTTTTATTTAGGTGATGAAAGTAAAAAATTTATATTTTACAAACAATATTGAACATAATGTTTTTTTTATAAATATCAAATATACATTAAAACAATAATAACAAGTGAGTTTGAAATGATTTCAATAAAATATATTTTTGAATTATTGTAATGTATTTTTTATAAAAATTGAATTCTTTGTATTTGTTTGAAAAATTGAAATGGATTTTTATTTAATTTTAACATTATTAAATTATTGGCAATTGTTTTTTTTATATTGTTTTTTTAATATTTTAAAGTGATTAAAAATACAGATTCATTTACTTTTTAAATTGGAATTTTCTTTTCTGACCAGGAATTGTAAGAATATTGTGTAAATAACCATTTGACAAATATAATTTTCTATTAAATTACTAAGTTGAAATTTGTATTTTACTGAATGAATTATAAATAAATTTGAAATTACAAAATATTTAAATTAAAAGACTGCAGAATTAAAATACTGTCTAATTATTTAATTGGTTTTTATAAATAGTTCTATAGCTATCCTACATATAATAATAATTAAATTCTAATTCTACTAATGGCAAATTCCACAGTATACGAGCTTAAGCTCAAGGTTAATTATATACCTAAGGTTATAAATCAAAAATCATATACATTAAAATGGTTCAATCGTCAGCCTACTGTGATACCAAAAAGAAAGTTGAGGATTACGTTTAGGCTGTAAACCAAGATGACAGCGAAAGAAGTTTAAAAGTGTCTCGCGCGGTAGCAACCAATATAAATTGCTAAGGAAGTTTAGGTTGTAGTAACAAAAAAAGTCGTTCAGGATACTTTGGCACTGTGAACTAGATTTTACTATTTTATAGTTCTAGCATTTAAATTTATTAAGTTACTTTTTATTTTGTTTTAAATTTACTAACCAAAATAGAAATTATGTCAAAAATAATCGATCACTTAAAATTTAAAATTTAGGCTTTTTATATACTTGTAATTATTTCAGAGCAACTTAGTCGTTATATTACGAAAATAACTTAAGATTTAATTTCGGTATTATATATGATATAAAAGCCCTATCTAGAAGGAATACGCTAAGCCATTATGTAGTCTTAAAAATTAAATTTGAAGTTTAGTCCACAATTATATTATAAAATTAAAAAAACATTTCGATTGGCGTAAGTTTAAAATTATATTTAAAAGTTAAAAAATATATTTACACCACTACATAAAGCATCTAATACTTAACTGTCTAGACGTCTAGCGCTAGAGCTAAACAAAGATCGCGATGCAAGTGTATTCCAAAACATTTGGCATTAAAACACGCCGCGTTTCTGGCTCTAAATTTATGATTTCTTGACGAATATTACGCGACAAGTAGGCCCATAACAAACCACATCTGGAGAACAGGAAGGCCAAGCAAATTCTGCATTTATTGAAATAATTCGGTTACCAAAAAGTTCACGAACGATCTCCATTGTTGCTCTCGCGGTGTATGCTGTGGCTCCATCCTGGTAAAACCGTATCTCAAGGTTATTCTGAACTGCAGGATGTAAAAATTTTATATCATGGTCTGGTGACGGTTTGTGAATGTTCATCGTCATCTTTAAAATATATGAACCGATGACTCTACCCAATTTGCACAATAAACAGAGTGCATCTGACAAGATGTAATTGACGCCGACGCTGATGCAATGTTCTCATATTCTCCATACCCCAAATTCGTCAGTTCTGCTTAATTACATATCCATTTAAATACAAATGTGCTTCATAACT
Organism: Rhamphomyia laevipes; assembly: GCA_963920725.1. Lineage (NCBI taxonomy): Eukaryota > Metazoa > Arthropoda > Insecta > Diptera > Empididae > Rhamphomyia > Rhamphomyia laevipes. The sequence continues at coordinate 122,232,272 of OY987255.1, read as the reverse complement.
CATAATTAAATTGTTTAATTTAAATAGTTGTGATTGTCTGTGGCTACAAGCTACAAGTCTATTTCGACACGTTCTTGCACTGAGTATGAAGTCTAATAAAATTATTTATAATCTATAAGAAAAAAAAAGACGCAAAATTAAAAAAATTATAAAAACAATTCAGTCCAAGTTGGCCTACTAAAAGAATTGTAGCTAAAAGCATTTCATGTGTCATCAGTACGATTCCAAAAAAAAAAAATATATTTAAACAAACCAATCAATAAAATTTTATATTATAGGATTTATAGTCCTTGATCGGTCATACAAAAAAAAAACTATGATTTCCTATGTTAATGAAATTGTATTGTAAATTTTCATATCATGCTGATAATTTTTTATATGTATAGAATTTACGCATTTCGTTCTTTTATTTCATAAATTATCGACCTAATTATCTGTTAAAATGCTTGGCATATTATTAAGTGTTTAATTTCCCAATTTCATTTATATATAATATTACATTGCAATGAAAATGAAAAGCTAATTTACGCTAAGTGTTAATGCCTTTAAAAATATTTAAAAAAATAAATATAAATAAAAAAAAACACAAAGCAAAAAATAATATCTTTTTTATTCATACTAAAAAAATAAAAAATATTTTTTATTTTCTTTAGTGTATGCTTAAAAATTCGTTTTGGAAAATTGTGATGTCTTAAAATCACGCAATAAGTTAAGTTCTTTTTTATAGTGTAGGAGTGGTTTATAAAATTAGAATCTAATTTAGTATTAATATCGTCCAAATATAATGAAATTTCTACTGACCACGAAACAAATAATTTTAAAATTTTATAATTCTAAACTTACAGGAATAAATTTACATTAAAATAATATTTAAATTTACGAACCAAAGATTCATAGGCGCCAGCATAGTGCCCAAAAGAAGCTTAGGAGATCTGACGCGTGAATTCAAGAAGCACGTTGATATTCAAATTCACTTTAGTTTTATTAAAATAATTTATTTTGTTTTTAGTAAATGGTAAAAGCTTTATAGGTTCGGCGATGAAGCTTGATTAATAATTGAGTTTCTAATCCACAATTAATTCCATACAGAAGATTATATAGATAGTATGATTATTAAGAGGATATCCATTTATTTAAGTTCGTACAGATTAGTTAATGATTAGGATTAATATCAAAGCGTTAAATTGATGTGAAAGCAATACTATTTAATGTAGTGAACGATACTTGGGATCAATATTCTCAGTGTCGTCAAACCAAACAATGTTGGCCGCGCCTATCCAAGAAGAAATGTGAGATCGTTCTATCCACAGATAGAAATATCTGTAGGAAACTTATTGGTCTACTTAATGGTCACTGTTGGATCGGTAAACACGGTACTCACCTTGGAATTCCCATGTACAGCTTATGCCGCTGTGGGGATGAAACTATAGAACCCACACTGGAACATCTATTGTGTGATTGTGGACATGAGCGCGTCAGGTATCAATGCTTCGGACGTGACGGTTGGATGTCTCTTTCAACACTATACCTTTATGGAGAATTTTTGATAGGGTTGGTGCTTAGTTTTTGAACCTTGCATAGGGACTACAATGGATCCATCGAGATCTCTCGTAATGCGTGTTGAACTTGTCTCTTCACGCACCCTTCTTAAACTAACCTAACCTAATACTATTTAATACAAATAATTTAATTAATTAACAATTAAAACATAAAATTAGAAGAAACTTGAAGTAGTAACTTCCGCGTCAAAAAAATAGACATTAATTAAAAACAGTGTGAATCAAGAGATTACCACTTTCTTCGGCTTTATCAGTTCTGAAAAGAACGATACTGCTTTCTGCAGTGTCATCTGTTAAGTTGGTCTTCTGAATATAAACTGAAATTACGCATAGTGTGAGTATGGTACAATAGTAAAATTTAATCTCCTACAAAACTATTTCTTTGGAAACAGCCCCGTTAAATATCTCAGTTTTCGTACTATGAACATTAATGTATTCAAATATTTACAATAAATCTTAAAAACTGGACTAATAAAAATATCTATCTGTGCACATCACAAGAGATTTCTGGCATAGATCATAGAGGTGGAATTATATATAAAATGATTCGTGACAATCAAAACTATGATATTCAAATTTAATCACAAAAGTTTTATGTAATAGGATCACAACACAAGTAATTAGAATATGTGACACCAAATTAGCTATCACGCTAAAACTATCATAAAGTGTGATAATAACCGTGACAATAAAATGATGATGTACATTTTAATTTGTTGATATAGTTGACAATCACGAATTATTTTACATAATTTAACACCAGAGGTTTTATAACTCTTATCAAGTGTCACTATGCCTGCACCCTAAAGTCTATGTAATTTTCATTGACTTTGAAGAAAACTCAAGTTGATTATACTGATGAGAGAGTAAATTTACTTTCAACATTACTTTCAACCTCTGGTACTACTAAGATGATGAGATAATTTATAACGCACGCTACCGTCTTTTTCTTAATGTCTCTATTATCTTTCCCGTTCATTTGTAAAATATTTAGTATATTAAATTTTCTTTTAAAAACACACCAGACAAACAAATCGTTCTCCAGAAGACGGCGCCCTTTGAATTTCCGTAGCCAATACGTATAATAATAAAAAAAGCTGGTAATTAGGGGTACCTTAGCAGATAACTCGTAGTTATATCCAACAGTGTTTTGTAATTAACATTAACAGTATATTTGTAACAAATAGTACTTTATCAAAACTTACTCATGTTTTAACACATCTATATTATGTATTTTATACACCCACTCAAGATACGAATCCCAAATTCCACAACCTTTAAGTAGATTGCGAACCCAACCTGTGTACCAAATTTAATTGAAATCGGATAATAATTACATGCTCCAGAACATAAAACAAATATTCTTCGGAAACTAAACTGCTCATATATTAGTTTCCCATGAACCCACTAAACCTATTAACTACAAAAAGTACCAACTACTTAGATAACTTAATATAAAACTGTATGTAATATCATTGTAATTGGGTGACAATTACTGTACGATATATAGTAGAGTATTGAACTTAGGAAAAGTAATTCGGAATTTCACATAACCCACTAAAGTAGCAAATTTAAATTTTAAGGAAACTATCATAATGTACCAAATTTCATGGTAATTAGATAATAAGTTTACCATGGACCTCCTGAGCTACAGACATGTACCTGTGTTTGCTTGTGCACAATCATGCTACCAAGCTATGTACCAAATTTCATTCAAGTCTGAGATATGATTTTTTTTTTTAAATTTTTCCGCAGATAAAAAACACAGAGGTTCCTACATAAACGGTCATATCTAACATGGTCCCACTGAAAGTAACGATATCATCTTGCACGGGCTTTCATTAAAATCCATTAAAATCTGACAAGCGATTTTAGAAGATATTGCTGCGAAAATGCAAATTTAAGGCACGCATATTTTCAGCGAAATATATTTTTTGACTATCAAATCCATCACCAGACTTCATAGTTTCTCCACAACTACTCGTACTCGTAATATCTAAATTAAAAATTTCACTATAGGATGATACAGTTGTCAGTGTCAGATATAAGAAAGTCATTAAAGTTTTAACCACTTAACTAAGATGAAGAAATTTAAAACAAGTTTTAGTGCCTCAGTAAATTTATTCTGCACAAAATATAATGGCATGAATACCGCTGTTATGTTACTTTTAATGTTGTCTAAATTCAAAATAATATTTCTTACTCTAAATTTTCTGTTTTTCCAAATCATCAAATAGTTTATAATTCATAAAACATCATAATATATTTACAATTCCCAAAAGAAATTTCAAGTCAGCAACATATCAGGTCTGGAAACTCATCATAATATGAAAGAAAAATGATATGTACCAAAACTATATGATAAAAAGATTAGTTTGCTTGTTCTTTTATGCATTCATTTTCCAAATACACTTTCGATAAGCATTCAAGAGTAGCCTCGTGGTAACATTTCTTTGTATGTACAAAAAAAAAAACATTTTCTTTAAATTGTTTTGACACATTTATACAAACGAGCTACTCTGAAGTACTGTGAATAAATTTAAAACGTTTATTTAGAATTCAATAATTTTTATTCGATTTAATTGGAAATTAAAGTTAGCTATAGCATTACACAATAAGTTTTTTATTGGGGGCTGCTAAATACGCAAAACATAACCTACAAAATTTAGTAAATTACATTTACTTCTATTCGTAAATGGATTGCCATTTACGAATAAAAGTAAACCTTAATACTTTCATGGGGTGTAGAACTTTTATATTCCACTTTGTAATTTGAAGGATTATTTAAAGTAGATAGCAGGTTTTTAAAGATTTTTGAGGTAATACAAAATCCTTTATGTTAACACGTTGGCATTCATCTGTCCATTGTAAACTTTTTCAAATCGTTATATAACATAATGAATTTCCACCTAAAATAATGGTAGTTGTGTGTTGGAAAAATTTCAGCATTTTAGGATTTGTTGTAAGGAAATTTGATAAGCAGCTTCCCCGCGATGCTATTCTTGCTTTCTTCGATCATATTTAGCATTAAATATGATGAAAAGCCGCAAATTGAAAAATAAGAGTAACATTAAAACATAAACAAGTGTATAATAAGTTTCCGTCACTGGGGGCGCTGTATTTACGAGCCCAAAATCATATATTAGGGCCTTTCGCGAAAGTAACAATTGTAGTTCGGTTACCTATTGAAATAACCGAATAATTTAAAAAAAAAAGTAAAACTATACATTTTTTTTACTAAATAAAATAAATTTTATTAAATTTCATGATATTAGAAATAAAAAAACAATAAATCTTTAAATTAAATTAATTCAAAAATTAAGGCCTATATATAAAACTTTGTTTCTAATACTCAACATAGCGGTTGTAAGAATTTTTCCTTTGTTATTTCGAGTAACGTTAAATTTGTTTCTCAATTATTATAATTGCTATTTTTCTTATTAGTAACTCCTTAATTATTAAGATGTTTCGTGGTAAGGAGTTATCTGATGATTTAAGACAAGTTATTATAATTAACTTTAAGAAAGGTAAATCTACTTACCAAATTGCAAAAGAAATGCAATTATCTCGGTCAACAGTGAGGCATATTTGCGAAAAATATAGAATAAGTGCGTTATCTACCGTCAAGCGACGACCAGGTAGGCCATCCAAGGTATCTGAACGAGATTTGCGTTCATTGGCAAAAATTTCCCGGAAAAACCGTCGTTCAGGATGTGCTGAAATAGCAGAAAAGTGGTCCGATAAAATTAAAAAAAACAATTTCGGTATCAACAACAAATCGAGCTTTATCCAAAATTGGATTTGGTTTTTATAAAGTAAATTTAAATAGATAATTTAATAATTATATTTTGAAAAACAAATTATAAAATTTACAGGCAAAATCTAAACCTTTGTTGACGCCGATCCAGAAAAAAAACGGCTTCGTTGGGCCAAGGAGCGAAAAATATGGTTAAAACGTGATTGGTATTCAATTATATGGAGCGATGAATCACGTTTTGAACTTAGCGTAGGGGACACTAGGCGGCGAGTGTTGCGAAAGAAAACTGAACAATTTCATAAAGATTGTTTAAATAAAAAAGTGAAGTTTCCTGGTTCGGTTATGGTATGGGGATGCATGTCAGCGAGAGGCGTTGGCAGCTTACACTTTGTAGATGGAATAGTCAACAGTGTGAAATATCAGGAAATTCTTCAAAATCATCTGTTACCATCGATTCCACAATTAAAAAGAGATGATGACGAGTTTGTATTTCAACAAGGATGGTACTGCATGCCATACTTCCAAGAAAAGTATGGCATGGCTAGCTTCAAATAGCATACCTGTACTTCCTTGGGTTTCCTCAAGTCCTGATTTATCTCCCATAAAAACTCTATGGGGACGGATGAAAAAGGAATTCAGAAAGGAACCAGCCAGGACAAAAACAGAATTGAAATGCAAATTACAAAAAATTTGGAACTCTTTCACTCCCAATTTTTGTAGGAATTTAGTAGATTCAATGCCAAAAAGAATAACACAAAAGGTGAAGCAACACAATATTAATTTTAAATACGTTTATATAGGCCTTAATTTATGAATATAATTTAATTTAAAGAGTTATTATTTTTTTATTTCTAAAATCATGAAATTTAATAAAATTTATTTTATTTAGTAAAAAAAATGTATAGAAAATGAAATTTAAAAAAATGTATAAATTATTCGGTTATTTCAATAGGTAACCGAACTACAATTGTTACTTTCGTGAAATTCTGAAAAAATGTAATTAGGCCCAAGTATATGATTTTGGGCTCGTATTTCTAAATGTAATTTTATATGGTAATTGTCCATTATCGAAAATAATATTAAATCCCGCACTGAAAAGGTAATAAAGAGTAAAATAATATTGCGATTTAGTCTTGTCCGGCATGTAGTTCAACTTTTCATTACAAATATTTTGTTCTAATACTTAACAATAATTTCACCTGATATTCAAATATTGGCACTTAAAACATCGCCTACGATGCCTTATTTTATTTTTAAAAAAATTTAAATTATAAAGGGAATTTCATTTAATGATTATTTTGAATTATTAATTATTTATTTCTATTTAAACCTTTCCGATAATCAAACGAACCCACAAGCCAAACAAACTTAAGCTTAGTATCGAGCTAAATGTAAAGTGAAATTTTCATACAAATTTAAGATTATGAAACTTAAGATGAAAAAGTCCACTTCCTGATTTTGATTTCAACGTGATAAAGTTCTAAAATTAGTTTTTTTCATAATAAATTTGTTTGATAATTTCACTTCATAGCAAACTCGATACTAACCTTAAGTTAAGATACTAAGCCTACGGCTTCCAAAAAAAACTGATTTTATGTGTCAAAAATTTATTGTTGGAAAAGTCTAAATTAGTTTCAAATATAAAATTATTTGATTTTTAAACTATAATTAAATTAATTTTGATATCAATAGGTAAACATTTTCTAATTTCCTTTTTACCTTTTGTTGCACATACCATGAAAGTATTAGTCAATCGAGAAGAACCAAGAAATTTATTCAGTTTTTTACCTATCAAAAATAATTTTTATAAATTTCTATTTTTTTTTTTTATTACTTTTAATGAATTTTTTATCTGATTTTATTCACAAGAAAATTATTATTATTTTTTATTTTTTTCAAAAATTTACGTTTTCATTTTCGCGGTAAGCATTTTCCGCTCTGCACATCATCCAATAAACGATTTACAGAAATGTGAAAAAAACCTTAAATTTATAGCTATAAACCCCTTAATAACGACAATTTTATTTTAAAAAAAAAGATGAAATTTATATATGTATAATAATTTATCAAAAAAAATTATAGGAAAATGGAAATTGTTTTTTTTTTTTCATAATTTTTCCAACGAAAATTTTTGATGGTAATTTTTTTTTTCCTTCAAATTTTGTTGTCAGCAAGATATTAATGCTCTACGAAAAAAAAACAATTAGTCCTTTTCCTTAGTAACACAACGACGAGTCCTGCCTGGTATGTGTTCCGTACCACCGCAATGAGAAAAAAGGAAAAATTAAAAAAAATATAATCAAGATTTTTTTTTTTTCGGTATGTTTGTGCAAACAAGGTATTTTTTTTTAATATTTAACACAAAATAAATTGTATTTATATCTGCGAATTAAATAAAGTAAAATTAAATAAGTAAAATTTAAAAAAAAGAAAATATAATAAAAATTATGTGAAAACTTTTCTAAATTGGAATATTTTCATAACGATATTTTCAGTTTTTTTTTCTATTTTTTATGTTTTACTGGGAAATATTTTACTATTAATGTATTTATTTATAGCATAAAGTTTTGTTTTGCTCTGCTTTTAAAATATTAAGAGAAACTTAAGAAAGATGATATTTTTACAAAGAAAATTATATTCGTAGTAAAAATTATTAATTTCATTTTCATTTTTTTTTTTTGCTATCATTTTCAGCATAAAGAAATTTTATAGAGAGAATTATATCTGGAAAATTTTGTTGCAAGAACAATTTGTACGATAATATTTAGAAAAAAAAATAACTTCTTTACAAATTTTGAGTGACAAAGAATATAATTTTTTTAAAAAATAGTTTTTTTTAATAAACAATTTATAGTGTTTTTAATTATGTACTATTATATTCAGAAACATCTTACATTCGAATATGCCAATCAGTACATTTTAAGTAAAACATTCAGAATTACCTTAATGCAAACACTGTGCGGCCAAATTTTAAGTAAAATTTCATTTAGATAAATTTTTATGAAACTTTATTTACACATCTGTCAAAAAACCGTGACAGCCGATTATAACCAATTAGAACTCTCCAGCGCGACGATATTCCGGACGGAAAAGAGTTGGTTTACCACAACGAATTAGAATATATATGGAGGGAGCATAAATGTTCCATCTCTTTTTAACTCATAGTAAATTCCATATATCAAAAAAAATGTTTATGAAGACGTGAAAAAATTACTTCCTTTTCTTCTGCTCGCCAACCTGTCAAAATCAAATCGTCTACCGAATTCTTAAAAACCTCATATGCCATTTTCATATTTATTGACTATTGAATTAGGTACTTGAATATATGGATAGAAGCATAATTAAATCTGATAAAAAGTTTTTACTAATCGTAAAAATTAAAATTAAATTACTGTGTGAACTCTTTTTTTGATAATTAGATAAATTTTAGTCGAAACTGAGTTGATGTCCAACGATCTTTTCAAAACTCATCCGACGAAATTTCTTGTCAAAATATCAGCTGATAATTTTTATACCAGGGTCGGTTCTTTTTTATTTAGTCTATTAATTTTTATAAAGACAAATATGAATAATTAAATAAAATTTTAAAATACTGTAATTATTTCAATATTTCCTATTGTTCATGCTTCATAAATATGATTACATCGGCAGATAATGAAGTACATCTGCAGTCTGTGTTTGCAAGATATAATTATTTTATATTTTTCTATGTAAATATATTTATGTAAATTAAATTTTACTGCTTTGTTATGAGGAATATTAGTAGTTCTTGTTTTCGCTTAACTCTTTTTATTAACCTTTAATTTCAATTTTATTGTTATTTTTTGTTGCTGGAGGTAAAAGAAATATTTGATGCATCTGTAGTTATTTTGTTATAATTTAAATATCAAGAAGGAAAACGCATTTTAATATTTTTCTACAAATAATATTCAGTATTTTTTATTTACTTTTTTCAAAAATTTTTACATATTGAATTATTATATATAAATAATTCCATAGGCCCGGATTAAAATAAAAACCTAGTCCGTCGCTTATTACAAATTTTTAAATTTTGACAGGTTGGTTAGCAAAAAAGCGAGACGACTATACCCGGCGTGGCTTCAATTTTTTATCTTTAGACTCCATCCATATATTCTATATCGTTGGTTTACCACCTTTATATTTTCCGTCACAGATGCCACGCATACTATGGAATTTGTTTTGACAACTAATAATTATTGATAAATAACAATCATTTCGGAAAAATAAAAGTACAGGTTAATTTCTGAATGAAAGCTTAGAGTTTATGCAGAGTTTTGACAGGTAAACATTATTCGTAATGAATAAAGTTAAATATGGAAATAAATTTAAACAATTTTTTCAATCTTCCGACATAGAATTGGAAATTGCAGGAAATTTTCCAAATAGCGAGTTTCAGTTTAGTGATGAAGAACAATTGAGTAATAACAATAAAGACATCCAAAATAACAAATAGAGTAAACCACACAATGTAACATAACAACGGAATGTGTAAATGGATTTGAAAATGAAATTATTTAGTATAAAATTTTAATAAATTTGAAAATTATAAATCATTTTTTTATAAAATTGTTAGATTCGGTGTCACTGTGAAAAAATTATTTAAAAATCATTTCGTAAGTATTCATCCAAATTCCTTTCGTAAAAGTAACGTAAAAACTTAATGTAAACATTAAGTTATAAACTAACGTAATTGGTAAAATTAACGCAGCGCCCTTTGAGTTTCACCATCTTTTCAATTTTAATAAAAGAATTGAACGATTTGTAAATTTGAATTGCGATCCATGATGATTTATATGTCTGTAATGAATAAAAGATTAATATAAAATTTCACAATTTTATTACATAATTCTCACAAAAAAACTAATTTTCAAATAAAATACTTCACTATCAATTTTACCTCTACAAATTTTAAACTTTTAAACTTTTTATACTTTTCGCTAAAGTTAAGCTAAAGTTAACTAATTTAGTTTTAAAAAAAATTAAATTATACTTATATTTAATACATTAAACATTTTAATTGTATAATTTAAAACATAAATTAATTTAAATATTTTCAAATTCAAATTCAATGAGCACTTAATTTAAGTGTCAATAATATTCGCATAAATTTTTTATCCATTTACTTAGTCAAACTTCTTTTTCTTATTAAAGATTTAATTGTCGATTTCAACCTTTCTGTATTACTTAGTTAAAAATTAAATAATGTTTATAAATTATTGAAATTATAAATTATTACATTATTTAATTACCAATTAAGATTTAACCAGCGATAAAAATTCAAAAGTTTCACGAACATAATTATATTTAATATTAAAATTATAAAATTTATTAATTTTTTTGACAATTCTACTGAATCTGATGATTAAATATTTAATCGACCAAATTAACCTTATCACTGAATAATTTAATGTTTTTAAATAATTTTCAATTAGTAATAATAAAATTATAAAAAATCATAAATTTTTCGTACTTTTCATGTATTTTAAATAGCGTGTAATTAATGAAAATATATTTATTTATAGAAAATTATAAAAATGCAGTTTTATATGAAAATGAAAATTATAGTTGTTCTAAAAATATATTCACCTATTTTGAATCAGTTTTTTGATAATTAATTTGAATTAGTTGTTTTTTACATTTTGAACAGTTCGTTAATCTTGACGTCCATCATACTAATAACGAGTCACAAGGAGCTAATTTTATTTTTTGATATGATTTTGAAATGACAGAATTTTTAATAATGGTCCCTGTCTTCTCCTCTAAAATTATCTTTTCTATTTTAATCATGTATTTTATGTAATCCTTTTTAACAACAACATTATTCCTTATTATCAATTATAATTTTAATGACTATATAAAAAATATATAAATAACAATACAAAAAAGAAAAATTTTTTGGCTGATAAATTAAAATCAAATGAATTGTCATTCTACGATCCACGACCCACCATTTCTATAGTAATAATTTAGTTTTTGTTTGAATAAATTTATTTCATTTCATAATAGACACATAATTTAAATTCAACAATTTATTTGGTTTAATACATAAATAAATATATATAAAAAAAATAATTAAAAATAACTGCCAAACATGTAAATTATTCAAATCATTGGGTGTCTTTTTAATTATATTATATAGAAAATCTAATGCAATTATAATATTTAAACTCTCTTGTAAATAAAATCCTACATAGTACATACAACATAAATATAAAAACAATGAAAATTATCTCATATGAAAATACTGTTTAACATACATAAATAATATAACACCATGTCATCCTAACTACTTCCACCCCATAACACCCAATTTGCCATCTCCATAATATCAATATCTACAGTAACAATAAAAAAAGCTTAACCCTCAACATGTTGTGGAGGGTAAAACTATATATATATATATATATATAAAATTGAACAAGAGCATAAAATAATACTTTAACATAGCAACAAAAAATCTGTTAACCTAGGGGTATATGAAAACTTGAATCTTTTAATACAGCACTTTATAAAAAATGTGAACAAAATTTCGTTTCTCTTCTAGAACATCAAGAAAGTATTTTATATAATTCAGAAATTAAGGAGCCACTTAATTTCAATTCGTTAAACTGGAGTACAAGTACAAGCTTATTGCTTTCATTGACCTTCATAGTAAAGTGGCGGCATATTATCGTTTGCGATACCCACTAAGAGAAATGTGACGAGTTAACTCTGACATGGATTAATCAAGGTGTTCAATGAGCTGTTATCTTCTGGTTGAAAAATTTCTTACTCCATACTTTATAATAGTAACTAAATTGTAGTTTACACAGGTAGTTTCAAAAATGGATACAGGATTTGGTGCTGGGATCTTCACCAACGAATTAGATTTAAATCTGACCGTAAGATAACAATCGCGCAGCAGAAATTATGATCTTAAGGAATTTAAAATCTTTGGGCAATATTTCAACTTATTCAAAATTTGTTAGCAAACCGTAACATATCTTAAAGCTTCTCTGGTCACCCGATCATTGTATGATCAAAGGACATAATAAAGCAGATGAATTAGCAAGGAGAGCTAGTTCGTGATGTGTCTCTAAACGTCTTATCTACCCCCCCAGTACAAATTAAAAGCTGAATAAGTAATTGGGCTAATAGTTATATCCTTATGAAATGATGGAATGAGTTGAATTATTGTGTGTATACGAAAACGTTCTGAGTTATCCCTAACCAAAGTTATCGCAAGATAATTCAGAAAATGAATAAAACAACGCCAGTGGGTAAACGGGTAAACTGAAGCCGGCTAAACTAATATCGTTCGTTAAAGAATTAGATTGGGCGACACGCTGTGTTGATGATGCAGCGTTAGACTTCCGGGAAAAACGGTCTATAACAATTACGGGAATCGTGGCATCGCTTGTGTTTTAAATTTAATGAAATCGGATAAAAATTACAATAATTATTTCATTCTTAGAAGATTCGTCTACGAGACAATTTTTTATTGTGTAGTTTTAGAACCTACAACTTAAAATTTATTTAAGCAATTTGAAAACAGATCTTACCATTACAATACATCGTAATTATTCTATATCCTCGTGTAATGTTATATTATGTATGAATAGTTAAGTTATAATGTATATAAAAATCTCGTAATATAATAGATTCCTTTCTAAAAAAAAGTCAAATCTATTTTTTCTGAAAAATTAAAAAACATTTATCTTTTCTATATACATACATACATAAAAAAAAAACATTCGAAATATTTTATACTAAAAGTTAAAATTGAGTTTTGTCAGATGTTAGAAGGAAATAAAAAAAAATGTAACACTTTATTTACGAAAATTTAAAGATTTCTTCAAATTATAAGATAAAAAGTAAATTTTTCTGTCAGATGTTATAGCTTTTAGAAGAGTAAAAGAGGCAAACTGTAAATTTAGTAAATTTTATATGAAATTATAATGTGGTATTAAATTGTTTAAATTTACCAATGTATCTTATAAGTAAAAACATTGTCGGCGTGGCAACGAAATACCTTAAGTAAAAACATTGGTTTTGGTTTGTATAAGGTGTTATAAGAAGAAATGAAATGCCAATAAATAATTATTTATATGGTAAAAATGACAATAAAATAAAATTCTTGGTAAATTAAGATTAGCATAAATAAAGTTCAGAATCGGTTGATTTGTTTTGGAAAAATGTATAAAAAAGTTAGTAACATTTACTTAAATTTGTTGTTAAGAAACATGTGGTACTTTCTTATATATTCCACATATTCCAGAAAGACAAAAAGTTCTGCAAATGGTTTTTCTTCTAATATCATTTGGAGATAAATACTGATGCATCATATTGAGGTTATACAATCCATCTGACGTATAATGTTAAGATTTGAAAACTAAATTATAATATTCCTACTTACTTATTAGTTTATCTATGAATTAAAATAAAATACGGAAAAGATTTCGGAATTTCTCCCACACAAGACTGCTAAATATAGTCATAAAATTTACTAAATATCTATAATGTGTAGCTATAAATGTTACGTAAAATGATAGATCGTAAATAAATCAAGAATGTTAAAAAAAAAAACAGTTCACCGTTTGCTGACACCTCTCACCCAAGCTTTAACTGAAATTAATTAATATAGAATAATGTCATGTAAAGTAAAACTTTGATTGTTTTCCAAAATTTAGTAAACTTTAGGTTAGGCCAATCCGGTTAAACAAAGGTAATCAGATAAAATTTAGCTTGGCTTACGATAATTTGACAAAGATTACTAAAAGTAGTTGTATCTTGTGCCTTTCAAAGAATCAAAAGACGATGGAAAACCTTAACCTGAGAAACTGCTGCAACGTTAATTATATATAGACAAACTACTTTTACTGGATTTAATTTACATAGCCCAGAATTCTATAACGGACTTCCATTCATTTCAATATTGCAATATCTAAAAAAATTATATGGATTCAGAAAAATGAAGTATTTATTTGTAGTGAACAAACTCGAATTTGGCAATAAGCTATGACCTTCAACAGACTCTGGAGTGTAACAAGAAATAAAATAATTACTTGTCTAGCGATTGAGTAATCGTATACCACAATACGCATACGCACATAGAACATTCGTCCCATACAGAATTTCACAAGCAGGAAAAACTCCTTATATTGAAATGAGTTTATGATGACAATTGTATGTAATGAGATAATCTGACGACTAGTAAAAGAGTTTACAACTTGATTGATCTAAAAATACATTTCCATAAACCTAACTCCAGTAATCTTTAGATTAAATACTGCTTTAGTTGCGATTGTTTCGAATTTCTTTAGTAAGTATATTAGACAATTTGTAATTAAATTATTTTAATATTTAAATTTATGTATGGATATTATTTTCATTATTAATTGCTGTTGGTGATAACTGAAAATCGGTAACATTTCATAATGAGTGTGGCTGTACATAATACATTTTACATTAACTTAAATGTAATAAATTAAATTTAATTTTGTATTTGAAGATCATTACAATGAAAGATTGAAAATAATTCTTTGATTAGTGTTCATTCATGCCAATATCTACTCAGGATGTTTCTTAATTAAATTAATATTACTGTCGAATAAAATTATTTTTGTAATATATCAAATATTATATTATTATAAATAAATAAAATAGTTAAGCTGTTATGAGGTTTAACAATCATTAAATTTATATGTAATTTACAACTAATACAATTCACTTTATAATTTTACTAAAGAAATATCGTTTAGATTTAGATACACCAAACGAAAATATCAGTTGGCTTGAAGAAGATTTCCTGTCTCTTATTGTAAATTTTGACTATTTTATTACTGGGCACTCTTTAGATTTGACTCAATTTTATGGGCCTTCATCGATTCGTCGGTCTAGAGTAGAACTACGGACGTAATGCATTGCAGAATAGCATACTAACTCTAACCCACCACCGCTCAATATAGTTTAGTTCGTTTGAAAAATTGAAAAATGTTTGAAATTTTGCTTAACCTAGGGCGCTTAAGACCGCCCTGCTTACAACGAAATCGATAGTCTGGAAACTGACTAGTAACCTAAACGCTTCCCATCATAGTTACACTAAATTACTACCGATTCGCTAATTTGAATTAACAATTTCATTTCTGACTTTTCTACTCTTTTACTCCTATATCTTTAACTATTTTGATTTTTCTAACCAGTTTCTAATGTGCTTAAACGTTTAATCTAAAATCTTTACAAGCATTTGTAATTTTGAATTTTAATTTGTTTATATATTTTCATACCTAGATCATTAATTAATTAATTTTTTAAGTAGATAGCCTTAACGTTTAACCCTCACCGTTTTTAGAGTTTTTCTGACATTCACTGAAATTTACACTACCAACTAAAATTCAAATTGAATATTTATTTTTTAAATAACAAAGTGAACACCCAACAAGTATCCGTAATTAATACGTTAAAACAACACAATTGTCAAAACTTTTAACGAAAAGCTTTTTTTTGTTAACTTGACATTGACATAAAAAAATTAATGGCGAATTTTGTGTAATACTTCAAAAAAAAATAGTGTCTTCTGTAAAAGTTGGGGAAAATTTTTATAATGTCATAAATGGATTCTGCGCTTACTGTAAAATATCGAAGGATAATGATATACAGAGAAGAGCTCCGAATACATTTTTATATACTAAATCAGACATAATAAGAAATTGAAACTTTTTTTCTTAATATAATTCTGCTCTATAGCATTAGAACTTTAATATGCCGCTATCTGGGCTAAACATAAAATATAATATTTTAGAGAGCAGTCTTCGTGATACTTTCATCAAATAAACGTTTTCGTTGTCAGTCGGATAGAAAATTATCAAAAAAAAAAAAAGAAAACTTTGAAATTAGAAAATTATTTTGTGGTAAAATTGAAATAATAAAAAATGGAATAATAAAAAAATAGTAAAAAAAAATAATATTATAAATACAAAAAAAAAATTGTATTAAAAATATTTTTTTTTTTTAAATTAAAAATGTAAAGGTTTTTCACGAAAATTTTAACGATAATTTGAATTTTCGTAAAAACAAAAACCAAAAAGAAAAATAAATTAAATTACAATTTTTACTATAATAAAAAAAAGTGAAAATTTCTCTGTGTATAACATAACCTCAATAAAAAAAAGAAAAGAAAATTGTACACAAATTTTCTTTTTCTACTCTGGTGGTAAAGTGAAAAGTGTGTACAGTATTTTATTTGTATTGTACTTACACAAATATTATTAAGAGAAAATGTACGGTGGAAAAGAAATAGCGAATTAATAAGAAATTAATTTAATTAAAAATTAAATAAATAAAGTAAATTTAAATAATTAATAAAAAATTGATAAAAAAAAAAAATTATTTACCCGATAAACAAAAAAGTCCTACAACAACAACAAAAAATACTAGTTAAAAATTATATTAACATCAAAAAATGTTGTTATTTAAAGAAACAATTTTTATTATATAAATTTAATGTAAAATTATTTATTATTCAAAATTTTAATTTTATAAATAATTAATAAAATAAATTATATTTTTTGTGGATTAAATCCTTTTCGTCCTGTTTCACGAGATTAATTCACACCAACAACAAGACATCAACAAACCAACAGCAGAAAAGAAAAGAAAATATAAAAAGAAAATAATAATAAAATTATAAATAAAAATAAAAATAATAAAATTTATTTTTTTATTATAATTTTTTTTTTTTGAATTTCTTTTTTTTTTTTCTCATCATTTTGGTTTTTATTAAGGTAAGTTTAATTTTCGTCCTCCTGACGCATTTTAATAATAATTTTTATTATATTATTATATATATAAAAAAATATATTTCTTTTTTTTTTTTAGTTTATTATTTATCCTTTTTTTCATAATTTTATTTGTTGTTGCTGTATTATTATTATTTTTTTTTTTTTTGGAAAGATGATTGCAATTTTTCTGGTGATACCTAAAAATTTATGGTTTTTTTTACAAAAAAAAAAGCATCAAAATTTCCCCTTTTTTCCCATTTCAAAGGATATACAGGATATTTTTGAATAAATTAATTTTTTTTATTATATTTTATATATCCTTTTTACAAAAAAAATGAAGAAAAAAAACGGAACTTAGTACTTACTATAAAAATGGATTTGGTCTTTTTGTTATGCATCACTTTTTATATATAATATTTTCTCATACTAAAAATTATCCTTTTTTGTTGTTGTGTGTATATGATTCCTGTTCAGGAAGATAATGATATATAAAGATCATAAGGATATACATATCCAAAAGGATACCAAAAAAAAAAAAAAAAATCACGTTGATATTTTTCTACAAAAAATTTATATATATATGAATAACAACAAATACATAACAAAATCGCAGGTTAAACGACGCGATATTACTATTTATTCAGTAAACCGTGTACACCTGAGGGGATGAATTTGTATTATTTTACATAGAAGATTCTTTTTTTTTTTTACAGGGTATAAATTGTTAATAGGTAGGTGGAGATGAATGTAAATAAATGATGGAAGTCAAAGTCAAAAAAACAAAAACGATGAAATTATTATAATCAAATTGTAAGGGAGTTTAATGGTAGATAACAAAAATGAAAGAAGAAAAAATTAGGGAGTACTTAAGTGCCGTATAAGAGTAATTAAGGCGAAACATAGACCGCAATTTAAAAGATCTGTTGTAAACATATTCCATTTCTAAGTACAGCTCTAGCAAAAACACAAAATTTTTATGAAAATTGTGGAAAACTTATTATAGTAATTTGAAAGGAGGAATCAGATTATACGCTGTACCTCTAAAAAGATGCTCTATAGAATAGACTTCTAATTATATAAACGAAACATTTATCATAATCTGAAGTTCGATTTCTTGCTAAATCTTTAGATTTCCTTTATATTGTAAAATTCCATCTCATCGAGCTTTCAAAGCGTTCGTTACCCAAGATCCTAAGCATTCTTCTAATCAGATTCGGAAAGAATATAGTTTGCAAGTAGCGAGGATTCCTTTACGTCACTTTATCCATCATTTCGTTCAACTCCAACCTATACTTCTTACATAACAGCTTCTTCATTAACTAACAGAACAATGTTAATTTCTGTATGTACACTTTAGTACTAAGGTGACGTATTGTCCTTTTTATTTTACAAAAAAGAAGGGATGAAAAATACATACTAAAATGCAATAATAAAAAAAAAAGTTTTTTTTAAATGCAAAATTTAACAAAAATTTAAAAAAAAAATAGTAGATTTTTTTAAACGAGATTTAGTGACTCAATTAGTTTAAAAAATGACAAATTTATTAACAAAAGTGGATTTTCAAAATTGAAGAATAATATAAAGTTTTCCTATAATTATTATAGTAGTAGAGTTAGAGTACCAGAAGAAAACTGATTATTTTTTTGTAGTAATTAAATTTTTTGTTCAGTTTGAACGTTTTTCATTTAGATTCAAATAAAAAAATAAACTTTCAGATAAAAGAAAAATTGTGGTTTTTTTTCAACTTTTTTTCTTTTTTTTTTAATGGAAAATATAATATTTCATAAGAGGAAAATTGTATTTGAAAAATTATTTTTTTGCTGCCTGCCTGCCTAAAGCGATATTCGATTTTTCTTCTTCTGTTTTTTTTTCGATTCTGATAAATTGGTTCATCGGTAACGTAACGATGGTAAAAATGATTTGTGTTGGTGGTTACATATTATTACTTTATTTTTGGTACGGCATTTGATTTCAATATTTTATCATATATTCATGATTATTATACATTTTTAACTTGAATTACTTTCACAAAAAAATTGTATTTTTTTTTTTAAATATATAAATAATATTTTTATTATTAAAGATGAATTGAAGCTATAAATTTAAGTAAATTTAATATATTTAAGTAAAATGTAAAATGGAAAATTGTATAATAATCGAAGTTACCATACCATGTAGCAATGAAATTCTGTTTAATATTTCATCAATATATATTACTTCTGAAACATCTTTCGAAATACAGAAAAATAGGCTAATAATATTTGGACCATAAAAATTGTCTACATGTTGTTAGGGGGTTTTGATTATCGAAACCGTGAGTGATATTGCTTTTTACTTTGCAAAATATGAAAACTTAGAAAACTATGCATAGCCACAAAATCGTGCCAGCTCTTTGGTAGTTGGATATGGAACGATTAATTTCATGGTTGAAATATAAAAAGGAAAGCTACATTATCTATAAAATAAGGTTTATTAATTACTGATTGATATGGTTAGTAAGACTTCAAGAAGATCTACGAGAACCTAAAAACATTTCCAGTAACCGTAAAGTTAGCGATTTATAGTACACACAAAGAAAGTTGTTTCAATCTCTTGCTATCGTGCTTCCCAACAGAGTTAACGTGCGTATGTACTGAAATCGTACAGAGATTTAGAAATTTATGTATATATAAATTTATGTATGTATATAAATATTCTTGAATAAGTCCAATAACAGCAAAAAACACTTCATTTTGAAATTGTATTAACATTTATTATTAATATAAAATATTTTTTTTTTTATGTAATTTACATTTTTTTAAATTATGTTAAAAAAAATTCTATAATCTTAAAAAATAAATTACCGTACTATTAATACCATATCACATAATCTTCTCTCAAACCAACAAATACATAAATTACACTTATTACGAGCAATATGGTATGTAGCAGGTACAAAATTCTGACTTTATAATTCAAAGGATCCTCAATAAACAACTTTTGGTTGAATATAGTTATGTATACATATGCTCTTAAGCAATCAGTAGTGAGGTGTCCTGTAACTACTCAAATCTTGCTGTTTTCCTTTCTTTTTAAGGCTTTGCTCGAATTTGTCGGCTTATTGAAGTGTCTGAGTCTGTACATGAAATAAGCTACAAATTGTTCTTGGCTTTCTATTTTCGATCAACTGTGGGTCAGGCGATCATGGCCTCTTTTGGTTTTTGAAGATGGAAATATGATGGCAATATATCAAAAGTCCTTTTACCTTTGCCAAGTGATAGAAAGATACCTTAAACTACCCAACACAACATAGAGCTATCATAACCGCATGACGGTTATTGTACCCAAACGATTAGCTGTTGTAACTGTTATATTCTAACTGGAGAGGTATTCTAGTTTAGTTAGTTAAACTGTTAAACAGTTACCATACCAGGAACATACATACATTGATTATATTAAGAACACAATTTGTTGGATACTGTAGCAAATAATAGATGAAAAATGGATCTATGTTTAGTACAATAGACTCGACTTGTTATCCACATTATAAGTATGCTTACCAATAATACGGTACGGCAAGTAAATTTTTAGTTTTCATGCACAAATTTAAAAAAATTTGTTTTCTCAATATAATGTCTCTATAATTCTCGCTACAATATATAGTTACTTATTCTTTAATATAATTCTTAGAATTTTGTACGTCGTCAATTTAAATGAGTACAGAATTAGTAATATAAAGAACTTCTATTTGTCCCTTCAAAATATATTTTTAGAACTTCATTTTTCCTAATTTTAAAACTATCTTGCTATTAGTGTTTATTTGTTTTGAAAATCAGCAGAACTTTTGAAGTATTGAAATACAGTTTCCGAAGAATTAGGTAGAGTGAATACAATTTACATTACATTTTGAAGCTGGAGATACCATTGACTGTTCGCATTCGCAACAATAATACATACACAAGAGAGTTAAAAACACTGCCAATTTATGACCTGGCGAGTTCCTCATTAATACTATATTATCTTGTCTATATTTAAGGCATTTTTCAATAGATTCGTTCCGTATGCATCGGATTTTTTACCATCAATTAATTTAAAGAGAAGACAGGAAGTAAATATATTGTTTTTAGTATTTATTTACTTCCTCTATTCTCTTTATAAATATACTTGCCTTCTTCAATCTTCATTTATAGCTACGCACGCATAGGTACGAGCACGACATTAAGTAAGTGCTATATAGTATCTTAGTTTTCTTTCTTGTATAACGTTGAAACTGTTTACACTAGCACTGGCGCTATATCCCCTACTGTGTTTCCTTTGGTATAGATACGCAAGAATGTTCATGTAATTGTAACAATTTCGTTACACTTTTCAAATTATACGTACATAATTATAATTTTATTATACTATTTATAATATGATAAAAATAACTCTAATAAAAAATTATTCTAAATTTATTAACCCAATGCCTAAATACCATCAGAATAGATTTTTAATAAATTTAAATAAATTATTAAAACGTTCATAGTGACTCCGGCTACCGCCGGTAAACTTTTATAATTAATTTAATAATTTTTATATTTCTGTATATTTTCACAACGCTATTAAATTAACTATTTTGCATTTAAAATTATTTTATTTTCTGATGCTAAACTCATTTTTAGATATTATACAAAAGAGGAAAATCAAATTATTCATTTTGGATAGTGAATAATAGAATTATACTTAATTAATATTTCGAATTATGATTTTAATGGAAAATATATCATAAAATTTTCAAATTAATTTTATCCATGATACAACAAAATTTTCAATCAAACAAATCTCTTTTATATACTTATATATATAATAATAATTATATATATAATTATAATTTAATTAAATTTTATTTTTGATCTATATGGATGGTTAAAATTTATCTCTATATATTTTGTTAATTAATTTACCATTTAAAGTTTTATTTTCCATAAATAATTTATATAACTATAAGAGATGGGAGAATAATAATAATGCGTGGTCGTTCGCTATGATATTTATAGGCTAATATGGTTTTCATGGTTAACCATTTATGTTATGGAACATTGCATTTTTATTATACGATGATCTTTTGCAATATATATTTATAATTTGCCTGTTTTGGGTATATTGAAACAAGGAATATAAATTATAAGTAAACCTTGTAATGAAAATTACAATAATGAAAAAAAGGATTACTTTTTCTGGGGATTAACCATGTCACATTGAAGATGCATTGTCTTCTAACAGAGGAATAAACCTAGTGTAAAATTACAATGGTATAGAATTATTTTTCTAATCACTTATAAGGAAAAATAAACAGATATGGGACTTCAAGCTTTAATAATTCTAGGGAGAGAAAATAGGGTCACGTTATCCTGAATCCCAATGCCTACATGACCAATGTCCACATGGCACATTCGAAAGTAACGAGGAAACAGAAGTTTTGCCGGAAGAAAGAGGTAGCAGTAACATCAATAGACCAGAAGCATTATGTGGGGTTTTATGGTGATACTTCAAAACGACAGACTGTCCACTATCAAGAATTACACTGAAACATGCGTGAAGGGCAGAGTTATTCATACCTAGACCATTATAAAAGCGAGGTACAGAACTCGTTCAAATGAAATGGGAAAAAACCAGAACAATGGTAGGCTTCCTTACAATTCACTAGAATATTAAAGAGCAACTATACAAACATTTGAAATATCAGCGGACCAAGTTTATAGGTTCTCTAACATGAAGGCGAAACGGCGGAATATATACTACGTAACTGTGAGGCGTAGATGTCATTATCGCTCGTTTCGAAAAATGGCGCCCCTACTGAAAAACGGTGGTCAATGACTTATAACCAGAAGGAATATCCATACCATGATAAGTCATATGGCTGCAATGACAGTGATTAGGACTTTCTCTTGCCCACCCCAGACTAATAACTAATTATCTAAGGATTAGACGTTAAACTCGGAGTTTTTTTTAGGAATGTGTACTAAATTTCACATGTCTTAAGATTTGAAGATTACATTTTATATAATTCGAAATTTTTACATAGTTCTCAAATTTAATTGGCAATTTTTTAAAATTGATCTCAATTTTTATTTAGCAATATAATATCAAACTATTTAAGCGGCGAAAGATTTTTATTATGATCTCATAAGCATAGACAATACTAAAAGGGTTAAATAAGATATTTATCAATTAATAAATCGTACTATAGTACGAAATGGTTGGAATGGTTTCAATTCGTTATAAGTCTGTTTTCGCTAATACTCCGCATCTATTTTTTTAGAAACTGCAAACCAACACTGCTCAATAAATAAAGGTCTGTAATTGATACTCCTCTATTTTAGTCTCTGAATCCTAAGCAAGACACCATTATTATTTTACAAAGAGTGAAATAAACTCTTCTTTATACTTGCGATGATAATCACGCGATGATAATGTCAACTGACATTAACTTGTATGCCACACACCCGCACCGACCACATTAGAAAAATCAAGAGGCATCAGCATTATTGATTTTTAAATACATTTTAAATAACTACATTTTTCATATTAATTGTAAAGTTTGCTACATAAAAGTTATGCGTTTTTTTATAGTTTAATAACAATAATTGAATATGGTTTTTAAATTTATAAATATTAATGTAATTCATGTTAGTTTGTTGTATAAGGTTTTTCTTAAAACTATTAACTTAATAATACTATTTTAAGTTTTATTTTAAATAATTTACTGAAGTTCCGTAAAACTGAAAAAACAAATTCAATCAATATTATATTTTCACTTTTCGAACGCCGAAAGAAGAAAAGTATACTTATTGTTTTACTCAGGTAACATGTACCCATAATTTTTTCGACATATTCTCATACTTTGATAACCCAAGAAACCAAGAAACAATTTTTAGTTGCTTGTAATACATATGTCTGTGAATACTGTAGCGTACACAAAGCAATAATAACTTACTACCCTTGCAAGAAACTTTTTAAAACTGGGTTTAATACCACATACCGTAGTAAAAGTATTGGCTATGAGTTTAGTTGATAGATTCGGAATGAAACACAATTTTTCGGAATGAAACACAACCAACAAAGGTAAATTTTGGTATAGTAAACTTACACCTCAGAAAATTTAACTGAATCAACACTAAATTGCAATCAACACTAAAATTTTTATTTGATTGCAATAATAGAGACATGAACTTGCGCTTAGACACAAAAGTATGACAAATATTAGGAAAATTTTGATTTCACTTTTTTGGAATTGCAATTGCTGCACAATTTTCATGTTTATTCAAAAAAAGATACGATGTAAAAGTGAATTATAGAGAATAGTTTTCCTACTACAAAGTACATTTCGACGTGCTCAAATCTTTTATCTTAGAAAATTTGAATCGATTTATTTTTAGCGATCTGTTTTCTTTATTACCAAAATATAACTACACTAATCTAACTTTTTCCATCACAAACCACGAAGGATTACTTTATAGAATATTGAAACAAAATTGTTGAATACTGATAAATGTTCTTATTAAATTTTGCAATTTACGTTTGGTAGATAATTTCAGCTAAATGTCTGCCTCTGTTATCCTGACAAATGCAGGCTCTTTTTACAACACTTTTCGTAACAGTTTTACCGGTATACAATTTATCGCTAAAACTGGTTTCTATAGTGTCTTGGTATAAACCTAGCTCTTAAGATATTCTCACAAAAAGAAACCCGGCTTTATTAAATCCGGTTACCGTGAAAGCCAATTTCCTGTGATAATTTATCGTGGAAATATATCTGGCAGTAATTCCATTGTTATTTTGGCTATATGTGAAGTTGCATCGTCTTGTTGGAAGCACGTGTTAACCAATCCCAAAAGCATCCTGACGTAAAAAAGTTATCAATGATGTTACTATAATATTCCCCACTTACAGTTATCGTAACTCTACATTCATCATTAAAAAAGTAACCGCTACTGACTCCTCCGGACCACATAGCGCATATACCATACTGTCCACTTTTTATGAATAATTGCCCAAAACCGACTATTTTGTTTGTTAACGTAAAATGAATGGAACATTATTTCTACAAGTTATTTTCTATAGTCGTAACAATAATTTATTGATGATTGATTTTGATTAAATGTTTATACGATTAAAATTCGTTGATTAATCAAATATTCGATTAACCAACGTGTATTAATCGTATAATAAATTTTCCACCTTTATACTTCACGAACTGTCAAAAATCATTTTTACCAAAATGGCGACCAAACAAAGTAGAGAACTATACCGTGACAACCTGTATAAATCCATCCATGAATTAAAACTTCTAAAAGTTAAATTACTTAAATTGAAAAATTATCATATCACAGAAATCTTCAATTTTCAAATTTAGTTGTCTTTTTTTTTTAGTATTTGTTCCGCTAAAATTTCATTAATAGTTAATTTTCTATTATTGATTCAAGTTAAATTGATTTTAATAATAAATGATTGATGTTTCTAACAATTTAATTAAATTTTTCAATAGAAATATTTATTTATTATTAATTTTATTTTCAATAGAAATTGAAGTTTTTAAATATATAAATATTTTATGAAAATATTTACGAAAATTGCAAAATTTCAATAAAAAAAAATATGTCACAATATTCAATACAATGTTAATGATTTAATGAAAATATCTAGAACTCTTGTACTGACCCTAATGAATATCGATTATTTATATTTTGAATATGAGTATACATAATACAAAGTATATAGATGAAATCCACAAAAGTGCTAATATTGTTTCTCATTAAATTCCCTTGATACTAAAAAAAAAATATTTATAGTTGACCACCTCACCAAACATGTTGTATACATTGTATCAACTTTCTATAACAATTAAAGTGTATATGTATAAATAATGGTTTGGGGTCTGTTGAAAGTGTACTTCAGTTAAAGAATTTTTTTTAAATTTAATTAAGAGTGAAATATTTAAAAATGACAAAGTTGAATAAAAATTGTGGCTTCATGAAGAAATATGTGAATATATTAAAACTTTTAACCCACTCTATTCAACGTCATATCAAATATTGTACAAGTTGAAATTAAGCTGATTCCTTCCAGAAATACCATGGAGGGAATCAATAAAGTTTCACGATCAAAGCATTGTTTTTTCAGGAAAGGTTCAGGAAAGAGTGCAAGCTAAAGTTATTTCATAGGAGGCCATATTACGTGACGTCAATCAAACATTTATCTAAGTGCTTGAATCAAATGTTTCCAAATCTAGCCTTACAACAAAGTTTAAAAAAAACGTTTTAATTGCAACATATTAAGAGACAATCAGCAAGATCACAAGTTGGTTAGATAACATTCCGGAAAAGACATCGAACCTCGTATACTTTTAAATTAAAATATCCTGTACCTGTATAGCATCTCCTATGGCATTGCCCTGCAGTGCAACAACGGAGATTAAGGCACTTAGATTGTTATTTTCTAAATAACCTTTAGAGGCGAGTGAAAAGAAACCTGCCGACCTGATCGCGTTCATTAAGGAGATGGGATGGGTTGATGAGATATAGGAAACTTTCAGCCCTCGACTGATGGGGTGTACAACGGAGCAAATTTGAAGCTTCAGCGCGTGAGGCTTCAGACTTTCGGATCCTCCTCCTTACAAACCAACCAACCAAATTTGCAAAATTTGCCAAATATGCTATGCTTGCGCAACTATGGCTCATATCAAATAAAATAGTTAAGAACTTTATTTCGTAAAAATCAGCATAACAAATACCAAGAGTGCTATTATTTATTTCTGTACGCAGGAGATATCTAAGACTCATTATTGTTGAGTTTACGAATTTTCCAGAGTTCACGATTGTATATATTTATAGAAATATAAATGTTAACAGAAACAGACTAAAAATCAGTAGGAAATTATCAATTATCAGAAGTATATATCGGCAGAATCAATAAAAAATGTCTGGATTCAGTACGAGCTATTTTATAATAATTAAAGGATACGTTATAATGAATATACATAATTACCAGACTCCAATAACATGAATGATTATTTCGTTTCTGTGAAATAAAAATGTGCTTCTTTATTCGCTTACAAGCTCTAAAAGAGTTAATTTTTGTCAAAAATATTATGTACTTAAAAATCTGCTGAAATATCCCTTTCATAGTTATACTTACCTCAGAGAACCTATTCAAATAATGATCAAAAAATTCATTTATTAAATCTAAAAAAAAAACATTGTTAGAAAAAATTTTCATGCAAGACCACAAAATGTTATTAAAACTGAAATTTAATTAAATTTAATAAAAATCGGGTATGGAACGATAACAATTTTGTGCCATTATTATTATATATTTTTATACAATGTAAAATCCTTTGTACAATACATAAATATTATTCTCGGAAATTTTAAGGATATTTTTTTTTTTAATTTTAAATAAATTTCTTGTCTTCCACTACTACACGCCCATCATCAACATTTTTGTTAAATCAAATTTTCAATTATTTATAACATTTTAATACATAATAAATTTAAATTACTTTGATGAAAGAAAAGTTTATATTATCGCATGGATTTAATTTAACTTAATCCTTAATCATTAATTTGCAACTTTAAGCTTTCATTAAACGAAAACATGGCGGGGTAGAGAAAACGAAGAAATAACAGAATCAGCTAAACTTTTCTAAACAAACACAAAAAAATATGAAAACTTTACCATTAATTTCAACTTAAATATTAGCTTTTCACGAAAATAAAAAAGGATAATTGTGCAAAGTGAGCACAAGGAAATGAAAAAAAAGGATTATTTAAATCCTTTTCTAATAATATATACAAACAATGTGAACATTTATATATATTATAGATATTAAATGAATATATATAGGGTGTCTGTCCGCTTGGTATGGTTATCCTTTAAAGGATGATTCGTTGGTTAATTTCACAATAAAAGGGTTGTTTATTTGGAACATAGGCTAATCTACAAGTTTTTCCTTCCGATAACTTCAAACGTTAGGCAATTGATTATCGTTTATTTGAGTAAAAACGATATTTCGCCCCGTGTTGCCAAACTTACTAGATTTGTATGTATGTATATCTAAAAAAAATGAAAATGCATTCCGTTTATTAATTATATTATTTACACAATTTTTAGCTAGACTTTAAGGTTACCCTTTAATTGAAAAGAGCACCAAAAGAAAAAAATAATACAATTTTCGTCTACAGTTTGTATTGTCGAGAACACTGATACATATGTCGTGGAGTGTACCCAGATTTGCAGAATTATTTATTTATTGCAGTAATTTTAGTTTTTTTAAAACGATTTAAATATTTGAACATAAATTCACCTCTCAAACAAACACGATGCGACGAACGCAAGGGAGACGGATTCAAATGTCGAAAAAAAAGTTTTAAATGTATAGGAATATATGAAAGCGAGCAAAGTCACGACGGACGCAACTCGTAAAAGTAAAAGTGAATAGATTTCAACTTTCGACGGACGCGACGGATAGAAAATAGGTACTTCTAAATCAAATAAATGTATTTGACACTTAAAAAAAAATTTGAGTGAAGTATAAGTGTGAAAAAGTGTGGAAAATTATTAATTATTTCAGCCAACTAATGTAAATAGTTTTGTTTACAAAAAAATATTGGTTTTAAACTGTAATTTAAAAATATGTCGTCCGTCTCAACTGTCAAGATTGCTCTAACGAAAAATCGTATATGTTTCTTGTCCGTCGCGTGTTTATTGTTAGTCGAGCTTGTTTGAACCATAAGTTTGTTTGAGTTTGATAAAAATATTTATCTTGACTCTCCATCAGAGTCGACATTACCAGTTTTTATACGCAATCCATTTGAAAGGGGCCTGGAGTTTGGACACATCACAACTGCTATTAATATAAAGGAAGAAGATTTTTTTGAAATCTGAAATAATCGAAAGAAATTTAATTTTGATGAACTAAGCATAATTTTTGGATAGCGATATCAAAAGAATTTGGAGCTTTGTCAAAAAAGTTATGATTGTGCTTAATGCACTTTTCCAGTTTTTTTTTTGTCTGAGTTTTTAGGCTCTCAATGCTATAAAGTTCAAAAAATGAGAAACATTTCTATCCGTTGAAAAGTATTAAGGGTGTCCTTATCAAAGATGCGACCAGGTATAAAAAAAATTCCTACCCCACATTAAATATTAGCATGAATAATGTGTTGAAATCAATGGAGAAACACTGTATCAAATGAGGGTATAATGTGGAGAATCAAATTATGAAATTAATAAATATTTTGCTAAGGCAGACACCCTGTATATATATAATATATGTTTGTATATATTGTATATTATGTAAATGAAGTGGTAAACCTTTTAAAGTTTTCAAAATTCGAGAAATTTGCGAATCATTTGTATGCAATTTTTCTGCATTATTTGCAAAAATATATAAATATATTCCAGATTTCTAGATTATTTAAATTTGTTAAGCATAAAGTAACTTATGCTTAACAAATTTAAATAAATTTTCTTTTTAATTGCTTTTTAATTAGTTTCTATTTTTGTTTTGTGCGTTTTATATTTATTTTATATTGCTTTAAGATAAACTTTTCAAAAATATCTTGGCGATAACTTTAAAATTAATTTATATTTATTTTATATAAATTAATTGATTTAATTGAAAATTATGGTCAATTATTCAATTAATTTAATGAATTCGAAAGTACAAAATCTTGCAAAACTATTCATTTAAAACTTTTCATACATTAATGCTGTGTTAAGAAAGTTAAGCTTGAAAACATTAAAAAATATTATCTAAATTTTTTTTAAAAAATTTAAAAAGTACTTTATTTTCAGTTGTATGGACACAGAAGTTTAAATTTCCTAACTTCTATTAAGTCAGCCTGTAGTAAAGTTTCATTGAGTATATCTATAGAAATTGAGTTATTTACTTTTTATTCATCATATTACTGATGTAGTTATATTTAATTAGAATTTATGGACCCTCGGAAATAACATTGTTGGGTGAAACACTCCGAGACCACTGCTTTCACATAAGCACAATATATCTGTTAGCAGGTTCGTCAGTAAATCCAATGCATCTTTAAACCTTAACATTCGCATATATTGTCGGTATATAATTTTGTCAAATAATTAACCTTTTGCAATGAAAATTAATCATCTACATAAGTTATATAACCGAAAATTGAAATACATAGAAGAACTCTGTACAAAAGTACAACTCTGTTTCCAAATGGCGGTAAGAAGCAGGAAAATTATAATAAAATTCTATAGTTAATATCCTTTCAATTTCAACAAATTTCGTGGTCCCTCACATTTAATGGCATATAATCTCGTCTTGTCGGGAAAACAAAAATATAATTTTCAAACGGGTTAAGAAAATATCTTATTATCCGCGAAAAGGATATGCAGATACATATTTTTTGTCTGTCTACATTTTGCCAAATTCTTATATACAATTTTTATTTATATATTTCCTAAATCTGTACTTAATTTATTTTGTCTACATTTTATCCTTATCAATATTTACCTACTTTTTTCCCATTCCAGAAATTAATTTGAAATTTAATAAGAGCTTTCATATGCCATATTTATCGCAGACATTTCATTACAGATTATATTACCGGAAATAAGTCATTATTACCGGAACAATGTTAAATTACCAAAAAAAAAATGTAATTCCAGACAAATATATAAAAAGTACCTAGTACTTCAACAAATTCAAACAATAAATTATTCAAAATTTGAATATTTGTTGGTATAATTATAAATTTATGCAATTCATTGGATTTTATATTATTAGTGCTACTTATATACAAGTTACAAGTGGATTAAATAAGTTAGAATTATGAATTTTGGATTGTTAGTTAATAATTACAATTTCTGTATACCAGCAACGAATAATTTTAATATAAATATATATGGAACTAAAGTAAAACTATAATCTTGAACTGATAACTTCTGCCAATAAATTTAACAAAAATTCAAATTTTGTGAAAATAAATCACGAATTTACAATTTTACGTAAACATTGAACAGCAACGAACGAAAGCTTATTTCTTTCTTAATTAGTATTTTTAAAAAATGATCATATAACAATTGAATTTCTGCGAGAATTGATCGCCATAATCACAACGGTCCTTGCCAGAAGAATATATTGTGCAATGTTGTAGAGTTATTATTAATGTTAGCTAAACTCTGTCCAAACTGATTATATTTTCTAATCTTTATCAGAAAAAACGAAAATATGAAAATTCAACTTTATAGTGAATATAAATTGCAGAAATTTAGGGTTATTTCTGCGGGTTCATAAATTCTAATTACATATGAATTCTAATTACTCAATGAAATTTTATAGAAGGCTGAGTTTATAGAAGTTAAGAAATTTAAACTTTGTACGATGGCTTCTGTGTCCATACAACTGAGAATTACCTTTTTTCACTAGGAACCAGGAAAGTTCGCCATTTTGGCAAAATTAATTTTGACACTTCATATTTTAATCAATCACCAATTATTGGGACAAGCCATTTACATTTAATAAACAAAATAGTCGGTTCTGAGCAATAGAAAATGCTCAAATTATTCATCAACATTAGACAGTGTGGTGCGCTATGTGGTCCGGAGGAATCGTTTTGGATTGGCGGTACTCTTGTTTTTAGCTCTTCTTCTGTCGTTATCATCTCTTTTTTGTCTTCTATATCAACATTATTAAAGTAACATATTCTTGAGGTTCTTGAATTTATTTAATAATACTAATTCAAGAACTTCAATATCAAGTATATATCTCAGCTGTCATTGATATTTTCGTATATGCAAATTAAAATATTCTGCTTATTGCAAAAAGACTAAATTCAATTAAATCGACGAATACCGGATTGTTAGTTTAGATTCTTATACTAAATCCAGTTTACATTTTTAATAAAAGCCTAACTCAGATATGCCTAAGCTACATTACACTACAATTTATTTAGTTCCTATATTAAGTGGCGCTGAGTAGTACTATTACTACCCATGACCGTGGCCATCAGCATATACACTTTAATTGTGAAAGTAATTTGCAAAAATGTAAATATTATTTTAAACTACAATAATTTCTAGTGTGTAGTGGTTTAAAATCAATAGCTCGCAGGATATAAGATTGACATCGCAGGATATAAAGTTTAATTATTATATGTCTGTTATTTATAATTATATGTAAATCACTATTACATCAATTTTTGTGTTGACAGTTTTTCATAAAATAAAATAATGCTTCAACAAAACAATTTAATTAAACATAATGTTGACATTTAAATGAAGTGATTATTATTGTTAGTTTTGTGAACCTAATACCTAAAATTATAATTAATTTTATTTACATATCAAATAATAATATTTAATTACAAAATATGTTAATATATAAATATAAATATATTTGTATTTTGAAAGTGTCCTTTTACCATTAATTTTATAAATTCAAATATTCAATTAAGTGAAAAATTATATTCTTTTTTTTTTTAATTTACTAAATTAGTAAAATCAATCGAAATTTTATATATACAGGGGCGCATCATTTATAGGGGGCGATGTGGCACACAAGTGGTCGAATTATATGATTGGCCAAAATGTATAAAAACGAAAAAAATATTTTTTGTTAGGTACTGTTTTTCTTGATCTTTTATTAAATGGTACGTAAAACCGCTGGATTTAACGTTCCTCATAAACAAATTTAGACAAGTTTAATTTGTTTTATAAATATATAAATGTCGCACGACGTTAATTCGTATTCAATTTCAATATGAAACTATACATCGCCCTTACTATCGTATAATCCTGAGGTCTAGTTACATTAAATTAATTCGGAACTATGGTGATAAGAAACAAAATCGAATTAACCTTTTAAAATTGAATTAATATTAATTCATAATTTGAATAACTAATGTCGCGCATGAAAATTCCTCAAGTTCGGGGGTATTAGTTCATGCTGTATTAACTTAAAGAGCGGTCCGTCATACATATGCTTATAATTATAATAATTATAATTATTCAACCCAAAATTGATCGATATTAAGATTCTACTCTGAAACTTGATCTAAAATACCGAATATTTTCATTTGAAAAAAAATTTGATTGATTATTTGATTCTATGAGTGTTCGCCACCGCATGTGAAATAAATGAAAATTAATTTACCAACGCTTAGATTTATCCCAAATAATCAATTTTATAGAAATTTTGTGTGACAGTAATTTCTACACAATTAAAAGGACGGCAGAATAAAAAGGGGTCCAATATGCACGCGGCACCACTGTTTATATATATTTTTGTACATACTAACCTCAAATAAAACATTGAAGTAAAACATGACAGATATTAGAATTGTATATTTTATTAATTTACTGTTTATTTTGCATTTATATCAAAATATATTTTATGATGTTTTTTTTTTTTGTTTATATAATTTTTAACACGCAAACACAGTTACACATACGGCGTTACAGGTAGTTTTATTTTAACTTTAACGCAATATCTATTTTTTTTTTTTTTTATGTTAAGGTAAAAGTTAAGGTTAAAAATTTCATTTAATGATATAGTTTGACGGATAACCTGTTATTTTAGTCAGCCAAAGAAGCTATTATAAATTTACTTTAATAGTTTGTTATTTATATATTTAGAAATAATAATTATGTTTTAGACAAATACCTTTAATAATTTTATTTGTCTTTTTTGTTATATTTATTTAAACAATTATTGTTAAGGTTAAAGAATGTTGTAATTATAATACTATTAAAAATTACTTTATGAAATACTATAATTATATAGAATATTTAGAAAGGTGCGGTATTTAATAAAAAAGCATATATATTTATAAATTATTAAGGTTATTTTTCAGGTAAAGTTATATCAGCCCGGCTATATATTTGTTTAAACCTATTAAAGATAGAAAAAAAGACTAATAAATCATTTAGGCGATTTGAAGCTTCAATTTGACGATTTGAAGCTTCAAAATCTAAAACATGTAGGTACTAATAAATAGTTTTCATGCAAAATAGCCCAGACTAAAAAGGCTCTAACTAAAAATCAAATTAAAATGTATAAATCAACGAAAATTGACAAAAACTAAAAATGTAAACAATTTTCTTATAGCAAAACTTTTAGTCCACATATAATTTCTAGACAACATTTTCAAATTTCATAATTTTATTTTCTTGTATCTTAGGTAAATTTTAAAGAACGTTCCCTTGTAAAGAACACGAACTCAATTTATTATAGTTTCACTGTAAAGTCCTCAACTCAAGCTTTATAAGTCTATTCTCTTTCAAGGATTCAGCTTTCTTTAATAAACAGTCTAAGGAAAAGGTTTCTTCATTTAAAAAATTTAATAAATTACAGAACCGTCCGTCTTTTTATATGTTTCAAGAATGTTATCTGCAGATAGTCCGCATTATCCGCATTATCTCAATATCAATGGAATATATGTACAATGAGTACAATTGTTATATCCGACCATAATTAGTAGAAGAATATTGCCTTTTTCTATTGCCTATAATCCCCAATCAATCATAGACAGATAACCCTCATCGATTTAATATCTTATAGCTATATAGCAATTATGTATTAGCATGGACTATACCATGAATCCTAAAACATTGTGTGATGTGAGTGTTAAAATATTAGTTCATTTAAAAATTTCACTAAAGGATTTGAAATACACTAAAGGATTTGAAATTCATCTAACCAATAGACGTAGAAGTTGGTTAGATAAAACGCGACAATTACAAATTTTGTGGTTCTAAGTTCTAACTCTCATCGTGAATCTTTAGCTTTTAAATTTTAACTTTTTACCTACTTTCTATTAATAGTAATTTTCAGAGGATGAAGAGGTTATGAAGATGAATGGATCATTGACCCTGTCTCATGGATCTGCTTCCTAAATGTCTTGATGTGTACCTTATGTACGGTTATGAGACAGCCCAATTTTATAATTCGACCGAAGATCGGTTACAGTGTGTGGATTTAGTCAATATCAGAGATGTGTAACCATACAAGAAGTTTTGAGGATTAAATGAGTTTAATTTTGGTCTAAGTGTATGCATAATTCACGGATTATACGCTCCGCACTATAATCCTCTGATCTCTGTTTCTTCATTTCTACGAAACTAATTCCTTAAAATGCTATATTTAAAATTATACTGTTTTTCAACACAGACAAAAAATTTTACTGATTATGTGTTTGACAACATCGCCTTTTTTTTAAAGAAAAAAACATAACCATTAAAAAAACATAACTATATAAATACTTATAAATAAATCCCTCTTTTCAACCACCACTAATTATTTTGATTTACATCCCTATAAAAATTATTGACATATTCCCGAGGAAAAATCCCCCAAAAAAAGATAACATTATATAGAAAAGAAAATCGATTGTCATTTAGATCATTACAAGAAACTTTATTTGCACATAATCATAAATGTAAACATACTAAAAGCATATGTAAAAAAATAAAAAAAAATATTTATGCAAATAACAT
The DNA here is from genome assembly GCA_963920725.1 of Rhamphomyia laevipes. Taxonomy (NCBI): domain Eukaryota; kingdom Metazoa; phylum Arthropoda; class Insecta; order Diptera; family Empididae; genus Rhamphomyia; species Rhamphomyia laevipes. The sequence continues at coordinate 122,196,687 of OY987255.1, read as the reverse complement.
ACTGACTCTATATAAGTATGACAAACAAATAAATATTTATTATTAGTAAATTGGTTTATCAATAATTTTAATAGTAAATCAACCAAAATTATGGTTAAATAGCATATGAAAAATACATAAATTTTTATTTTTTTTTATTTTATACATTTAATATCATGTTACAAATATGTTTCAAGATACATACAAACATTTATATATTATATATTTTTATATAGCAGAAAATTTTCCTATATTAATTGTTTTCCGGCTACAACAAATATTGCAGAATACTTCTAAACCTCAAACACTTTATTTAACTTAACACCCCGACCCAATCCATTTACAAAAAATTTTATTATTAAACAATTTAGTAAAAATATTTTTATATTATATTATGTAATAATATTTTCCTTCTGTATAAAGAGTACAATTATAATTTTTTTTTACGTATATCCTTGTAAATTATAATTCTAAAGTGGTTAAATGATTTCATAATTTTTCATATTATAATGAGAGTTTATTACATAATAATATACATAAATATTATCTTCATATACTAAAGAAGTTATTAAGGTTGAATAAATACGTTAATTAATATTAGGTGGGATATAATACACATACGTATACCTTAGCATTAATAATTGAAACCCTAAGATTTTATATATACTTGGTTTTTTTTTAGAAGGATATAATATTAAATATCAAAATCTAAGTAGTAAAAAAATATTTTTTTTATAAAAAAAACAAAAGTTTTGTTGATAGCTCCTTCTAAAGGACTCTGTTCTGCGTAGTTTCTATTCAATTTTTAAGACCGTTTAGCATCCTTACGGTCGGTTCAACACCTCTTTTCCACCGAATCTTTTGTTTTCTTCTTCTCTGTCTACTTTCATGTTTAGAGTCAAAACTAATTTTATATTTAGTTTTGGGTCCTTATTTACTTGAATCTTGCTATACCTTTAATATAATTAGGTTGACTAGAAGGATGTGTTACTTTAGGCTGAATTGATAATACAGCACTAAGAATTTCGATGGATTTATTTAATTCCTTTGTAAAGTCATAAGTACACTCATAGGTTAAGTTCCATTACTCTATTCTCTTTCAAAGATTCAGCTTTCATTAATGAAAACCTTATCTTTCATATATGTAATCCTGCGATTTGTCGAATGTTTTAATTCTGATGCCGTAAAACGTTTAACTTATACAGAATTGCCTGCCAGTTTGATTGATAAAATAAAAAAACATCGGCAAATCGAATAGAAATGAAATTAATAAACATATTTTTTGTTAATTTTTTTTTGAAGAATATACTTTTAAAAAATTCTTTAAATTGTAGACCCTACGAGTATATAAGATACGTGCTTATAGCTCATATTTTGATTTAATACTCCATTGAGCAATTTACACATCAAGTTAAAGACAAAAAAAAAAGAAACTATATAGAACTGTAAAGAAGTGTATATAGTAGAACGCCATATATAATTTTAAAGGTTTTTATAGGTTATTTTTCGTTACATGTTCCTTGTTCATATTCTATACAAATGTTAAATCGCGGAAGTTAGTAATATGTTTAATTTTACATTTGGGAAATTGTGGTAAATTATTTTAAATTATCTCTGTTTTTATTACGATTGTAAGTTTATGCAAAAATATATATTATAATTATTATATATTACAGGGTGTAATAAATATTATTCCTATTAATAATTTAATTTAAATATTCGTAAAACAATTTTAAAAAAAAAACTTATTAGTGTTTACTTGTTACTGGACATTGTGACAATACGTCTTTTATGTTTAGCTATTTATTAACTAAATCTTCGGATATTTAAGCATATCTGGAAGGAAGATATACAGCACTGAATTTAAGCCAATATCTTCGTCTTATTAATGAGGAAGATTTTACTAAAAGTATTTCGGAAAGAATTGATGTTTGTAGAATTTTTGTACTATTATTGTCCCATTATAATGCAATCAAGCAGCTATACCTTGTAATTGTTTTGGTTTAAACTTCCTTTTTCATTACCGAATTGTGCGAGCAACCCGTCAAAAAGTTCATTCGATAGACCGGATTGATCAATCAACTACCTCGACATATTTTGTATATGAAAGCACCTAATTTTGTCCTAAATTAGTAATTCTTATGTAAACTAAACTATGTAAACTACGGCTTCTTGACCAATTAAATCAGCTACTGCCGAAAACACACTCTTTCCACATGACAATTACTTGTTCACCAAGTACAAAATATATTTTTTCAGTGAATAAAATTGTTATTTAAAATTCATTGATAAATTTTGTAAAAGATTAGTGGCAGCTGGTGACAATACAAAAGGATATTGTAAAAGTGTTATGGGTCGTAGTTGTACCGTTCTACACTATCATGACTTAAATTCCAACACCAGAATCAAGTATATTCGCTCTAAGTTGACTAAGAGCTTTAAATGAGTACAAGTAATAAAATTTACAAAATGCAATCGCGATTTTAAGACTAGGAAAAAATGCTAAGGGTTAAAACGATTTACTGACAACAAATGTTTCACTAATAAAAGGCATTAGCTTGTTGGAATTATATATTTCTTCAGTATGATTCGGAATACATTTACAATTAGTAAGTTTAAATTTCAATAACAAGTCAGGAAACTTTCATGAGGAGGGAAAGAGGCTCGATTTAGGGCTGTAGTGCCATTACAAAGACCAAAGGCTAATATTTTTTATAGTTTCAATTCTGTAGAATATTCTGTCTAATCAAATATCAAATCTTTTTTACATATAATTTTAATTTTACTTGGAATTTTCATCGTTCCTCTGATTTATGTATTAATTTTAATGCACTCTGTATTTTATAGATTTTCCCTTTAACTTTCTTAATTTATTTACAGTATATTTTAACATATTTAGAAGAAAAAAAAATTATATACATATATATATATATATTATAAATATTCAAAGATTATTATAAACATTTCCAGTTGAAATATACCCTTGATAATATTTCAGTTTATGTTCAATGTCTTCTCTAGTTTTTATCAAATGAATGCTTATTAAAGTGTATATGATCCTATTTTTAAAATGTTTAATTATAATAAAACCAAGAATAAAGTTGTTACTATTTAGGAAGGAGGTAAAAACTTGTGTAATTTTCCTTTAAGAATTTTATAAAATAAACATATTTTAACAGAATATATTTTTGAATATTTCCTATATAGTTTTTTTGTGGGTATTTCTTATTTATTTAATTCATACATGCGCAGTTTTACAACATTAATATTAATAAATACATTTTTGTAAATAATTATTTTGGAATATAAATATTTGAACATAATATTTATATAGAACTTTTATAATATGTAAGAATATACTAAATAATTTTTGGTAAATGAATTAAATATTATACGTTTTCTAATTCAGTGTTTGACAGAAATCATTTATCTATCTGTTAAAAATAATGATCTAATCTCAACTAAATGAATTTTGAATGGCTTAGTAATTTATATATTTTTATACTATAATAATAAATATATGTATACAGTAAAGTAACAGAAGTTTATTAAGTTAAATGGTACTCCCCTTAATCAACACTGGTAAAAAATGATTTATCGTGACATATTCTTCGAAGCTTATGCTAACAATCTTGATAAATAAATTTTGTTGTTTTAAATATGGCAATAATTTAGCATTTTAAGATAAAATTTCATGATTAAAATCTATAAATAATAAATATATTCTTATTATTATTCAAATATTTTTGTAATTATCTAATTTTGACATTTCTTTGATATCTTCGATTATCATTTAAATCATTATGAATAATATTCAATGTATACTTGATTAATTCAGAAGGATAACAAAATATTGTTCCTCTCGCATGGATGCCTGCATAATCCTCTTTGTACTGCACTGCCCTTTGTACACGTTTTTATGGTAGTATTATCGATAATTTACTCTGAAATGGAGGTTGTCCAGTTTCATTGTGCCTGTCTCAATTAAATTAGAATTTTTTAATTTCCTATTACCTCAATTTAATAAACCAAACTTAAGAGGCTCGTAAATGTACAAATTTAGTATTTATTACTTAATAGCAAAAAGCATATAGAAAGAGATCAAAATTCCAACAAATAAAAACTATTTTTCAGTTACACATACTTCCATAAAATCAAAAAGTATTCAAGTATGTGCATTTTAAAAAGATTTATGGTCGTGGATTGTAGGATTATGAAATCTTTAGATTAAATTCCACAATAAAAACTTTTATATGAGTTTTCATCTCTTTCTATACATACTTTTTGTTAATAGCTAAGAAAATGTTAAGTATTACTAAAGTCATCTTAATATTACTAAAATGATCTTAAGCAATTAATATTTAAAAACTTTGGCAAAACTTTCAGGCTAACCTGTTTTGAATATAGTAAATAGTACATTAAGTCAAAGTTAAAATTTGTTCAAATTTGACGTACCTATTCATATATTTTTGTATGCAAAATAGGAATCGGTGCGATTGAAATCCAATCGGAACGAAATCGAAACTAAAACAAAATCTCAAGAGGAATGTTATTTGACAGTTTCAAAAAATAAAAACAAAAATATGTCAGTTGATTGGCTACTGTAGTAATCCAATCGAAACTGAACTGATCGTAACTATGTAGCCCAAGCTTTACTTATAATTGAAAATAATTCTTTAATAAACATTAAGGTGGTCAAATCTCGCACTAAAATAATCAAAAATTAATTTTCAAAATTGTTCATAGATATTATATCATTCAATATCCAATATTGCGGAGTTTTCTATATATTGAAGATTGTCTCTGGTTTTGTATTCCTAACTTTTATAATATCTTTGGTTATTCCTAATTAAGCTTACTTGATTTAACAATCAGGTCATCGAACAGTCTGCTATATTAGAGTGGTCTAAAGTTTAACTGAAATATATTAATTTATATTGAAGGTCTACTGTACTTGTGTATAAGCAATCCCATTATTGTAATGGCCTTAACAAATGTTTTATATTGAATATAATTATCTGCTTAATTAATTTTCCATATAATACATTATTTATTACAATACTGATGTATAGTATGAATAAATAATATTGAATATAGAATAGATTCTTTACATATATTTTTTCTACATAATTTTCCAAAATTTTACTTGCTAAATTTTTGGTAAAATAAATAATAAATATACGATAAAAAAAAAAAATATTTTTGTTTCAATCATTCAAACCCATAAATTTACGTAATTATACTTTGAAATTTAAACAATACTGAAGGAATTCGTATGCTTTACTTCACAAATAAAATATTTTTTTTTTTTTTTGTTTCTGAATAAATAAAAATATGCTAATATTATAATACATAATATAGCTCAAAGGTACTAGCTTGGGTATTATTATATGAATGATGTTTAGGTATTTGAGTGAAAAAAATAATATTCTTAAAGTGATATTACAAATAAATTATTATAAAATTTCAATGTACACGTCCAAAAATATAAATAAAATTTAGTTTTTACAAATGATATTAATTGTAAATTTATTATAAAGGATGAAATTAAATTTAAAGAAATCCATACGTACAGATCATTTTCTCTCCATGATACTTCAGCTTTTCTACAGACATTACCTTCTACAGAATTATTCACCAGATTGTAAGGTGGGGAACCCAACTCTTCCAGTTCATTACTCTCAACAATTTTATGTTGCTTATGACATTATCGCTTTGGGATGTATACTACTTATCGGAGGTCTCATGGTTTTCCACTGAAAATCTAATAAAATGTCCTGAACAAAATCCCATCCACCTGAACTGTTAAAGCTTAATATAAGTTATATATTATACTTGCGTCTTCAATGTTTGTACATTGATTCGAATGCAATTAAGAAGACGGTTAAATTACACGTAAAAATACTGGTGTCGGTGAGATACAATGATATTCTAATAGATAGGAGCTTTTAGAAAAATGTATACGTCGAATAATATCACAGACACTTATGCAAATCAGCAGTAAACCATCCGACTAAGAACCAAACTTATATAAAATATTACGTTGTGGCCTAGCCGAACACAATTTTTGTGGTTGTGTTGAATTGCCGTAGACTAGACGCAAACTTTGTGCATTGGAACAAACTTTGTCTTAAAACACTGTTTTAAGCTAGTGTTAAACGGTTAAACACATACTTAATTATTTCTGAAGATTAGATTACATTATATTTAGGTATGTGTGAGCCTAATGTGATGAACCCCCTGTCCTTTAAAAACGAATTCTTTCAAATAAGTACAATAATCTTTTCAATGGGATTGACGACAGTTCCATTGCGTCTATAAAGCCATGTCCAATGTGACGAAGTCTCGATCGAGCATTTATAACCAATTTCATCCCAGACTTCAAAGATTCGTCATAGCTTTTATCCAACCCAGTTAATTATTTTCTGTAGTTTTTAAATCTTTAAATCATTACGAGAACATTCCAATTCTATCGTACCCACAGAGATTACAACAATATTTGGAGACATATATAACTTCACTATTAAATTCTGCTTCTCTCGAGCTTGTGGATACTTTGGATATAAAGATATAATGTGTATTATATTGCCCATAATTATGTCAAAACTAGTATTGAATTGCCCATAATTATGTCAAAACTAGAATAATTTTATACACGGTACAGGGTTGTATATTTAAATTTATTGCTACAATAATATTATTCTTATATAAAGTACTGTCAATGTCAGCATTAATAGTAACACAATATACATAATAGTAGTTTCTATTTTTTTTTAACTCAATTTTATTCAACTATTCAATACTTCTTCGCACAAATAACCAATTCATTTTTTAACATCATAAAAATTATTTAATAATTAATTTATGTTTTTTAAAGTATATCAAATTCCCAAATATCCAAATAGATAGCTCGAGAGAAGCAATATAAAAATAAAATCTTTTGATATTGTCTAATTTTTATCGATAAATCGATGTATTTTCCGGAAAATTTTCTAATCGTTTCAAGAAATTACTTTCCTTCACAAAGGGAAAAACAAATGATTAAAAATACCATCAGTAAAATTTTCTTTTTTGTATAATAAATGTTTTGTACAATTAAGAATTTTCACTTAAATATAGAAAATTTATAATATTAGAAAACATGGAAATGTATAGATTTTTAGCTTCCTCCGGTTTAGCTTTATAGAATAATCAGTTATCCAGAACATAAACCAATAAATAAATTATTCATACATCAATAAGCACAGAGACAGGATATTTTTGAATCAATTTCCATAGTAATATTATATCTAATAAATCGGCTTGTAATATTTTAAATTTAAATTTTGCAATTTTAAAGAGCTTAAAAATTGTTTATTTATTTGAAGATTTTATTTATATATAGGGTGTCCCAAAAAATAATGTCAAGTCGAAGTAAGGATGTTTGGAACTTCAAGGTACATATATCAAAAGTTTGGGAGTTTTGATTTTTTTTCTGTATACCTCCTAGTTTGACGAATTTTTGTTATAGTGACATAACCAACTATGATGGACACTTTCAACTTAAGTAACGAATTGGGCAATTCGACGCAATAAAAAGAAATTCCATAGATTTTATCAACTCGTCAAAAAAATATAAACGAAATTTTAAAATTTTTAATTCCTCATAATGTTTGCTGACATTTTAAGAAAAAATTTCACTTAAACTTGCCTTTCTCGATACTGACTGCTATTCGTGCGTATATCGAGAGCGATCATCGAAAGTGAGACTTACATCTTATAGAAAAATAGCATACGCGTTACTTAGTGTAGTACTCTAAGCTACAGATGCACTAAAAATAATCGCCAGGAATTACTGACAGGAAGTGTATCGTTGAAATTATGCCAAAAGTGATTTTTTCAAAGAGTTCAATAAAAAGTTTCTGCATCTGACCTTGCGTGCTAAAAGTCAGGAGACCTTATAGATCAGACTTTGGTTCGCCATGACTATTTTTGGGGAACGTTTGGTTTAAATAATTTCTGACTTTCAAGGCATAGTAAAATGGGCAACCAGTTCGTTCCTTAAACTGAAATAAAAAATGAAACGTCTGTAGTTGGTCAACTCATAGCAATAATGCGTCGAACTGAAAAGTACATAGAAAAAAAATATAGCAACCAAACACCAAACTATCAAAAATCGCTCAATATCGGATGATGGATGATTTTTATATTTTATACTTTTTAGGACACCCTGTATATGGAAAATATATGAAAAAAAAATATTTTTTAGTTAAATTAGGTTTTTATTTAATTCGTAGAAATATAATAAAAAAAAACTTTATTTTTGATTTTTTTATGAATTTTTCAATAACTATAAAGAGTCTATTTTTGTTATGAAAAGTTTTTCATTATATATAAAAAGAAACTTCAAATTTTCCAGGAATATTATTGATATAATATAAATTTATTATGTATAAAGATTATTGGTGGATAAAAAAAATTATATAATTTTTATTAAATATTATAAAAGCAAAAACTGCTCACGTAATAGGGTACAGATAACTCGTAGCTATGTTAGTTAAATTTTTATAGGTAACATAAGTAATATACAGGATGGACACAAAATTGCTGATAAACGATATACCCCCTATTGGTGGTAGTATTTGAAGAAAACAAATATATGAGCACTTTCCTGGATTCGGCCCCCATTTCAAACTACAAACGCTAGTGTGACCTCTAAAAAATAAGTAATATCATGTTAGGGTTCACAACTTTTCAATGGGTCCACGGAAAAAACAAGTTTTGGTCCTCGCTGTATATAATCTTATAAATGCTTTACAAAAAAATATAATTTTATTAACAGTCTCTAATTCGGATACTTTTATACTTCTTTCAAATATTTAAATTCAAAAATTATATGTCGGGGTCTCACATCTCCCTTATTGACCTATTTCATATCAATTCACACATCAAGTTCCATTATTTCATCAAAAATTGTTGGTTAAATTATTCACAACAACAAAAAAATAGTCTAGGGCACCAGGTTCTAGCATATCGATTAATATCAGTCTATGATCTGTTTCAGCCAAAAAGTATAAAAAACGGATTATTTATTTTATCGCTTTCTATCCGCCAGAACTCTTCATATTTATTCAAGAACTACTCGTAAAAAAAAAAAATCTTCAAAAAATTCAATCATAAAATTTAATCATAAAAATTAAATTTATCATTTAATTTTTTTTAAAGATTTTTACAGGAAATTTTTTATAAGTTTTTTACGGGTAATCTTAATATCAAAATATATTTGAAATGTGTTAGTATTAGTAATCTAACCTAAACCTAAGAGGTGCTGTTTTATAGTAGTAACAGTAGTGGAAGTTTATATTACTATACCGAATGCAATATTAACAAATTGTTATTAATATATTCGGGATAAGAGTTTGGTGTGGTATGTAGAATGGATTTCGATTGGTGTAGCTTCGGAATAGCTTAAATGCATAAAAAAAATTTATCAGAGTTTTTGCATAGGAAATTTGAATTAATATACTAAAACATCAATCTTACATACTGCTACGTATGTAAGACAGCCTAATTCTATAATTAGTGATGTGCTACACTTGCATATCTTAGGAAAGTTTTCTTGGGATTTGAATTAAATTTTCTTCTCGCGGAAAAATATGTTTTATTTCAAATAATTCTAGCATAGAATTCATCAAAAAAAAATTGGTTCGTTTTTCAATAATCCAGGGTAATCCAACTTAGAGCATTAAATTGATTTTTCTGAACGGAACCTATTTAACAATTACAATACACAATATGGACGAAATTATTGCTAAAAATATAGAAAGACACCTCACAATAAATTTTAAATGGTTCAAATAATATTAAATGGTTCAAATGATGTAAGACTGACGACGGATGGAACGGACTTGATGCACATATAACATAGATAATATATACTTAAATAGATGGCCAACTCTCAAATATCTACAGCAGCGCCACTTAATTTTTTTTTGGAAGGCGAACTAAATTCATATTTCTCTTCTTTTTTTTTAAATTATAAATAAAAATAAATAATAGAAAATAATTTATATTAGATTTTTTATTTTATTGATTTTCCTTTTTATACAGCAATGTTTTTGATAATATTTGTATGCATTAATTGTATAACGTCGTCCGTTGGTGTCTGAATCCTCGAGGAACCGGAAAGTTTTCTGTTAAGGCTATAACAATAATTATTTATTAGAAGTTTTATAGAATAATTTAAAAATATAGAAATAGTGCTTTCTCCGTGTTCTTCACAAATATCTGAAAAAAAAAACTATTGAAAAAACAGATTTTTTTATAGACTCATGCAAATTATTTTGAAAACATAATTTTGATATTAATATTATTTTGAAAAAATCTATTGACTAAAAAAAATTATTGATAAATTGATTATAAAGATAGCACAACGATATATTAATATTGTGTTCCCTAGCTATTATGTATTTGTGCAATATTTTATCAGGCGAACTAAATATAAAAGTATTACAATGAACACAGTTTATAGACTGCTTTTGGAATTTTTTAATCACAAAGCCAGCTATATAAGCGGACAGATGTTTTTCCATTGTAATTTGTACTTGTGATAATGATGAAGATAATGATTTCGAAATTTTTCAATTTCTTAGGTTTTAGAAAGTTCAATGTTTTTTTTTTAAAAAAAAAAAGTTTAGTAAAGCAAATGCTGAATATATTAAAAAACAAAAAAGTACCTAGTAAATATTCATTTTCTTCACTAGGAATACAATTTATTTCCGCAACATCACCAACATCTTCATCATTTTCAATTAGTATATTTTTAAACAAAATCAAAAATCAAAATTATACTCATTTTTTAACATAAAAAAACATCATGGTACCTACCTGGAATATATAAAGTTTAATCTGGAAGTTCCAATAGAAAAACAATTTTCTTCAAAATGCATTCCGCAAACTCTTAAACTGTTATAAATTTTATCATCAGAAAAGCCTTGATTTATTATTTCTGGAATTATAGCTTTCCATTTGTTAAAAATTGTTAAATATTTTTTAGGATTTGTAAAGCGATGCTTCCTGGCACTTAAATTTTCACAATACGGAACACAGCAATTAATTCCAACCATTTTTATAGTAAATATTGTCTTTTAGGCACTTTTGCATTCTTTTATAAATTTTTTAAATTGAAATTCAGAAATATAAAGCAAAATAAAATACGACACGACACAAACGTTTTTAAATGTCAAATGTTCTCAACATAACCGCAAAATATAAAACGACACTAGCGCTGCAGGAATTGAAAGAGAAACTAATATTACTTTGTTCTAAGATTGCACCCCGTGACGTATAAGAAGCGCAATAAAAATTTCGATCAGGAAAAGTTTATCCGTCGTCTGTCGAAAATTTAAATCAATTGAAGTTATGCGTATTGCACCCGTCGTAATTTTGCGCACTTTCATTTATTTCAACTTTTATTTGATATTTATATCTGTCTCAGTTGCGTCCGTTGCGTCCGTTGAGTGGTAAATCTAATATTTCAGACAGTTCGCCGCTCGTGCCGTTGCAGTTGTCGGTTTTGAATGTCAAAAGACGCTGGTGACGTTGGTGACGACTTTGTGTAGATAGATTTGCATTGACTACGCATTGAACTGTCGTGAATCATAAAATTATAAACTCATTTAATTAAAAATCATTTATATAAAAGTATATTTGTTGAAAATAATATAATTATTTCTATTAATTCTTCAACAATTCCCATTTTTAAAAAATGATTTTTGATAAAAGTCATACAACAATTTTTATATCAATTAGACATTTGGAAACGGCAACCACTTCAAAAGTTGAAATCGATTGAACTTTCTTACGGCACGAGCGTCCACGCCGTCATGACGTCGGCGATTTTATCTGCTTTCATATATTTCTATATATTTGAAGTTATTAGTTTGACATTCCAAATCCAAACGGCGCAGACTTCTTCAACAGCGAGACTATTTCTGGGGTAAAAAAAAAATTGAATTTTTCTAAAAATGTTCATAGGCATAACTTCTGTCTTTGCTTGCAAGTACCTTTTATTTAAATTTTAAACTAAATTTATATAGAATATAAATAAATTTAAATAGTTTTGGAAATTTTTGTATATTCAGTTCTTACCGATTTTTAATTGAAAATAATCAAAAAAAAATTTATCTCTTTTTTATTTATGAAAATTATGATTTATGTATCTATGAAGTTACTCGTAATATGCATTTCAATTAAGAAACCAAAAAAATAATATTTGAACAATAAATGAACAAATAATCAATAAATCAAATTTTTATTTTATTTGTTTAAATATGATTGGTAAATTTGGTTGTTAACCTGCAGGAAAAGTTTGACTTTTTATATAATTTATTATATTTGGAAAAATTATGTAAATATTAAAATAAAAAAAATTATTTGCAAATAAACGAAGTCAGTCCGTTGCTAATTTTATACTGTACTCGTATTTATTTTATTATATTTACAATAAATTTGTATAATATATTAATAAAAATATAATGTACAAAGTAAATAATATCAATTACATCTTTAATAGTTAAAATGTTATTACATTAAACATTACGTGATCGCTTATAGAATTAATATTCAGGGATGAGTCATTTATAGTTGCAATGGGTGCATTGCACACAATTTGCCGAAACTAAGGGACGCTTGATAACGCTTTAATAACGCTTTATTTATTAGAAGCTTTTCTACACGAATTTAATTTTAATACATATAATTTATTAGTACACTTTATCATATTGTAAATTGGGTGAGCCGTGAGCGAAATAGCTACATTAAAAAATTAATTTTCCCAATATCGATTTAAATCTTCTGTTAAACTAATCAACCAATTTCACTATAATAAAGAATATTTGTTACTAGCTTTGCACACAGGTAGACTATGAATATATTTCAACGAGGCAGTACAGCTTACCTTCGATTTACAAAATGAACGATTTGTCACTTTATTTATACTAATGTTCGATTTCACAGTGAAAGCTTAAGGTTAAGTTTAACTTATTTTTTGAAGTCTCAGTGCAATCTTAAAAGTAAGTCTGCCATAAAGTGAGTTCTAACTTAAACCGCAGAGATTTAAAATTTAAGCTTCATTTTTAACATTTTTAATTATTAGTTTTTTTTTTTTTAAATAGAAAATAAATTCATAAAAAGTTATAATAATAAAAAGTTATTAAAAAAAAGCTAAAATTATTGCATTGCTTTTCTTTCGCCATATCATAGATTTATAGATTAACACACAAAACATAAAATATGTACGCACACTAACTCACAAATTTCAATATTACATTAATTTTTATTTGCATTCACAATTACATAATTTTCAATTATAATTCACAATAATTCAGATTTTTTGGTTTAGCTAAGCTTATGGTTAATTTTGATTAACACACCATATGAATGTGAGGTTAAGTTGTAGACTGAAGTTGTATAATTGGTTTAGTTAAGCTTGTACTTAACTTTTACAGTGAAATCGGCCATTAGAAAATTTTTTTTTTTTTACGAATTTTAAATTTAATTTTTTTGTTAAATAAAAAACAAGAATTTCGTATCGTCAAATGGTTGACATTGACATATTAATTTATTTTCCAATGAAAATATGAAATATGGATTTTCTAAATTTCAAATTATAATATAATAAGGCAAATTAACTTCATAAAAAAATTAAAAACAAAAATATTTGACAAATTGACCTCGTTCTTTTTAGTGATATCTATATCTACCTTTAAAACAAATAAACGATATTTTTATAATTAAACTATATTTTACTTTTACAATATGCAAAATATACGCCGTACGCCTGAAAATGTATGTTTGGTGGCAATTCATTATCTGATATTTATATTACTTATTTAGTACTGTACAATAATGGGAATTATGTACGCCAAGTCCAGTAATACCTTAATTTCGAACAAAAACTGCTACTGCTAGGAAAACAACGATATGAATTATAAAACGAAAATGGGTCATACCCTCATACCAATATTTAGTACTGCTTCATTATTATCAATAAGAAATTATTTTACTAACTCCCCACCTCGTAGTAAAATTGATTTAAATTGTTCTGCCTAGCATGGTGACAGTTTACATTAAAATTCTAATAATTGAAATCTAATTTACGAGAGATTGTTGTTAATAGATAAATTAATTTTTTTTATTGACATCATACTAAATAAATTTACTTTCGGACACTTTTGTATTCAGCAAATTTATTTAATATTAATTAATTTGACAAGATAATATCTCCAGATAAATTTGTATTCCATTAATTTATTTACGTTTAAGTAGGAGTCACAATGATTTCGTTTTTGTTTCGGTAGTTTCGAATCAATTTTATCCATTCGTTTCGAAAAGAAATTCTAGTTATAATGTTTTTGACTATGTTCCGTCATTTGAAAACTTATTTGACAATTCCACATAATTTATTTCAAAAAACTTAAAGTTAAAAAATAATAATAGATACGTTTTTATACATGTAAACAAAAAGATTGGATCGAAAATAATTTTTTGAAGTCACCCGAATGTCTAGACCTGTATACGAATTCATGTTCAAGATGATTTCAAAAATATTCCATTAAAATTATACCATAAGAAATTCTTCCGTTCATAAGATTATAAAAATTTAATTGACATTTCCATTTTTACATTCGACCAATCAATCCGGCAAAGAAAAACAATTTTATATCGTTTCGAATGAATTTGTTTCAACACGTTCACTCATTCACTGTTACTTTCAATCATACCATGATATATAAAATTGTTCAAGGTGTCAAAATTTGAAATTTTCGATAAGGATTGAAATCATTGTGAATGCTTTCGATCAAAATTGTATTCGGACCATAATTAATAAATAAAGGAATTTCAGTTAAAAATAGAAAGGATTTTCAGTCATAAATTTGTGAGTTTTAAGGAAGCTATATCAATACAAACACGAAAGACCAATTCATTTAAATTATTTTATGACCGAAAATACTTTTTCTTGTGACTCTGAAGACCTTCTTGAAAAAGAGTTTCAATCATTAACAATTTTCACTTTTTTTTTTAATTAAGTCTTTGTGATTGGTATTACCGGATCTTTTTATTATCACCGCTAATTTCTTATTTCCCACTTAATATTATTCTCCTAATTTTGTTTAATCTCATGCTTAGTTGAAAATCTCAAAATGATTATTTTATAGAAATTTTAAACGACTTTACAAACTTAAATATTTACACAAAAAAAAAAGAAGTAAAATGTTTAATTAAACTGATTAAAATGTCTACTTTATTAAAAAAAAATTATTTCGTATCGTTTCCAAGAAAATTGAAATATTTGTTGCTTTCTGGCAACATAAAATTATCCTTTTTTTTATTTGATTTATTTTTTTCTTGGCAAGGATACGACGACAATCAAAATTATTTCCTTTTTTTCTCTGCAAATAAATTCATTGTGATTATTATTTGGGTCATCGATTTGCCATAAAAAAGTATACAGAATACAATTAAAAGAAGAAAATATTTGGCGAAATTTAAAAATCCCATTTTCTTTTTTTAGGATATTTAAATCAAAATAATAAAAACTGCACACACACATACACAAAATTTACACAAATATACGACGACGATTATATCTCAGGATATTTATAATCATTAAATTTATTTTAAATTTGTGGAATCATTAAATAAAAAAAGTTTTGGTTCCATTTTTTTTAAATAATTCTAAGAAAAATCTATTCCATACTCGTAAATATATTGTTAAAAAGGACATCTTTTAACATTATATTAACTTATTTCACAAAAAAAAAATACAATTTCACTTTTCGTTATTCTTTACCAAAAAAAAAATAAATAAAAATTATAATAATATTTAACCCTTTTATTATAACAATTACGTTTATCCTTTTATTTATCCTTTTGTACAATGTAAAAAATTCCTTGAAATGAAAAATATTTCTAAAGAAAATTTTTATAATAAAATTAAATTTTTGTACTGTTGAAAATGAATAATCCTTTAAAAAAAAAAGTTTGATGGAAATTTTCCACATGCAGTTTGGGATTTAAAAACTAACTTATATAGAATAACTCTAAAGTGTGTTGTGATAGAAAGACTATTCGATAAAATTGATTTTATTTTCAAATAAAATTTTCGTTAGGTTCTACCGGGTGTACATTCTAAAAACGGGTATATTTTATCCGGGCCCGCAACACATTAGTTTTTATCCAAAATTGATACAAGTTGGACTTGTGGTTTATTTGAAACGCTTAAAATTTGATGTCGGTAGCTATACGCTCTAGAATCTAGAACATTCAAAAAATGTCATCATTTTGGCTACGTCCAGTGTCACTAGTTCGGTAGTATCAAGAGGCTTGCGCTAGATACTACCAAACTAATGACACTGGACCTAGCCAAAATCATGAACTTTTTTAAAAGAACTAACCGACTTAGGAAAAGTGTAACAGAGGTTCAGTAAGACCTAAGAGGGCTCAATGCCGGTGAACCGATCGGAGACATTCACTATATATGGGTCGTTGCTTTAATCTGGCTAAACTGAAAACCATCTCAACCAGTCTTATCTGAATCCTACGTGAGGTGGTACAGAGCCTAAGTGCCTACATCCTTACTGGTCCGTCACGTATAGCTTAGTTTCATTAATTTATTCCGTGAGTTCATGTACTAATTTCCGTATTATAAGAAGTATGTGTTCTAGCCGGAAGCACATATCCAATTTCAAAAAAGTTTAACTTATAAATTTATTTCCTGTTCTGGTTTAAGCTCGGTAATTTTAGTACATCCTTGTGATTTTTTTTTTTTTTTTGATAATATAAAATGCACTTTAGATGTCTTAAAGATATCGAAATTTTGTACACTTTTCTGAAGTATGATATATTCCCAAAATTTTTACAAAGCGCTACTGTTTTATACATAAATACGTGATTTGGAATACTCCTAGGTTATCTGCTATTTTTTACTATGTATGTACATAAAAATACTTTAAAATAACTGATATATTTTTAAAAAATATCTTTATCCTTAACAAAGACATTGTATATGGAAAATAATTTTGGAAAAATTCTTGTTTGTTGTCATAGATAAGAAAACTAATTTTAGGAAATAAAGGATAAAACTTTAAAAAAAAAAAATAGATTTTCCGGGACGTATTGTATATTATTTAATAGAAACTTTAATATTTTTCTGATATTAACTATTAATTTTGTTATTGGGAAATAGATTCTATTAAGCTGTAGGCATCTGATGCTATATTTGCTGATGTATCATTGAAAAGAAATTATTATATTGAGAAAAAAATTTCAAATAAAACCGGATCATATTTGATAAACCTGGTTAAAAACTTTGAGAAAGTTTAAATCCTATCAAAAAATATTAACCTCTATATCAATCATAACCAAATTTTGTTATTGACCTGTTTTGATTTATTTAAAAGTTCGACTTTATGAGTTTTCTATATTAATTAATACAATTTCATTAATTTTCCATAATTTAATTTAAAAAAAAAGAAATTTGAAATAAATATGAAACGTACTTCGGCAAGGTTTGCACACCATAGTTTTTTATAATTAACAGTTAAAAAATCAGTTACTTTAAAGTAGTTTTATGTATTCATTAGCTGATTGGTTCAACATATAATGAGGTTAATTAGCTGAGTTCAACGAAACTAGTGTTAGCGCAACAAGACATATAAATTAATATTATGCAACATGGATACTGGGATAATACTGATCGTTTTAGTATTATATTTCTTAATGACAGTATTAAGGCCATGCACCTACATTCCCATTTCAATTTTCTTTCTATGCGTTTCTTTATTATTATCAATTTTATTTCAGTTTGGAAGAGTTAAAACTTCAAAAAAAGCATTAAAGGATAAAACCTGTTATGTACAGCGTAATCTTACGTAATCTTATACAGCGTATCTTATAGAGATTTGTTATCCGGGACACCAGTTTTGAGTAGTGGTCTAATTTGCGCTCATAATTTTGAGTTACTGATCTAAAAATACAAATGATACATTACCAAAAGAATGTAGAAATGTATAAGTTTTACCTTTGTAATTTATCATTTAAATTCTAATTCAAAAATTTACCTGTAAATTATCAGGATATTTTTATTTCGAATACGAATAAGACATAGAATACCAATTAGTGGCACCACTTTATATGAGACATTCTCAACAAAATGTTGCGCCAAGCACAATTTCACAAAATTTTAATTAAGAATTGCAAATTTCTTTATGGATCACGATAAATATAATTTTCTAATCAAAACCTAGAACGTTTTGGAATTTTTTTGTTTGGAATTTACAACAACTTTGTAAGCGAATTCGGATGCTTCAATTTTACCGCTGCTAACGTACGGTGTAAAACTTGGTGCAACATTACAAAATCTTGCTCAAAATTAAGAATACCTCAAAGAACAATATCGCTTTCAATTCCGAAGGTTAGACAAATACAATGAGTGGTATAGAAACACAACTGTTAATAGCAAAAACAGATGTTATCGAAAGAACAAAAAAGATGAAATGGAACTGGATGGGACACATATAATACGGAATATTAAACATCGATGGACAAAAACTGTAACTGAGTTCATCCAATTAGAAAATACTGCCAAAATAAGTAGTCCGTCAAAATAACATAACAACATTCAGTACAAATTATGACACAGAGGCATAGGGACAGGAAATATGAAGCTAGTTGGCGTAGGCTTTATGATATCCATTCATAACTGACCAAATGAATATAAATTAAAATTAAATTAAAGTTTCTATTGTAAATTTATATTTTTGTGAAACTGTAACACGGATAAATTAACCTTATGCAACTTAGAGATAGTCTTTATCTGAATGGATTTACCGATCCAATAATAAATATTGTGTACTGAATTTACTGATGTATTCTGCACAATTCGTTTGTCATTGAAATTGGTGATTGCATTAATTTTCTATTTATATTTTGATTTCACCAAATTTATAACCTATTTAATATTCGAAACTAGATAAAATTGAAATAATGCTCAATAATTCGACTGACAATAAACTTTAATTGCGATTATTCCACAAAACATATTCATAATAAATAATTCTGAATAGTCAACATTTACTACTAATATCCAATTGGCACTTTGTTAATCTACTTTATAAATACTTTGTTTTTAGTTCAATTGTCCAATTAATTGAACTAATTAAGATTTTATGGAAATTTCCAGTAATTTTTCTTTAATGGACTTCATAAAAATTATGAACATTATAATTTTTCTATGTTGCAGTTCAAAAGAAAAATATTAAAATTTTGCTGGCATTTATTCAAAATAGCCAGTTTTTATAAATTTTATAGTTAAATTTTTAATCGGAATCACAAACGACTTCACATTTCATTACATTACATTAGTTTTGAAAAATATTAGCACTTTTGCAGTTGAAAATAATAATAATATTTTCATTTTTTCTAAGGACAGAGTGCTATCTACGAAATAAAATTGTGATGCAATTTATCATATATGTACGTATTTCATTTAAACTTTAATTTGATTAGTAATTCCTTTAGTTATAAATTGGTCGTAATTTTGGGAAACAGATAAATCTCATTTTATTTGGAAGCTCATAGCAGAATTTTCAATTCTTCAAGTTCACTGGTTCAAATTACATAACTCATATTATGTAATGTGCACAATGTACATAGTTCCTATATCCTATCCATATTCATATTTAAAAACTGCCTCAATCTTACTTTTGTCTGAAGCAGATAACCTTTATCTTTATTATTTAAAGCTAGTGACAGCTGGTGATGGCTGATGGTTGATATTAACACTTTTTAAAGGATTTTTAAAAACAAAATACAACGCATCATAGTCTTTGCACAAATTAAGGACTTAAAATTTGACTGTGTACTATGCTTTGATGCATTAGCTCACAAATTTCAATTCATACTGAGACATTGAAAAAAAAAATTGTTATTATGTAATATCATTTTAAGACTGAGCTAAGAGTTGAGCGCATTTACCGATAAAATATATCTCTATATTACAAGCCATTAGGTAATTTCAATTATAGTGTTTTCATTAATGGGAATCCATACAAAATTTGTAGGTCTAAAATGTCTAGAATTGTATCTGCCAATGAAAGAAGAGAAGAATTGAAATAAGAACTTAAAGTTACCAGTTCGCTTTTATTCGAGAACTTAATAAATAAGACATTCGGAAATTATATGCATGCAGTTGCACTAGGATCACTGCAGTAGGTGAAGCTACTCCACTCTAGATTGACTCTAAATAGACAAACCAACACAGTATCAACCTGTACATAGTAAAGTTTTGGTGGTGCGTGAATTTATGTAAATAATATTTTACCTAAAAAATAATTCCTTTTCTAAAATGTATTATAACAATAATAAAAATGAAAAAATTTAATATTTTATGTAAATGTTAACAAAAGAATTGCTCATAAATAAGATATATAAATTAATTTCATTTAATTAATTCATATCAATTAACGCAAACCAATTTGTGTACTAAATAAAATTTATGGCCTACAAATATTTCTAATGTTGACCTAAATACAAAAAATGTATTTACTTAATTAAGCCAAATAAATTAGCCTAAAAGTCAAATTAATCACCTTGTACGTCCAACACTGGAAGACAAAAATCAAATATTGATTAAGATTTATATCACATTTAAGCTGTGAAAAATCTTGTTTAATTCTAAGGATTTTTTTATTTATACTTTTTTAGTACATATTTATATATAAATATACGGAATAAAATACAAAAACACTTCAACACTGCAATAACAATAGACACTAAAAAAATCACCCTGTTTTTATTGCATATTGAAAAAAAAAAAATATTCACCCTTGATAGACTTTTCATTTTGAATAATGTGATTGCTGAAGTATCATCCCTTGTGTGTTGTTGTACAAAAAAAATAACAGCATAAACAGTGAAGCATCAGCCACTCTTGTGGAACAACAATATTCTCTTGAGTATATTTGACTTTTATATAAGTGCGGAATTGTTTTTTAATATTGGACCAGATTTTTTTTTTTCATATTTGATAAAAATATGCATATTAATTTGATTTTGCGTGTCTGTCCTAAAAAATAATACCGAAGCAATCTACAAATTACATTTTACGCGAAAAAAAGAGTTAACAGCTAAAGTGAGCATTATACAATTTATTAAGCAGTTCGAGTTATAACGCATACTAGAAATCGCTTGAATCGGCATTACTACAGTGGAAAGTGGTGGTAATATAAGTATGGTATGTCGTGAATTACTTTTAGACATAAAGTAGTATTTAACATTGCGAATGACGCTTACGAATAACGTCATTTCCATTGCTTACCTCCCAATTAAAAACAATATTTCATTAAAGAGGAACAAATTGCGGCTAATAACTGGGGTCATCAGGGGATACTATGTCTAACACATATCACGGTAGTGGATCGAGTAGAAAAGTCCTTAAGTATTTACGGTTTTTCTTATATATCGTACTGTTGATAACAGACTTCGAAAAGAAAGATTATCATTCGTACAACTAAGATCAATATGAAAAAGTTCCCAAATTTGCAAAAATACGAAACTCAGAATATCCAAAATAATGTGTTAAATCAGAATTTACATTAGGTAGCGAAACCTGACAAATTTCGAACAACATCATATAGACGCATGTCTCCGTATCATATGTGGAATATTAAACATCATCAGCAATATGCATCTATTAGAAATTACAAAAGAGGAACCAATTGTGAAACAGATTAAGAAACACTGCTGGAAATGGAAAAAACCCAGTTTTACTATAATCGAAAAATATCGAGAGGTCGTCCGAAGAACATCTGGAGACGATCGGTGATCCTGGAAATAGGAAAATGTAATCTTACATGAAATAATATCAAGGCAGCAGTAACTAACCTAGTGAGATGTAAATTCCAACTGGAAGCCATATGCTTCCAGGAAAAAAAAAATATATACTCATTGAAAGAAACCCCCAGCCTTCTTTCTATACGAATTGTTTTTTAATTTTATACCTATATAGGTATTGAAAATCTGCAAAATAGCACAATACCATCATTTTTATAATAATAGCACACAGTTTAGTGAAAGCATAACGAATGGGATTATATTTTCATTTCGTTGTTTTTGAAGAAGTTTATTGCCTGAAGAATACGTAATCGTGTGTCGTTAAGAATGAAGCATTCCCAAAGAGGGTATCAAAATATAATATTATTTTAGTTTAGTTAGAAACACCTTAACTTTTGAATATGTTGTTTTGTGTGTTTGTGTGTCATAATACCTTATCTTTTTTTTTTTTTTTTAAGGAATAAGAATTTTGTGTTCTCTCTGTTCATGCAGATTTAAGTCTTTGATGATCTCGTAATATAATTTTTATATCAAACTTTAATGTATACGTTTCACAATTTACGAATCATGTAATGTTCAAAGTTTTCTTTTGAAAAAAAAAAAAAAAAAATGGAAAAATTATATTTTTTAAAAAGGAAAAATGGAATATGAAAAGTTTTCTTTTAATATTTTCTTTTTTTTTTAAAAAAAAAAAAATATTTTATATATAGATTTTTATTGGTTTTTTTTTTTTCTTTCATGGATTTTACACTTGAAGTGGTTATATCAAATCAACTTCCATTCGGTTAAATGTTCCCAAGCGATTTATAACTGTCTTAGGGGAGAATTTCTTCTAACTATATATGTAATATGTATATATGCTATTTCCAAATCTACTCCACCTCCCCAAAGTCAAAAAGTTAAGCAATTGTGCAAGTGGAAAAATATAATATATAAATTTCATTTTATGTTCTTGTAAATTGGGTTTGAATGGATAGTACTACTACTACTAGTAGTGGATTAGGTTAAAATAGAACATACAAAAATATATATATTACAAAATTTATATATGTATAAATACCAAAATATCCCATTACAATTTTACCCATAATATAATATTATATATATAAAAAAAAGCAAAAAGTTACCGAAAAAATAAAACAGAATGATTGAAGTATGGGGTGAAAATAAAGATATGTATGAAATATAAGAAAACTTTACCATATATTAAAAGAAACAACCATTTAAAATGTTCTAGTTGACTTGTTAAGAATATAAGTAGATATAGATATTTTATGTTATAAAAGGATTATCTTAATTGGAAAATACCAACAATAATTTAGACGCGTGCAATAATCATTAAGCTAAGTATATGTTTTTTATATAAAAAAATGGGAATTATATTTGTAGAAATTGTGACATATGGTAATATAATAGAAAATTTTTGTGTAATAGAAAATTTGCATAAATAAACATATTTGTTTTGTTAAGAAAATATATGTAATAAATATAATATTAATATAGTTTCAGCAGTTTTCACACAGGCTTTACGGAATGATTTTTGTGTATATATTTTGCAAATACTGCGGTTTTCTTAACAACTTAACAATCGAAGGTAATTTGAAATTAATTTTTACGAGTATATAGTTTGGGTTTATCAAAAATAAAAATAGATTTTGGTCAAATATAGTTTTCTTCAGAGTAAAGCTATGATATAGATAAAAAGTCTAAACGTCATAAAATATTCTTAGATCAATAAAGCGAAAAAGGACAACCGACCATCAAGCTCTGTTGCCGATTGGATGTAACAGAGCCCGATTTATTTATACTGTATAAGGTTCTATTTTAAGTGTCAAGATGGAGGGTGAATTTTTTGATGTTGGTGATGAAGGTTTAGTAGGAATTGAAGAAGGTTTTGTAGAAATTGGATCAATTATTTCAGAAATATATAGTTAGTGAGACTTGGTACAATCGATTAGAGATATTAGCTGTTTATTGAGGTGTAAGGATATAGAGTAGTGGTTCTGAACCGGTGCTCCGCGGAGCATTTGTCCTCCGTAGCCTTGTCACATGGGCTACGCGGAAAGGAAAACGAAACTGAAACAAATTATTAATACTATAATAATTGTTACATATAATTTGTTTGGTACTTAATACTTGGTTTAGCGGCGTTGAGAGATTTTTAAATTCTAACAAAAATTCTAATGAAGTAGGTAGCTAGCTCACTGCTAACATATTGAATTTTTTGTTATCGTGTTAGACGATGATAATCACAAATTTTCATGTTAGGAATCAATATTAATTAGTTATTAATATAGGTTTCAAATCCATGAAGAATCAGTATGTGAAGGAGCATGTTTTATGTAATAAGTGGCGATATAACTTCAGTACGAGTTTCAGTTTTAGTTATTTTAATTTTTCTAACTGATGCTTTTCCATTGTAGACTATAAATTAATTTTTATAATCTGAAGACAATTTATTTTGTACTTTTGTATTACCGCCAGGCGGTGTCGCATGTAGTTATGATGTCAGTGGCTGATACTCTTTCATTAATTCCAGTTATAAATAGATAATTTTCTTTGGGGATGGAATAACACCATACAGCAATTGTTTTAAAAAAAATTACAGAAATATAAATTAAATAGAAAACTTAATTTTTGAAAACATTCTCAAGCAATTTTTAAATATACTATCTTTAACTATTCCAAAGTAGTTTTAAAGACTTTCAAAGATTCCTATATTGTGAATTGGCCCAAAAACCTAAAATTCCTGAAAATTATTTTTTTAGTTATTAAAAACCTTGAATTTAGAATATTTTAACAGCATTTAATATAATGTCACTTTTCATGCTTCCGCACATGTCCTAAAATTAGTCAATTTAAATTTTAATATTAATCTGAAATTTATAATATTTTGCTCTGATGATATAATAGTTATTAGTGCTATCAATTAAATCAATTAAATAATTATTGATAATAATTATTTAAAAATAAATCTTTTGGAAAATTTATGAAACAAATTAATGCTTTATTTAAATAGAGTTTATTATACAAATGTATTTTATTCTGTATAATAAAATAAAATTGGTTAATTATAGTGAATATTAATTATAAATTATATAATTAATATTTAATAATATTAATTAAAATATTATATTTGTTAATTAAATGTAATTAAATTGATTTTCTTTTACAAAAAAAAAATCAAATGTTAGAGTTGATCATGTAGAAATTTTTAATAATTAATTAATTTTTTAATTGAAATATTTACCTGCAATATTTGAAATACTCGTAAAATTTTATATCATCCGTAAAACAAATTCCTTTCACATATTTCTTATGTATATTTTTTAAAAGGAATTTGTATATAAACTTAAATACATAAAATCCACTTTTATATTTGTATAATTAATCATTTTAACATTTGTAATTTGTTTAATCAATTCATAATTATTGTAATATTAACATATCAATTAAATGCGGTCGTCGTTGAAATATAAATGATTAATTGCCAATTATTAATATGCTTCTAATAACGCTATAAACAAGATGGGGGATATCGGTATCACCATCGACAAATTGTTTAGTAATATATTACAAATCTGTCTCTGTAATTTACAAATAATTTAATAAAATGTATAAACTTATTGAATAATTATACAAATTACGTTATTTATTTTAGTTAGGTGCCATTCAATCTAAAAACTTCACAAAATAAAGCTTTTTAAATTCATTAACTTAACATTGATGTTAATGCAGAAACGTTGACTTCCTGAATTCTTTATAAATATACACTAACATAAATAATACATACTTTATGCTACTTTATTCATTAGAATTATATATTTTAAATCTCTCAAGTATCATTCTGCAAATAAAATAAAAAAAAACAACAATTCTTCTTTCATATACAAAAAGCAAATAACACTTACGTACGTAAACAATAACGTAAACAAGTACGTATTATATACAATAATATTTTTTACGAAAAATATTACGTTTAAATGCTTTTTCATAGAAAATTAAGAGTGACACTTGAAATGTTTAGACGGAAAAAAAAAATTTGAAGTATATTTATTGTATAAAATCGTGAAAAAGCCAACAGAGAAGTACGAATTACAATGAATTTTACTATATTTAGTACATACTTTGAAACGTGTCATATTTTATACATAAAATGATTGCGTTAATAATATTAAGATATTCTGACGGTTTACACTGTACAGGCGTACAGGGTAAACTCCATTAAATCTGACTAGAATTTTTATTCACAATTTTACGAATAGTATGAAATACTATGAAGTCTGGTGATGGGTTGGATGGTCAAAAAAAAAAGTTCGCTCAAAATTTTTTTCTAGGCGTTTCCGAGGTCGGGGAGTCCGAAAATGCAAAAAAAAAAAAAGTGTCCGGGGGACGCGTACGCGTACGCTTTTTATGTGCGCAGCAACATCTCCTAGAGCCGCTTGTCCGATTTTAATGAAATTTGGCACACAGGCTCTAACAGACCTCGTGCAGGTGCCGGTACAAGATGAGATCGATCCTTTCAGTGGGACCATGTTAGATTTCCCCATTTATGTGGCAACCTACGTGTTTTTGTTCTACGGAAAAATGTAAAAAAAAATTTCATGTCTCAGATTTGGATGAAATTTAAAACATGGGTTGGTATCATGATTGTCCACAAGCCTACCAAGAAACAGGTCTGTAACTTCAGGGGGTCCATGGTAAAATTTCCGATTAAAATTTCGTATACTCTAGAGCATATAGTAATTTTTATCTAATTAGCA
The DNA here is from genome assembly GCA_963920725.1 of Rhamphomyia laevipes. Lineage (NCBI taxonomy): Eukaryota > Metazoa > Arthropoda > Insecta > Diptera > Empididae > Rhamphomyia > Rhamphomyia laevipes. The sequence goes on along the minus strand of OY987255.1, from coordinate 122,170,072 downwards.
TAAATTTTGGTACATATGATAGTTTCCGTATGTACTTTGTGCCTGTAAAATTAAAAGCCGATACTTCAGTGGGTCCATGTAAAAATCCGTAATTACTTTTCATAAGTTCAACTCTCTATATCTACGGTACCTTTCACCCAATTTCAATGATATTGAATACACAGTTTCATTTAGTTATCTACTTGATACTCCACAAATTTGTAGTTGGTAGGTATAGTACGTTCATGGGAAACTAATATATGAGCAGCTTAGTTTCCGAAGAATATTTGCTTTATGTTCTACAGCTCGTAATTATTATCCGATTTCAATGAAATTTGGTACACAGGTTGAGTTCATGATTCTGCATAGGTTGACCAAATTACAGGTTAGTAGGATTAGGGGGTCCATGTTAAATTTCCGATTTTATTTTTAATTTTTTTTTTTTCATATGTTCTACAGCATATAGTAATTGTTAACCGATTTCAAAGATATTTTATATATAGGCTAATTTTGTAATCTAGTTGGCTCTCCTGAAATTTGGAGACCTTCAGGGGGTTCCTAGAAAACAGTTTTAGTTTCCGAATTTTATATAATTACGTGTTTTATAGCATGTAATTATTATCTGATTTTAATGAAATTTGGTACAAAGGTAGACCTTCTGATTATGCATGTGTTGGCCATGTTAGAAGTTAATACCTTCAGGGGGTCCATACTAAAATTTCCGATTAAAATTTGATATGCTCTAGAGCATATGGTATTTATTATCTGATTTGAATGAAATTTGACACACATAGTAGCTTCCTTATGTACTTACTGTGTGCAAAGTTTAAAGTCGGTAATCCAGTGGGTCCATGTTAAAATGTCCAATTATATTTCACAAGTTCAATACTCTACATCATACAGTAATTGGCACCCAATTACAATTATATTTCAAACACAGCTTGAATTTGTGACCTACTTATTGCTCCAAAAATTTGTATCAGGTAGTTTTATTGTGTTCATGGGAAACTAATATATGAGCAACTTAGTTTCCAAAGAATATTTCATATGTTCTACACCATATAGTAATTACTATCAGTTTGCAATAAAATTTGGTACATAGGTTGGATTCGTGATTACGCATGTGTAGCCTAATGTAGACGTTAGTAGCTCTAGGGGGTCCATGCTAAAATTTCCGATTAATATTTCATATGTTCTAGAACATATGGTAAATATTATTCAATTTCAATGAATTTTTGTACACAGGTTGGATTCGTGATTACGCATGTGTAGACTAAGGTAGAAGTTAGTAGCCTGAGGGGGTCCATGCTAAAATTTCCGATTAATATTTCATATGTTCTAGAACATATGGTAAATATTATTCAATTTCAATGAATTTTTGTACACAGGTTGGATTCGTGATTACGCATGTGTAGACTAAGGTAGAAGTTAGTAGCCTGAGGGGGTCCATGCTAAAATTTCCGATTAATATTTCATATGTTCTAGAACATATGGTAAATATTATTCAATTTCAATGAAATTTTGTACACAGGTTGGATTCGTGATTACGCATATTTATACTTATTATAGTTATTTTAATAATATTATTTATTATTAAAAAAAAATAAAAATATAAAATTAAATCAATAAATAATAAAGATGAGCAATTTTGAAGAAAGCACTGTTTGTTACAAAGATAATGTTAATTACAAAAAACTTTTGGACATAAATCGCTGTTAAACAACATACTATGAGTTATCTGCTCCCCCTAGTTAGCAGCTTTTTTTTAGCGGAAATGATTTTGTATTTTATAAATATCCTATTAAGCCGGCCATACATTATGCAACGTGTTGTCAACCGGATGAAGAAATATTAGCAAAATGGTTGTCAATGTGTTGTCAACTTCCCTACAAACGATACAACTTGACCAAGTTGTACAAAACGTTGTATAATGTATGGGCAGCATTTGATGTATAGAGATGCAGTCAATGACATATTTAAAATATCGAATACTAAATTTTAGATTAGCTTATGTCATAGTGTCGGTAAAGCCTTTTATACATAGGACATCCTAAGTCCATAATAGTCATACAACTTTAATGCATAAACTAACTCAACGTATTGGGGAATTTTCTAGTTGAGTTGAAGAATCATTATAATCATAATTCCATCAAACTTTAAAAAAAAATTAGATACCGTATTTCGCCACATTTTCCAAAGCTGAGTAGTACTTTTCCAATTGAGATTCTAAGTAATTAATGAGTTTATAGACCGATCAACAATTCTTGTATTGGTATAATAATACTTCTTTTTAATATTTGCTCAGAGTATGAGCGAACAGGGGCGAACTAATTTTTATATATTAATTAATGGGCTTTTTGAGTACCAAACCTCTACATTGTATATCATGATTACTGAAGATTTATAGGGTTATATGGAGTGTTCGAATTTAAAAATATATACATATATTAAGCATATTTCAAACTGTAGCAATAAAATTTCATTGTCATTGTGGTCCTATGCTCACCTAAGTGGAGTGAAAAAGCGAAAAAAAAACCTGTAGCGCCATGGTTCTTGTGTGTAGTGAGTACTAGCTTTGCTAAATTTCAAGCTAACTTTTTCAGTTTCTATTTCACCAGCTAAATTTTGTATGGAAATGTATATTAGCTTCAGTGGCGTATTAGCCATTATTTTTAAGTCTCTTATATGTATTAATTTTGTAATTCAAGATTTTATTTTTACAAAAAGTTTAAACATTTTTTAGCTGTGACTGTAACCCAGTTGGGAAATTATTTTACAAAATGGTCCTACAATTTGTTATCTATTTCCAATGTGACATTTTTGAACCATTATTAAAAAAAAATATTTTTACTGATTATTTTCAAAAATTACTTTAATTTATTATTTTATTTTATGATATTAATGATAAAATTCCATTAAAAAAATTACCTTTTATATACATACAACAACCTAGATTCAATTCGTATATGAAATTTCAAATACAGATACTTAAAATATTACTATCCTATTTTGTGATAGACATTTGTGTGTTCATTGTTTTGTATCATAATTTGGTAAACAATATGTTCATAATTCATAAATATATTTTAGATTATAACAAATCATATATTATTCAATGAAAATAAATGAAATATTTCAGTTCTTTAAATATAATATTGTATAGTATAAAACCCAATCATTGACATACAATAATGACATAACCATATATGCTCTCTTACTTCTTCATTTGTTATAAAATGTATAGTCGTACATAATATTTTGATTAGCTGCTTGAGCCGATAGGATATTATTTTAAGAACATGTAAAATATTTTGTTGGGAACATTTAACAAAGCGAATGAATTGAAGAAATGTTAACAAATTTAATTAAATATAAGTTTTGAAAGAAAATTAAAATTGTAAATTTTGAAAATGATGAACTAAAATGTGAACTTCAAAAGAACTTCAGAAATAAGAAATTAAATATTTTGTTTGACATTTGTTATAAAGCAAATTTTTATTTATTCGATAGATATGCGGTTAAGAAAGTTGGCGAAAATTTTATAATTTCTAATGTTATCATATTTTCCTTGTTAGTTCGTCGATCTGGTACAATGTAGAAGTCAAAATACAAAGATTCGAAAAAGTAACGATTTGGCTAGAAAGACAACGAAATGAAATTTCAATGACATTTCATTTTGGTTGTAATAATCTCTGCAAAGAAACGAAATAAATTAGAATTAGGTACAACCAAACCATAAAAGTTCATGTCAGATTTTAAATACTGTTTTTCTTAAGCATATAGAAGTAATCTTCAAAGATTATTATGGTGCCTAAATATTTGGGATAGAAGAGCGTAACTATGTTATGTGATAATACTAAGTATTTTAGTTTAAATATTCTCAACTGACGACGGACTGACAAGAAACGAATACGAATTTGCGATATGCCAAAGTAGACGTAATCAATAAATTAACTATACGATTGTACCCTTTACGTGTTGCGTTGCGTCCGTCGGTTCTTTGCTAATTTTCAAATATTCCTATACATTTCAACTTTTCTTTGAGATTTGAAAACGGCTCAGTTGCGTCCATCCCGTCGAGCTTGTTTACAGTAATGACATAAGATTAATATATAAAATATGTAATCACTGCATTTCAGGTATAATCACCGAATAAATTTTTAATATTCCTATAATTGAAATTCTTCAATGCTCATACAAGAATAATGTAATTCTGAGTTCTGAGCATAAATGGATTTAATTTATCATCTTAAAATAAATTTAATATCACATTACTAAACATTTAATCGAAGCTACACGAAAACTTTATATTATGTCGAAAATAATAATATTTTTCATCTGGTATTATTATAAATTTAATGTTATCCTTTTGAAAACGTCGTGCATAAAAATGATTTTAACTCAATGTTGTGCTTGCTACCAAAATTCAAAAATTTTTATATTATTTCTTTATAGAAAATTTACTATTATTAACATTTAATTTTTCATTTCCGTATAATAATTTTCTTAATATATTATATAATATTTTTAATATTTATCTTATTTAATGTTCTTTTCACAATTTTTGATATTATATTTTCAGGAAAAACGTATATAAAATATACAAGTAAACAAAATGCAACAACATTTCTATTACGAATTGTTTGCAATTTTGATACTTTTTGCAAACATTCACAATGGTAAGTTCTTTTATATTATATATAATATTTTTAATTTTAAGTTTTATTTATCTTATATAAATAAATGTACATAGATATCGAGGTAAATATAATAATAAATAATGAAAGAAGCTTTCTGAACAATTTACCTCCATAAATCAGGAAGTAAACATACTACAAAAATAAAAAGTTGGTTAGTTTGTCTCTACAAAAATACGAATAATAAAAAAAACATTCTTTTTTTTTAGTGGAAAAACAAAAATTCTTTTGAAATTTTGTCTGAAAATCTTCATTTATATTTTTGTTTTTTTATTTTGGATTTCCTATTCTACTAAAATGTTTATTTGAACTAAGTTTTATACCTGCTAAATGCTTTTACACAATAACAATAACAACAACACAAACAACAAACTAACAAACTTCAAATGATATTTTTAGAGACGTCAGCTTGGGATTTCTGGGTATAGAAAAAATAGGGTAAAATAAAATGTAATTTGTAGGAAAAGCTTTACATTTAAACAAATATAAATTTTAAGTATACGAGGATTGTTTGGAAAGTCCCTACATATAATTGAAAGGTAACACGAGAGGGAAGTTGTAGCGTTCTTTTGAGAACTGCGAAGTTTAAAGTTAGTGGTTACTTCTTATAATTTGATTGTTTCTTTTTCTTTTTTTAAATTGATTTATCAGGTTACTACAGATGGAAATATTGTATTTCAGATTTCAGATTTTTCAACCCTTAAGTTAAGGACTTTGCACATGATACGCGAACTGCGAATTGTGAATTGCGAACAAATCATTTCCATGTTTAATTTACTTTTTTTTAAATAAATTTCTTAAATATTAAATGCTTAAAATTAGCTATTTTATTTTTCTTTCTGCGAATTGGAATATTTGGTCGCGAACTTTCAATCATTATTCGCGATCCACTTGTTGCGAATAAAAAAATCGCTCGTTTTTAACCTCAATTTTTTGTTTAAGGAATATTTTCTATTCACAGTTCGCGTTTCATATGAAAGAAATGTCAGAAATTGCGAATATTCGCAATTCGCAGTACGCGTATCATGTGCAAAGTCCATTAGAAGTAGCCAGTTAATTCAAAGTTTAAGGTTTTGTTTTAATTATTTTTATTCAATTAAGCAACTGTGTCTAATTACTAAAATTCATTTATTTTGGTGATGCAAGCATCAGATCTTAATCCACAACATCGTAAATTGATTTCTCAGCATATTGAGAAATTACAAGAATCCATTCTTAAAGATTGAATATATTACATTCTATTAACACGCTTGTTTTCGCTGATCCAACTAAATGAAAATCCATCTGATGGATGCTTAAGAATGAAACTGATTCATTCTTAAGACTCGCATCAGATGGATTGTCATCCATATTTATAAATCATTGAAAAAATTCTCCTTGATGACTATTAAATAGTTTAAAATAAACAAGTCTTCATCCGTTGGTGTTTTTGATAGATTCCAATTTGCGGAAAGACTTTTAATATCCAATTGTTGATTTTGTTATTAATATTAACGGTCACTTTTTCGGGCCCTATTTTCTTTGCTATGAGAAGATGGAGCTTGGCTCAGATTGATGAGGATTAGATACTTGATTACTAATAAAAATGTGTTTATGCAGTTACTGCTTTTTCGTTTGTAATGTTTAATCGTCTTTCCATTCTTAAAAATAACCAAAAGTTGGTCACTTCAGACTGCAATTTTGCAAATCAAGTACTGAAGGATGCTAAAGATAAAAAGTAATAACAATTATCCTCTAGTGACATAAATATTCGATTTTTCTCCCACTTTCCGAGCAATCCTCGTAAATATAGAAGGATTTTCATTTTACTATTATATTTATGTATATATATTTATCATTTTATTATTATTTATTATGAATTACTGAACTGTTAAAATATTTATTTAAGTACTTTAAAATGTTTTAATTTTAACGCGTTTGTATATTTGTAAAGATTTATTTGTTAAAACAACGGAAATTGTAATAAATTGTTATAATATATTTTAATTTTAAATACTTAATGAAACTTAAAATAAGATTTAGAAGACCATGTCATGATATATAATAAATTAAAAATAAAATATATATAACAAAAAAAAAACTTTTTACTAACACAAAAAATTAAAATGCATTAGGGAATTGGAAAAAAAATAATGTATTTAAGACTTTGACAAGACGAAAGTCGGAAAACGTATAATATAATTTTAATAAAATTTATTCTTTTTAGAAGAGAAAGTTAATTTTTTTGATAATTTGTAAATTCGGCAAAAAGAATCAAATATAACCGTTTCAACAGAAGTGAAAGACGCGAGAAACGCATTAGTGCACGAACAGAGTGACGCTATGAGCGACGCTATGTAGTGTTGTTGTTCTTGCTCTTTATATAAAAATACACTACAGCACAGCTTCCAGCACCGCTCATAGCGTCACTCTGTACGTGCACTTAGAATTTATAATTAAATATTTCTCAATCTAGAGTTAGTTTACTTCACTGTCATTAATTCACATACATTTTATCTTCTTTTTGAGATAAGAATTCAACTTCGAGTTTGTCAAAAATTATTGTTACATTTGCAAGTTTCTCTCACTACCGATGCTACTGTACTATGTATTATGAAATGGACAGGTACGCGGATACTACAGTCTTGAAAACATTTATTTGAGTAATATTCTTTTTCGTAATACCTTATCAATATAACACATCACTTCATAGTAATTAATAATTCCATAAACCATGATTATACAATGTAGAACCATTTGTGCATTGTTAGTTAAAAAAAATCGTAAGTTCATTGTAATTTATTTAAAACTTGAATTTAAATTTTTTCCGAAACGTAAAACGGGTTGTAATCAGAAATTGTAGAAGCTCCAACCAGGAAGGTTACCGTACAACTTTTTTTATTAATGATTAATAACAAATACTTAATATTTCGAGAATTTTCCATCAGATTTCCACAAACACAAAACTTAGAATGTTCAACTCATGTGTTAAATCAGTACTTACATAGCGAACCCGGATAATTTCGAAGAATATCCATACAGAAATTGCAGTTATATTCATCAACAAATGTCTCCAATTGTGGAATCAATTGTGAAACAATTTAAAAGTCGAAAGTGGAATTGGACCTCATATACCATCAGGAAAAATCCCGACAGTATTACTAGAATGACGTTACAGTCCTAAAAATATCAAAGAGGCCGTCCGAAGAACACCGAAGCGACAATCGGTAATTCTGTAACCAGGAAAATGCAATCTGACATGGAATAGTATCAAGACAGCAGCAACTAACCGAGTGAGGTAGAAACGCAAAGTTGTAGCCGTATTCTCCCAGGAGTAGTAATAAAGGGAAAAAAAATAATATTATAGTTTTCCCTGATTATACTTCTGATTCTCTGACTAATTATAGTATTTCCTTTAGCCAGATTGATATTTTCAAAAAAAAAAAAAAAATATGAATAAAATCTTTAAATATTACGTCATAATCATAATTAAATTGATGTTATTTTAAAAGTTATATAAAAATTCAGTATTCATATTTCTTCTTGTACTTCGTACTTATATATGTGATTATAAATAATTTGCAATACTGCAGTAATGCATTACTTAATCCGTATAAAAAGTAATGCATTACTTTACTGCAATCCAGTAATTTTAAAAATTCGTTCATTACTTTGTAGAATTTTTTGCATTACTTCGGTACTTCAATTAAGTATTTCGATGTACTAACACAATATTCCAAAGTCTTTTGTAACTGTCGAAATAATTTGTACATAGTTTCAGAATATTGAAAACCCTGGATTGATATCATATCCTTCTGAAATAGGAAATATTTGTTCTATTCTCCCTGAGTTATCTTCTTTCATTGTTATCTATATGAGTCGCTGCGTTTTTTCAGTTTTTCAAATTTTAGGTAATTTATTTAGTTAACTTTTATATTAATTTATTTTAACAAATTTGGCAGTTCCCAGCATCTTTATTCAACTTTAACTTTGCCTGGGTTATTATACAGACATAATAATTTCGTTTGAAACGCAGATTTTTCATAAAATTTGCTGTTTCTTATATAATTCTTTATTATGCTTTATTTAAATTTAAATTATATCTCCTTCTTTTTTTTTTTTGCTAAAACTACAAAATTGACACTAATTAGAAATTTCAAAATTCCTTTTGATACATGATCCTTTTAATTTAAGAGTTATGTAATTAAATTTTTAAGTATTTTTGTTTTCATTGAGAAACTGTATTAAGTAATTTGAATCTATATAATCATTTTATTAACTGGAAAAAAAGTAGAAGTAACTTGTAATTTTGTCATTCAGAATTAATTGAAAAATCTATCTAATAAAATTTTATTTTTTGTTCGCTAACATCTACTTATAAATATGTAGTAGGATTTTTCATACGCTCATATTCAAACATCTATAAATGTAATGAATAAATTTAACGTGCTAATTTCAACAGCGATTTACGCAATATATCAGTGCTCTAAGGCCATTAACAAAGTGTGTCATATAAATTGGCGACCCACTCCACTGGCATAAAGTAGATAACGGAAGCCTAAATTTGCATTTAAAGTTGAACAAATGGATTCACGGTGATTTAGGAATAGTCGACAGGATATCAATATATACTATTTTATATGAAGAGTTTTGACAAAAATCATGCACTGCTGCAAAAATCTTTCGTACAGAGTACAGTCCGAAAATATTACCGTCAACAAATTATTGACAAAAATATTCATTTTACTTATACCTGGTAGGCTATTTCAAGCATATTCAATCAATATATAAGTTTTCTAAAATGGAAAATTCAGCGGCCATACAAAAGTTATACAAACTGGAATTTACAATTTATAGTGATTTCTTCTAAACTTAAACTATATAGAGAAATATAGAGTATATATCAATTTTGACTGATGACCAGTAGAGTTTAACCATACCCATCATTTTACTATTACTAAGAAAAACCCTGACCTAATTATTCTGAACAGTATGCATACGCTACTGCTGATGACAGTACTATACCTGCTGGTATTGGGTTTGTAAAGTACAGAATGAATCACCCTATAAAATATTGTGAACTTTAAATATCATAAATATAAAGTATATATACGTAATTAATTAACACATAACTAATGTCATGTTTGGCCATTTCCAAAAGATATTAAAATTTTACCTTCAAAGTAAAAGTTTGATAATTTATCTATTCATGAATCTTTTTAAAAATCGTCTATTTTGGCAATAACATAAAAATAATGAAACCCTTTTTTTTCAATAATATTGGCAAGAAGAAATACATTTATATTTTATAATATTATATAAATAGTTACTTTGTTATGTTATATGAAATATTGTACGTAATACTTTTATGTATATTTGATTTCATTTAAAGAATAATACAAATTAAAGCGATCTTAATTGATTGATTGATAAACCAAACCAATAACTTATAAAAAAAGATGTTACGTTAAAGTACAAATTTGTTAATTAAATTAATAACTGTTACTATTGATTCTCTAACAGAGCATATACAAATTAAGAAAGTAATAATTATGAACTGCAAACTGTAAAGCTGCCCAAACATTGTACAACCTAATAATCAACATGTTGTCAACCTGGTTGTAAATTTTCACTACATACATTTCAACGTCGTTTACAACCCATATTACAAACGTCAAAAATTTGTTGTTTTGTAAAAAAAAAATAACTCTAATAAAAGTTGAAAGAAAAATAATTATAATTTAATATTATATTTCGATCAATAAAAAATATAGATAACATAAACATATAAAAACATGTGTTTTTTGACATAAAACGTCAAAAAACGTAATATTTGTTGGACAACTTTTCGATATTGTTACAACCATCAACCAATACCCACATAAATTAAAATATTTCTTCAACCGGTTTGTCACCCGTCACCAAGTTGTCAACACGTTGATAAACATGTTGTATATTGTATGGGCAACAAACTTCAAATGATATTTTTAGAGACGTCAGCTTGGGATTTCTGGGTATAGAAAAAATAGGGTAAAATAAAATGTAATTTGTAGGAAAAGCTTTACATTTAAACAAATATAAATTTTAAGTATACGAGGATTGTTTGGAAAGTCCCTACATATAATTGAAAGGTAACACGAGAGGGAAGTTGTAGCGTTCTTTTGAGAACTGCGAAGTTTAAAGTTAGTGGTTACTTCTTATAATTTGATTGTTTCTTTTTCTTTTTTTAAATTGATTTATCAGGTTACTACAGATGGAAATATTGTATTTCAGATTTCAGATTTTTCAACCCTTAAGTTAAGGACTTTGCACATGATACGCGAACTGCGAATTGTGAATTGCGAACAAATCATTTCCATGTTTAATTTACTTTTTTTTAAATAAATTTCTTAAATATTAAATGCTTAAAATTAGCTATTTTATTTTTCTTTCTGCGAATTGGAATATTTGGTCGCGAACTTTCAATCATTATTCGCGATCCACTTGTTGCGAATAAAAAAATCGCTCGTTTTTAACCTCAATTTTTTGTTTAAGGAATATTTTCTATTCACAGTTCGCGTTTCATATGAAAGAAATGTCAGAAATTGCGAATATTCGCAATTCGCAGTACGCGTATCATGTGCAAAGTCCATTAGAAGTAGCCAGTTAATTCAAAGTTTAAGGTTTTGTTTTAATTATTTTTATTCAATTAAGCAACTGTGTCTAATTACTAAAATTCATTTATTTTGGTGATGCAAGCATCAGATCTTAATCCACAACATCGTAAATTGATTTCTCAGCATATTGAGAAATTACAAGAATCCATTCTTAAAGATTGAATATATTACATTCTATTAACACGCTTGTTTTCGCTGATCCAACTAAATGAAAATCCATCTGATGGATGCTTAAGAATGAAACTGATTCATTCTTAAGACTCGCATCAGATGGATTGTCATCCATATTTATAAATCATTGAAAAAATTCTCCTTGATGACTATTAAATAGTTTAAAATAAACAAGTCTTCATCCGTTGGTGTTTTTGATAGATTCCAATTTGCGGAAAGACTTTTAATATCCAATTGTTGATTTTGTTATTAATATTAACGGTCACTTTTTCGGGCCCTATTTTCTTTGCTATGAGAAGATGGAGCTTGGCTCAGATTGATGAGGATTAGATACTTGATTACTAATAAAAATGTGTTTATGCAGTTACTGCTTTTTCGTTTGTAATGTTTAATCGTCTTTCCATTCTTAAAAATAACCAAAAGTTGGTCACTTCAGACTGCAATTTTGCAAATCAAGTACTGAAGGATGCTAAAGATAAAAAGTAATAACAATTATCCTCTAGTGACATAAATATTCGATTTTTCTCCCACTTTCCGAGCAATCCTCGTAAATATAGAAGGATTTTCATTTTACTATTATATTTATGTATATATATTTATCATTTTATTATTATTTATTATGAATTACTGAACTGTTAAAATATTTATTTAAGTACTTTAAAATGTTTTAATTTTAACGCGTTTGTATATTTGTAAAGATTTATTTGTTAAAACAACGGAAATTGTAATAAATTGTTATAATATATTTTAATTTTAAATACTTAATGAAACTTAAAATAAGATTTAGAAGACCATGTCATGATATATAATAAATTAAAAATAAAATATATATAACAAAAAAAAAACTTTTTACTAACACAAAAAATTAAAATGCATTAGGGAATTGGAAAAAAAATAATGTATTTAAGACTTTGACAAGACGAAAGTCGGAAAACGTATAATATAATTTTAATAAAATTTATTCTTTTTAGAAGAGAAAGTTAATTTTTTTGATAATTTGTAAATTCGGCAAAAAGAATCAAATATAACCGTTTCAACAGAAGTGAAAGACGCGAGAAACGCATTAGTGCACGAACAGAGTGACGCTATGAGCGACGCTATGTAGTGTTGTTGTTCTTGCTCTTTATATAAAAATACACTACAGCACAGCTTCCAGCACCGCTCATAGCGTCACTCTGTACGTGCACTTAGAATTTATAATTAAATATTTCTCAATCTAGAGTTAGTTTACTTCACTGTCATTAATTCACATACATTTTATCTTCTTTTTGAGATAAGAATTCAACTTCGAGTTTGTCAAAAATTATTGTTACATTTGCAAGTTTCTCTCACTACCGATGCTACTGTACTATGTATTATGAAATGGACAGGTACGCGGATACTACAGTCTTGAAAACATTTATTTGAGTAATATTCTTTTTCGTAATACCTTATCAATATAACACATCACTTCATAGTAATTAATAATTCCATAAACCATGATTATACAATGTAGAACCATTTGTGCATTGTTAGTTAAAAAAAATCGTAAGTTCATTGTAATTTATTTAAAACTTGAATTTAAATTTTTTCCGAAACGTAAAACGGGTTGTAATCAGAAATTGTAGAAGCTCCAACCAGGAAGGTTACCGTACAACTTTTTTTATTAATGATTAATAACAAATACTTAATATTTCGAGAATTTTCCATCAGATTTCCACAAACACAAAACTTAGAATGTTCAACTCATGTGTTAAATCAGTACTTACATAGCGAACCCGGATAATTTCGAAGAATATCCATACAGAAATTGCAGTTATATTCATCAACAAATGTCTCCAATTGTGGAATCAATTGTGAAACAATTTAAAAGTCGAAAGTGGAATTGGACCTCATATACCATCAGGAAAAATCCCGACAGTATTACTAGAATGACGTTACAGTCCTAAAAATATCAAAGAGGCCGTCCGAAGAACACCGAAGCGACAATCGGTAATTCTGTAACCAGGAAAATGCAATCTGACATGGAATAGTATCAAGACAGCAGCAACTAACCGAGTGAGGTAGAAACGCAAAGTTGAAGCCGTATTCTCCCAGGAGTAGTAATAAAGGGAAAAAAAATAATATTATAGTTTTCCCTGATTATACTTCTGATTCTCTGACTAATTATAGTATTTCCTTTAGCCAGATTGATATTTTCAAAAAAAAAAAAAAAATATGAATAAAATCTTTAAATATTACGTCATAATCATAATTAAATTGATGTTATTTTAAAAGTTATATAAAAATTCAGTATTCATATTTCTTCTTGTACTTCGTACTTATATATGTGATTATAAATAATTTGCAATACTGCAGTAATGCATTACTTAATCCGTATAAAAAGTAATGCATTACTTTACTGCAATCCAGTAATTTTAAAAATTCGTTCATTACTTTGTAGAATTTTTTGCATTACTTCGGTACTTCAATTAAGTATTTCGATGTACTAACACAATATTCCAAAGTCTTTTGTAACTGTCGAAATAATTTGTACATAGTTTCAGAATATTGAAAACCCTGGATTGATATCATATCCTTCTGAAATAGGAAATATTTGTTCTATTCTCCCTGAGTTATCTTCTTTCATTGTTATCTATATGAGTCGCTGCGTTTTTTCAGTTTTTCAAATTTTAGGTAATTTATTTAGTTAACTTTTATATTAATTTATTTTAACAAATTTGGCAGTTCCCAGCATCTTTATTCAACTTTAACTTTGCCTGGGTTATTATACAGACATAATAATTTCGTTTGAAACGCAGATTTTTCATAAAATTTGCTGTTTCTTATATAATTCTTTATTATGCTTTATTTAAATTTAAATTATATCTCCTTCTTTTTTTTTTTTGCTAAAACTACAAAATTGACACTAATTAGAAATTTCAAAATTCCTTTTGATACATGATCCTTTTAATTTAAGAGTTATGTAATTAAATTTTTAAGTATTTTTGTTTTCATTGAGAAACTGTATTAAGTAATTTGAATCTATATAATCATTTTATTAACTGGAAAAAAAGTAGAAGTAACTTGTAATTTTGTCATTCAGAATTAATTGAAAAATCTATCTAATAAAATTTTATTTTTTGTTCGCTAACATCTACTTATAAATATGTAGTAGGATTTTTCATACGCTCATATTCAAACATCTATAAATGTAATGAATAAATTTAACGTGCTAATTTCAACAGCGATTTACGCAATATATCAGTGCTCTAAGGCCATTAACAAAGTGTGTCATATAAATTGGCGACCCACTCCACTGGCATAAAGTAGATAACGGAAGCCTAAATTTGCATTTAAAGTTGAACAAATGGATTCACGGTGATTTAGGAATAGTCGACAGGATATCAATATATACTATTTTATATGAAGAGTTTTGACAAAAATCATGCACTGCTGCAAAAATCTTTCGTACAGAGTACAGTCCGAAAATATTACCGTCAACAAATTATTGACAAAAATATTCATTTTACTTATACCTGGTAGGCTATTTCAAGCATATTCAATCAATATATAAGTTTTCTAAAATGGAAAATTCAGCGGCCATACAAAAGTTATACAAACTGGAATTTACAATTTATAGTGATTTCTTCTAAACTTAAACTATATAGAGAAATATAGAGTATATATCAATTTTGACTGATGACCAGTAGAGTTTAACCATACCCATCATTTTACTATTACTAAGAAAAACCCTGACCTAATTATTCTGAACAGTATGCATACGCTACTGCTGATGACAGTACTATACCTGCTGGTATTGGGTTTGTAAAGTACAGAATGAATCACCCTATAAAATATTGTGAACTTTAAATATCATAAATATAAAGTATATATACGTAATTAATTAACACATAACTAATGTCATGTTTGGCCATTTCCAAAAGATATTAAAATTTTACCTTCAAAGTAAAAGTTTGATAATTTATCTATTCATGAATCTTTTTAAAAATCGTCTATTTTGGCAATAACATAAAAATAATGAAACCCTTTTTTTTCAATAATATTGGCAAGAAGAAATACATTTATATTTTATAATATTATATAAATAGTTACTTTGTTATGTTATATGAAATATTGTACGTAATACTTTTATGTATATTTGATTTCATTTAAAGAATAATACAAATTAAAGCGATCTTAATTGATTGATTGATAAACCAAACCAATAACTTATAAAAAAAGATGTTACGTTAAAGTACAAATTTGTTAATTAAATTAATAACTGTTACTATTGATTCTCTAACAGAGCATATACAAATTAAGAAAGTAATAATTATGAACTGCAAACTGTAAAGCTGCCCAAACATTGTACAACCTAATAATCAACATGTTGTCAACCTGGTTGTAAATTTTCACTACATACATTTCAACGTCGTTTACAACCCATATTACAAACGTCAAAAATTTGTTGTTTTGTAAAAAAAAAATAACTCTAATAAAAGTTGAAAGAAAAATAATTATAATTTAATATTATATTTCGATCAATAAAAAATATAGATAACATAAACATATAAAAACATGTGTTTTTTGACATAAAACGTCAAAAAACGTAATATTTGTTGGACAACTTTTCGATATTGTTACAACCATCAACCAATACCCACATAAATTAAAATATTTCTTCAACCGGTTTGTCACCCGTCACCAAGTTGTCAACACGTTGATAAACATGTTGTATATTGTATGGGCAGCATAATAGAAATATAAACCATATATATAGCATGTACATATAAATAGGTGAATTTTGTACGAGAAATATAAAAGATTTTTTTTAATATTGTCACGTATAACAAAACGTACAAAACATTGGGGAAAGTCGTTTACAAAAAACAAAATTATCAAAAATTCATTTTTCTTCTTTATTTGCGAACATAAATATTATGTGTTATGTATCTATCTATATACAGGGTGCTTATAACCAAGATTATAAGATTCCTTGATGAAATAAATTCCTCTACATACCACAGATATTTCCGAAAACAAGTTATATAAAATGCACAAGAATAATATTCCCTTTATGTTTGTTTCTAAGGCTAGTATTCTAATTCCAGTATTACTGTATTTCACTTAATAGATACCGTGATCCTGGTAATTATACATTGAACCATATGTAAATATAAATTCAATTAACTTCTTATGAGTATCTTCTCGATTTTATGTTTATACAGTTTAACCAAAAACCATTATCTATAATGGTTTTTGGTTTAACAAACTAACGATTTTATAACTTCTACTTCTAATCCATGTAATTAATCCTGATTTAATTAGTACTATATTTAAATGTTTCCTTTTAGTTTTTTTATATATGTTTCAGAAAAAAAATCTAAATTGAAATACATATTATTGGATTGGATGGATTGAAAGAGGGGAGTCCGTGAAGGACTCAAGCACTCAGGCCAGAACTAGGCCCATTGTATCCCTCGGTGCGAAGAACCTTCAGGTCCCTATCTGTGGTTCCTTCTAATACATATTATTAAAAAAAATTAAGTACTTATTTGGTCATTTAATCCTACAATAATACAAAATAGTCAAGAATATCTTCAAAATATTGAAATTTATCTTGCACAAAAAATAAAATAACGCAAATCTTTATACTTAATGTATAGTTAATAATTATTAATTACAATATTAAATTAAAAATTAATTATTATTTATTTTAATTATATTGGTATTAAGTTTGAATGAATATACAATTTTTTAAACTGATTTGTTTAATAAATTGAAAGTCTATTGCTTAAGTGTAAAGTATAATGCGATAAACTGGAAGTAATATTTTGCATTTGCTGTTATTATTCTGTAATAGATTGGATTTTATTCTTAACCTTAATGCTTACTAACCAATACAATTTTTGTATTGAACAATTTTTAACTTTAATGCTTACTAACCAATACAATTAACAACATTTTAAAACATTCTTTGATTATTTTTAAGCATTCAAAAAAATTTTTTGATTTTTGTGAATTAAATCCTTTTAATTTATTTTTAAGTTTAATGCTCTTAAAAATATCTTATTGCGACTAAATCTGTAATACGAATACGACAAAATCGTAAAATAAAAATTTAATTGCAAACAAATTTCGGGAGTCCACCTTCTATATTGCAAATAACTTTTCCCATCTATAGTTTATAATTCTTAATAGTTAATGTTAACACTTTCGATGCGATTTGTTATATAGTAAATGAAATGATAAAGTGCGGACACGCTACCAGAAAAGTAAGACCGGCAAATACTAAAGAAGGAAGAGTAACTAATAAGGATAAAATCTTTTTTACTAAATATATTAGCCCAAAATTAGTTGACAAATAATACAAATTACGCGGCCAAATTTTAAATATATCACGATTTTACATTTTTGTAAAGTCGACCGATAAAATGTTACATTTACTATAAAATGTAACGACATTCTTTTCAATCCCAGAACCCGACAGTAGCCAAAGTAAGTCTTCCGGTACCCGAGTTGTTTTAATTAGATTATATAGAATCTATTGCATAAAGCCATTAATTCAACAGAAAAAAATTTATTTCTTAAATATTTAGTTAAAAACAAAGAAATAAAACCAAATTTCTTCCTCTTTTAATTCATTAGGGTCAAAAGATTAAAAATTAAGATGAATCTACATGGGTGGAAAATAAGTTATTTTCCACTATTCGAAAGTAATTGGAGTAATTTCCTAGTCAAAATTTTAAATATTGGACCTGCATATTTTTTTTAAGATAACCAACAATATTGAAAATAAATGTTGGTTCCTCAGCAACCATGAGATATTTGTAATCAATTTTTAACATATCCTTGTCTTCATCAAATTTTTATTTTACATTCCTGCGGGAAAATTAATGCTATTTCCCGGGGTTCGGTATATCGGGATGTTAAATTTCAGTAAAAATTACTAGTTTTACTGGGAACTATACTTTCATTTAAGAAAATCGAAAATATCTAAAAATCAAGATTCTGTTGTAAAATTTCATCATATGATCCAGAGTTCTTCTAGAAACACCCTTTATTTATATAATTTTTACAGATTTTTTTTTCATTATTAGATACTGCACCCTCATTAACCAATATCTCTTTTGATAACCATTCCAAAGATAACGATTACTAGACGACAATATTATGTATAAATAGTATAATAATAATCCATGCAATCGTGACAGTCATTGCCAAATGTCCAATATATTCTTCACATCCAATCCCTTTAAAAATAAAAATTTTCTTCATTGTCGAAACCTGTAAAGCATAAAAAAAAGCTTATAAATAATTATATAGTTCTTTCGGTAGTTTTATTTTTGTTCTTCCTTTTTTTATGTTTGTACACATAGCATAGTTACAAAATATATATTTATGTTTTATGTATATAATGTCCCTGGCGTCTAATGATTAATAAATAGACAAATTACAAATAACCACGCAAATAATCAATTAAAGTGTCCTAATCTGAAAAAAAAACAGAAAATTTCAATGAAAACAAGTTTACAAAAATAACAAGCTTTGAAAAAACCAAAAAAAAAAAAAATATACTAATGGACAATATGATAGGGTACGATAGAGACCAACAAAAATGGTCAGTTTAGTTTTGGTTATAGTTAAAGAATATACATCAAGTTATGAAAAAATTAACCCCTTTTGATTTGACAAATATTTTGAAATATTAAATATTTGATATATTTATTATACTTTGAACAGAACTCCAAGTACGATATTTGAGTTGATCCAAAGGAAATTATAATTTCAATAACTTTTCACAATTTACTCGGTAGGTTCATAGTCTGAATTATCATTGAGCCATCTTAATAGTTTAAGGGTCATTAAGGCAGAAGTACGAACCTACACTGCGACCTAAAGAGATATATTGTGCCTACTCTACTAATATTTAGTCAGTTACTATCCAGGTTTCTATAGAAGCGTAGAGTTTGTTTGAAGTCCAGACCCCTGATTGTGTCAGCCTGTGTCGCAATCGCAGAGGATGATTTTTCATCATCTGAACAGAACCGACAGTCACCGTAATCAGACTTTCCGATTTTGTTTCGTTGATACCTGATCGCGCAGTGGCCTGTGAACAGGCCAGTTATTGTACGTAACTCGGTTTTTAAGTCTGAGGAATTTATGGCCCTTTTGTTTGAGAAATCTAGGAATCGCTTGCCTTGGCATATGTCTCTCTTTATTATCCCATTTCTCTTTGTTATTCCATTCCCTTATTTTCGCTGAAGGACCGGTTGGACCCTGCTCTAGCCAGTTTATCGGCAATCTCGTTACCGCTTATTCATCTTAATATTAGTTTGTTACTTGTCTGCGTTTTAAATTTTAGGTTAGAAGTGAATTCAGTAAATTCTTGATAAATACTTTTGTTATAAACAAATTAAAACACATTCGTTGATATTATGTGTTTCAGATTTCAGTTGTCAGTAGCTCCACATTCGCAAAGAATATCCTCTGCAGTTTCTACCTAATTCTAGTGAAATCGGCAGTCAACATTATCCGTCTTTCCAGTTTTTTTCCAAATGATACTTTAATAAGTAGTAGCCAGTGAAAAAACAACACGAACTTAGTTTTGCTAGTACTTACTTCTTTATTTCTTCATTTTTTCCTGGGTTCATACCTAGTAAAAAGATAAGCTGTTGACAGATACAGAAAAGCTGTCATGTTTAAAACTTAAATATTAGTAACTTCTTTAGGTGTTCTGTATTCAAGTGAATGGGTCCGCCAGACTAAGCTTTAAAGTTTTGTTTTTGTGTTTGTTTTCCTTTGCCATAATAGTAAAATTATTGATACTCTACTGTACAGGGCTAAACGTTATGTCACTATATATATACAATAATTCGTTTTTTTTTGTTATTACACCATAAATGATTGTACATAAAATCAACCAAAAAAAAAGTGTATTGCGTGATTTGTGACATGGTTTATTTGTGATTTCAGATCATTAAATGCAAGTAATTAGTTTAGAAGTGTGTAGAGTATTTATTAAATAGATGTTAACCCAGGACATTTTACTTATACTTATAGTATTATGTCATATACACATATAGTTATAGATATTCATTCTTTATATTTATACTGAGTAAAAAAAGGGTTTTTATATTTGTAACCTCTAATCTTCTATATAGAAAGAATGTTTTATTACATTTGCATGCTACTAAATAATTTCAATCAAGGGGTAAACTTTTGTGGTCACAATAACGTATAAATTATAAATAATTTTTTTAAATTGCTTAACGAATATTATTATTAAAAAAGTAATTGGTATGTATGTATAATACAAAAATAATTAACACTATATCGGTCGATTATGGATGGTCACATAAATTTACTGGCGGTTTCAAGATATATTTAATAAAATATGAATATTTTTTTTGTTACGATTTTAATTTTCGTCTATTATTCAATATATTTGGAAAATGATAATTCAACTTTTTGTAGACGAATTAGTGTTCCTCAAATTTGGATGTTATTTTTAACTTTATATATTTATGAATCTGTAAATAATGTAATTTAATAAAAAAAAAAAAAAAAATTTGCAAACACGATTATGATAAGTTTATACAAATTAACTGAATGTTAATGTCACTCACTAAAGCTAACTTTACTATAACATTATAATCTTAACTAAACCTTGAAGATTGTCAGGCTGAATGTTATTGCTCTTCATAAGTTTGAATTTGAAATAAGTAGAAAATACTTCGAACCTCATTAAATCGCCACCATGATGTTGACAGCGCTGCTGTTGAAAAGTTGGTTTAAATGTTATATTAGTTAAGCTTAGTATGTAGCTCGAATGAAAATTTCATTCCATTCGAACTATGTACATAGTATAAGCTTACTTAATTAAATTCTCCGGCAAAAAAGACGTATAAAAGTTGTAATATTTTTTCTGTAGATAAATTAAACAAGTTAATTGTTTTTAAATATCAATATTTCATTGTGAAATAATTAATTTAATGTGAAAAGCAATTGAAGACTTTTTTCTATTAATTTGAAAACAACTACATATTTTGAATGACTTTATCACGTGAGCTGCGTACTACTTGACCGACCGGAATTATAAGCTAAATTTTTCATTTCTGATTTCACTACAATAAATTTATATGAAAATTTCAAGTAGTAATGAAAAATTTATTATTGAAAATAATAATTTTATTTCGGGTTTTGAAGAAATCGAAATGCTTAAATAAATGGTAATATAAAATGAAAATCTACTGAGTACAGCAAGAGTAACTATGATCATCAATTACTTTCACCAGCAGTACCAGTGTCTCTTTTATGATATCAAAACGATATGATTACATAATTAAAAGTGACGACGGCATATTGTTAAGAGCCGTAATTGTGTTAAATATCTTTTTTATTTTTTTCTTGTAAATATTTATTAATTTATTTATGGCCTTTTCGAAATGTAAATGATTCTAAAAGGTAAAAAATAACTATTCCCACCTAATAATTAATGTCATTAAAATTATTACTTTATATACCCGTAACATTAAACTATATTAAAATAAAATTTAATTAGAGAACATTTTTCTATTTTCTTTTATTTTTTTATATTTAAATATATAGAAAATTATTTAAAATTAATTAAAGATAATTTATTAATTCTCTTGTTATCTGAATTAAAAATTATTATTAATAATTTAAGAAATTAATTTATAATAAAAAAAATATAATAATAAATATAAAAGATTAAAGGATAAGGACATTAAAATTCAGGACTTTTAATTATTTTTTAAATGAATTAAAATTCAGGACTTTTCTAATTATAATATTTGGCAAAATAGTCTGCAAAAAAAAAGGATTAAATCTATTTCGAAAAAAAATTATTTGTTATTACAATTTTAGTGATGCTGATCACGTACTGGACTTTTGAATTACCAAAATTGTATAATTTCTACAAAAAAATTAATATTAATTTTATAATAGGAATGTGAATAATATTGACAAAATAAGAACAATTTTACGAAGAGTTATGAAGTATTGTGATTGAGTAATGACATTCTAAAAGAATCATTTTTTTTTTTTCATACCAATTTTTCTTTACGTTTCCCACGCTCGAGCGTGGAGTTTTCGAAAATGTTAAAAGTGGGTGCATGTATGCATACTAAAATTTCCGTTTTATTCGATGTGTTCTGTATTTCTATAGAATTTAAAATTTGAAGTCGGCAGACTCAGTGTGTCCCCATAAAATTATTATAAATAAATTCTTCATATCTTCAAAATGTAAATTTTATACTAAAGGCAACGGGTCATCTTTCTGATTATTTGGGATATGGTCCATCGCAACGATATTAAAACTAATTAACATTACAAAAATAAAACCAACTGTAGCCCTCGGTCTACTCCAAATATATGCCTGAATTTTGTATGAGAGTTTTTAAGGTTGACATCAGGTCGGGTATTATACACTTAAAATGAATGAATAGTATATGGTACGAATCTAAAAGATTGTTACGGTTTTATCAGGTTTCCCAAAACTACATTGGAACTTTGGGACCGTTGATGAAGCTGTGATACAACAGATACACAATCTGGAATTTTTAGCCAAAGATTTAAATTGTAGGTTGAAAGGCAATTGATGGTTAAAATGAGTAGATTAGCTTCTAAAGCAATGTCTTCAAAAGGTTTTCCGCTGAACTCAAGGATTCCACGTAAGTTTATAAGAGTTTCGCGAGAAAATTTTAAAAAATATAAACAGTGACTGTAACTTAAACTTCTAACAATGATAAACATCTACTCACATATTACATAATAATTTTTACAATAAACTTCACGAATATAGACTGGAATGAAATACTGCAAAGCAAGTAAATGACTTCTATCTGTATCGTACAAAATAGGAGCCACCAAAATTATGTACATACCAAAAACGGGATCCCATTTTATATACATCGTGGAAACCAATAAAAATAGCATTTATATTTCAGGAATAATTGTATTACACAGTTTCCAAAAATAGGAATCCTTGAAAAATATTATCAGGTTGGAGAGTTCCAAAGGTCGCAAAAGATTGAGTACCACTGATTTATAGCATGTAATTATTATCCGATTACCGA
Source organism: Rhamphomyia laevipes (assembly GCA_963920725.1). Taxonomy (NCBI): domain Eukaryota; kingdom Metazoa; phylum Arthropoda; class Insecta; order Diptera; family Empididae; genus Rhamphomyia; species Rhamphomyia laevipes. Next base: position 122,146,528 of record OY987255.1, on the reverse strand, counting down.
TTTCAATGAATTTTGGTACACATATTAGTATTGTAATCTATCCCTTTTCAACTTCAAATTGGAAATAAGCAATATCAAATTGGAAATAATCATTTTCAAATTGGAAATAAATAAATAATGTTCATATTATTGGATGCATAGGTAATGTGGGGCTTATTCATCACGAAGTAAGAAGATGAGCATTTAAAACCCTGCAAGTTAAAGAGTTCATACGCAATTGTCTACGCAACCGCTCTAACCAAATATCAATCGCCAGTCGTAATGGTAATTGATAATGCACCGTATCATACATCTATTGAAGATGTGTTTCTTGAAAGTGAATTTATCAATCATCGCTTATTAAGATTAGGTCCGTACAGTCCAATGTTAAAACCAATAGAACTTACTTGGTCAGCTCTTCAGGCTTCTATTAAACGAGATGTAGCAACTGAAATGCCACAGGGTTTATCAGGTGAAAACAGGACAAATTTGATCCAAACCGAATTTCGCCTACAAAGGATTGAAAATATTACTCAACGAAATGTACCAAATTTATCTGTTGCAAATTGTGCTAAATATGTTGCATATGTTCAAAAATTCATTCCAGATGTTTTAAATTTGATTGATATGATTTTTTAATTTATTATATTAATAAAGCTTTGATCATAAATATTGTTGTACACCGTGTGTTTTGTTTACTTAAATGATTATTTCCAATTTTTAAAGTTTATTTCCAATTTGAAAATAATTATTTCCAATTTGTAAATGATTATTTCCAATTTGATATTGGTTATTTCCAATTTGAAGTTGAAAAGGTATAGTTTGTGTTATAAAGTTTATTTTTAACAAAGCACTGCCATTTTTAACAAAGCACTGTTTATATCAAAGGTTCTTGGATATAAATCACTGTTAAACATAACTACGAGTTATCCGCTCCCCTAGTTATCATCTTTTTTTATATGATGTTCATATCGCGTATTGTGTCATTGTTTAATGATATTGGAACTTTGGGGAAATTTAAATTTTTTTGAAACTTAATGTTGAGAATTTATGCTATTATGACTTTTACTAGACAAAATTCTCAAATTCAATTTAATTACAAACTACTTGATAAAAATCTACAAATTTTGAAATCTTTTAAGAATTTGGGCGTTTATTTGGACCCAAAACTTAATTTTAAGTTGCATTATAATTATATTTTTAATAAAACAAACTCAATGCTAGGTTTTATTAAAAGATAGTCAAAAAAGTTTTTAGATCCTTAAATTTTAAAATCATTTTACATTTGCCTTATTCGTCCTAATCTAGTGAAGTCTGAAATCTATACTGCGATATTAATACTCGTCGCATTGAATCGATCCAAAGAAATTTTATACGATTTACTTTCCCTCAGTTTCTTTCGATTAATCCGTATGAAAATAGTTTAAAACTTATTAACTTGATCACTTTAGAAAAAAGGGGTGAAATGACTGACGTTAGTTTTTTTAACTGAAGTGTTTAGGCTTAACATTGATTCATTATTTATATTTAATATTTAATAAAATTAATACTAATCATGACATGATCATAGAATAAGATCTCCAAAAGTGTTTAATTTAGAATTCCATAGAACGACATATGGGAAGTTTGAGCTAATTAATACGATGCTAAGCTAATACTTGGGAATGAATTCCAAAATGTTATTAGAATCTGTTTTCTTATAATATATGTATTGTTTAATATATTGTAATACGGATTAATGTATTGTAATTTATTTTAATTTATTATGCACTTGCTAAATGTTTGAATTAAACAGAGAAATAAATAAATAAATTTACCAGTGGAGGTGCGTGTACTAGAATTGTTGGATGACCTTTTTATAAATCATTTTTGAAAAAGTGTTACCTGGACAGATGTGTAGAAAACCTTAAAGAACAACAAAATACACCTTTTTTATAATGCATTTTAGTTCTTATTTTATCAATAAGTATTCATAATTAAAACATAGAATCTGAAGCCATAGTCAATGAATTATATTGAATCTGGTATTCAGGTACCATTTTAACCAATCCATTTTATTAAATAAGAAATAATGTTATTTTAATAAAATCATAAGTAAAAAAACTTTAATTCAAATTTTCAATTATATTACGATTTTTATATTCAACTTTATGAAAAATGTTATACTAAACAGAATCTTATTTCCTTATTATATTTCCAGGTATTTGTCAACCACATAATTCATTTATATCATCATCAGATCCAGAACATCAACCAACTGGTATAACACCAAAATTTTTATCACGTGGTCATTTATATAAAGTTATAATTGGTGAAACAATAGAATTACCATGTAAGGTACAAAATTTAGGTTCATATGTATTATTATGGCGTAAAGGTACATCAGTATTAACAGCTGGCCATTTAATGATAACACGTGATAATAGATTTAATATTGTTGGTGATTATAATTTACAAATAAATGGTGTTAAAACACAAGATGCTGGTGATTATATATGTCAATTGGGTGATCAGGAAAATCGTGATCAAGTTCACACAGTTGAAATATTAGGTAAATATAATAAAAAAAAAATTTAAATTAATTTAAAAATCTCATCATCTAAAATTTTCCATAGTTCCACCAACCTTACGTGCATTACCCCATAATGGACAAGTAACAGCACGCAAAGGTAGTACTGTAACATTAGAATGTAAAGCTAGTGGTAATCCAGTACCAACAATATATTGGTATAAAAAAGATGTATTTTCTGGGCCAACACATTTATCAGATAGTTCAACATTAATATTAGAAAATGTTGATAGACATCATGCTGGTATATATCAATGTTCAGCTGATAATGGTGTTAAAGAACGTGTCTCAATGGATATACAATTGACAATATTATGTAAGTTTTATTTATAACTATATTTAAAATTATAGCAGATAGAATGGTAAATTTATCAATATATAAAAAATATATTTATACATTATAGTTAGACAGAATAACAACAATTTGCATCATGTACAAAGGATTTCTTGTACATGATACATGAATGAAGATGTAAATTTAATATTTCTATATGTATAATATAATATACAGGGTAACCACGTTTGGGATGCTAATCCCTTAAGGTTTAAGGTGTATTTTTAGTGTAAATGATATCCGTAGAAAAAGGCCACGAATACCACCAGACAAAAACATTTCAGTTAAAAAATAAAAGATTTATAGTCGAAAACTAGAAGGCATTCTTGTCAAAATAATAAAACTGAAATGTTTTTCCATCGGAAGGTCCCTCCAAACAAAAAAACTAAAAATTTATTCGATTTTAAACTCATTTTTATTATTGACGCAAATACCTTTTTCAAACAAGTTCAATGATTTCCCATGAAAAGTTTTCAATGAAAATAGAATATAGAACACAAAAGACGGTACTCTCTCAGTACCAATCGGAGCCAACCTTCCATAATTCGGAACAATTTCTATTTGAATTTTAAACTGTTATGTCACAAAATATGTTTTTTTGAGTAAATTTTCAGCTAAACTTAGAATTATATATTATTTCTTTGTTAGTTTCAGTGAAAAACCCAAACCGCAATCAAATCGTTTCAATTTGTGACTTATAAAGGTGGCTTTTCAGTGCAAACATAAAATACAATTCACAATTCAGTCTGTTTACTTACATAAAAACCTCATTCTCGAAAAGAAACTCCAGTCATAAAATATCACTGAAATTCATTTTAATTCAGCTTGGAACAATTTTGAATTGAAGGAATTTTTGAAGATAAATCTAATTTTCATAGAAATTGGTCAAATTGGGTACTCTAAATATAGTTCTCTCACCTGTCAGCCAATGGATTTATCATTACAAACCTAGTCACCCTGTATATTGTACTTACAGAGTACATTTTAATATTGAAAATATTATATTGTATAATGGCTATTTTCTATTAAAGGAAAGCATCATACATTATAAAAAAAGTTTTAGTTCTATGAAAAGTAAACATTTTGTTTTATTTTGTGTTTTTTAGGTTATTGTATATAATAGAAAATTTTAATTGAATTTTTAGTGTATAATGTCGTCCTTGTTTTGTTGATCAATAAAGAAAATAACAGGAAAAACAAATAAGAAACCATCAGAAAATTTTAAGATTGAATAAATTGAAATTTTTAAGTTTTTCTTTTTTGTTTTTTTGCCTTTTGGGAATTTTGACCTGAGTATACTATATAAATATTTCTTTAACAAGAAGTAGCAGAACTAATTTCACAGTAGTTTTGTATTAATGTGCTTTTTTGAATACCCAAAACAGTTGAATATAAATAATGTTACACTTGTAAAGTTTGAAGATTAACAACATATTTATACCTATTTACATATTGTAGAAAACATTTTAAGGACTATATGTACATGATACGCGAATTGTAAATTGCGAAAAAATCAATTCCATGTTTAATTAACTTTTTTTTAAATAAATTTCTTAAATAAAATGCTTAAAATTAATTAATACACATAATGTTATCAAATTTTTTTTAATTATTTTATGAAATTTATGAAAATAACTATTTTTTTTTCTGTGAATTGGAATATCTGGTCGCGAACTGTCAAATCATTATTCGCAATCCACTCGCATTCCACATTGTTGCGAATTAAAAATTAGCTCGTTTTTAACCGCAATTTTTTTTTATGAAATATTCACAATTCGCAGTTCGCGTTTCATGTGAAAGAAATGGCAAAATTTGCGAATATTCGCAATTCGCAGTTCGCGTTTCATGTGCGAAGTCTATTGCTCTAAGTATTTTAAATAGCATCATCTAGCGGACGAAATTTCTTCGCTATGTGGAAATTTCTTCGTTGGCACATTACCGCACCACTACGCATACATAGCGAACAAGAAATTGTAGCCATTTTATTCTAATCTTTAATGTTTTTCTGGGCGGGTTCTAACTTCATTTTTGGTTGCAATTTACCCAAAAAAATTATACATTTTTAAGTTTAATATTTCAGTAATGAAAAATTAAATTTATCACTAATTACATACTAATTCATTAACTCTTTATGTCTCTTTATGTCACAGTTTGAAACAGAATCTTCAAATGTTTCCAACACGATCTGATCTATCATTATTTTGGGTTGACTTTTACTAAATTAACAAACGCATAGGGAAGCGTTAAAAAACATACCCAAAAATAGGACACATTGCCATAATTCTTCTACAATTCAGTTCGTTCGTATAATTTTTTATGGATATAACTAACACTTACAATCTTACATATCTTTAGAATATTCTTAATCAGAACTTTTTGTGCTTACTGGTGGATGTGGATCAAATTTAAATTAATGGTGTAGCTAGTTGCTATATTGTACCAGGCTAAGCGGCCAAACCTGGTAGCTATACCATACCGTCCGTTGTAATCCCTTACGAAATATTACCCATTTTCACCACGTGTTGTTCCAACTCCCATCTTCAATAAATTTTATCTGGTTAGCAGGCTTTCGTTGCTTACTTCTATTAAATCATCTGCAAAATAAAAACAAAAAAATTTTAATTTTTTATTACACGCAGTGAAGGACAGGCTCAATTGTCTAGTCATCCTCAGCACAGTCTCTACAAGCAGTTTCCATTCTCAGTATTAGTCGCAAGGCATGTTAACGTAAATAGCCCCATACCAGACTATATTAGTTTTCATACACCGTGTAATATGAATTTTGTGGAGCATTCATCATATTTACTTCGAATTTTTGATTTAATAAACACGAGCAGGCAAATAAATGAAACGAAAGTTCAGATTACTCTGAACTTTAGTAAGTTTTTGAATTGTTTAATCATTTCGACTTGATAGATTTGCCTAACAACATAATCAAGTTTTACTGCAAATTATTTTAAATTTTCAAAAGTGTGACAAATGGACGGATATTACTTTAATTTCTAAGGTAGATTTTACTTTCGAAAAAGGTCTAATTAAAAAATAGCAATTTAAAGTCAAAGTAGTAAAGTTTTGTGGTAAATACCTAAAAGTTTAATTTCTGTTTTTGGTAATTGCATTCCTGAATTAATATTCAACTTACATAAATATTATTTTTTTATTCTGCACTAAATTTTTCATTTTCCGATATTAGTTTTCTTGCAATATTTGTTTAAAAATAAAATTTATTGATTCTATTGGTTTCATATTTGCTTTCAACTTGAAAGGTGATTGAATATTTTAGAGTTTTTAAACTCTTTTTTTATATATGTACAAAAAAGTTTGTAAATCGTTTTGGATAGAATTTGTCAGTTTGATATAAAATTTAGTTTTTTTTAATAAAATTTCGTATAGTTGACAAATTAAATTTTGTTACCAGACTCAGATTCAATTATGGCAGTGAGTGTTCTAATTAAAATTGAATAAAAATAACAAGTTTTACGGGTTAACCATGATTGAAATTAATATTTTGTTTTTAATAATATCGACAAGAACACATTCTATCATAAAGTAATCATTAAATACTTACGAAAATAAAGTAAGATTCGTAGTAATTTAGAGTATGTCCAAAATAAAATTTTAGTATTTACCTTCATCGATTTAATGTCTTTTTACCTCCAAACAGAATGCAATAGAAAAATATGAACGATTTTGAGAACTTTTTTAACATCTAATTTCTTAAAAAAAAAGCGGTCTGCTCTAATAATTAGACGTCAATAGATATCAACTAATATCAACAATTTTTATGGTAAAACTTAATACTATTAAAATGTCAAATGAAAGCTTTCTAATATTTTTGATTATAATTGGCCAAATAAAAATCATCTTTTATTTATGAATCGAAACTACTTCAAACTGAGAATTTAAGATTAAATTTTATTCAAGACAGGAAACCAGTAAGTATGGCATTATTTAATGATGAATGAATAATGAAATGAACTCGGGTGCCCACACAGAACAGTAGTTTGTTACTTAGGAGACCAATGCAACGACCAGACGTCATCTTTTTTTTCGCTCGGTTAGTTCCGCAGTCGGTAGTTGTCGTTGCTTCACATCGGTTCTTCTTAGATCTTACTGAACCTTTGTCATACTTTCACCTCTCCGGTTAGTTCTTTTAATAAAGTGCAATTTAAGGATATTAAATTCGGTAGTATCAAGTTCTAGACCTAGAGCGTATTCCAGTAGTGTTCGAATTCTGGTTCAAGCATAAGTCGGACTTTCGCACAAGTAGTGCTCAGCCGATTCAAGCATTTATTCTGTGTTCGTTTAGTGGAAAGTGAAATTCACGATCGTTAACACATTTCTCAGGGGTTTACGCTTCTGTCTTAGGATGAATGTTGCTCTTCGTAGGTAGGGCCTTTGGACAAACATTCTTGCTAAAGTTTTGCCAATGACTTAGGTGGCATATTAATAATACGCCAATAAGCGTATTGTATTGGCAAGAATATTTGTTATTCTTTTGTTTCCCGTCGACAATGGAAAAATGGGCAAATATTTGTCAAGATTAAGATGATAATCTACGTGGTGTCGTTTCAAGTCTCTAATTCGGTTGAATAGTTTCACCCCAATGTATTTTAAGTAATGGAACAATTTTACATAGCAGCAAAAGCAATTCAAAGTTTTCCTAAGCTTCATCTTTTACTTAAAGAACTATCCAAAATTTGTTTCTTTTTTTTAAAAAAAAAAATTTAAATATGTAACTTCCACTTAGCTAACTCTTTCTTTTTTTATACGCTATATCCTAAATCAAGCCTTGGCCTCCTCCAGCATGTTTCGTGGCATTTTATTGCAATTTGGACCTACTAATTTTTATATAGATTACGAACCTTAAGTTTCTTTATAATGTACAAACCTTTAATTCAATTGTAACAAGCTGTATCGTGATGTATTTGTAAACAGCATCGTATCAATCATTAACATTTTTACCAGTCTTAAAATCACTATTACATATTATGCAAATTTTATTACTTGTACAAAGCTTAGTCAATTTAGAGCGACATATTGATGTTTGGATCTCAGCTTGAGCTCAGTACCAAATGCATCACAGCATAGCACACTATCACTACGCCACCAATTCTTGTTAGAAAAATTTAATTTATATATTTTCATAAATTTGACGTTCGCATCACAATACCTCATAGTATTGTTTATTATATTTCAATTAAATTTGGCACATAAAGTGCCAGTGTCCACTTTACAATTACTGAATTATAATTCATGTGCTCTCTTGATCTAGTAAACTATATTTATTATCTAATTTAAATGAAATTTTATCATCTGCTAACAATTTTTACAAAGCAATGTTATATAATTACGAATTACGAGTTATCTGTTCCCTTTGTGTTTAGCAGCTTCTTTAAGTTCGTAACATTGGTACGCCATAATTTTTTAAGAATTTTTTTTAAACTTTCAATTTTGATAACAATTTAATCGAAACATTTCAAAAAAATTACCCCTGTTTTTTTCTTTAGATTACACAAATTACAAATCATCACTTTAGGTAGAATCGTCACAAATCATCACTTTAGGTAGAAAACTTTCGTTACCTTATCCATTTAGATTTCAAATTGATATATTTACGATATTTTTGTTTGTGTGTAAATTATTCTGAAGATTTTTCGTAAATTATTAAATTAAAATTTATTTATCATAATTTCTAACATAAATAATCACTTAATACTAACTATTATGGCCAAATTTAATTTTATCTGATATACTCTGTTCTTTTTGATATATTTACTGTATTATATATAACTATACTTAAGAGTTTAGATTTAGATGATATTTCTATGATTCAGTGTGATATATTGACCCCTATAATGCTATAATAAATATGTATTATGATTTAATGTCTGTATCCTGTATGTAATATCAATTTTTTGCCCTAATATATCATCACTTTTATTTACCACATTGTAAATTATTGCCAATACAATATTTTAGTTATATTATTCATTTAATTGATACTACTTGTATATCCACTTTTATACCATCATCATTATAGTATCTGCTTTTAATTGTAATATAGAATGATTGTAATTGATTGTTTGACCATTTTTGTCAAAAAATAATTTATTTATTTTTTGTATATTTATATAATTTTCTGATATTAATGATAAACAATTATTTTTCTATATTACTTTTTTTGGTATATACTTCGTACGTGAGTTAATTTAATGTTTCGAACCAAAAAGGATTTTGTTTTTATTAAATTATAGAGGTGGAATTATATGGAATATAATTTATCTTCAATTTAAGGATACTCAATTGCTTGAGATAATTTCTTGATTGTTATAATCTTGGCAATGAACGAAATATTAGACACTATATTAAATTTTTGTAAATTATTTCTACACCCTATAGATATAGATAGACCGTAGTACTTAATACAATCTTGAAATGGAATATTATCAAAATTAACATTCAATATAACAGAATAAACGTAACAATCTGATACGATATCTAAAATTCAATTGTTTTCTATTTAATTTTACGATGAATGTAACTATGATTCTGTAATTAATGACAGAGACCATATGAAAATCTGATGTAATTGTATTTTTATATAGTTATCAAATGTTTTATATATTCCAATAACTTTACTAATTATTAATCCTTACTTTCGAAGTACTCTCCATAACTAATTATAGATTGAAAAGTTTGATATCAACTCCTTAATTATTAAAATTATCAAAAATTTACTTCAATGAACTCATCGTAATATAGTAAATATGTATAGTTCATTTGTTCTTTATAAGATAATTTCCATACTTCCTTGGAAAGTTTTAATATATATATAATAAAAATAATATTATACGGAATAGAAATAATCGATTCTGAATACTTTGTAACTAATATAAGTAATAAAATTCTATAAATATTTTGATAAATATTCTACAGATATAAAATTATATATTCATGACCATAGTAAAATGTAATATTGTATTAGATACTTCCAAAAAAAATGCTAAAAATAGGCAAAAACAATTAATGTTGTCAATTACAAATTATTTTACGAAGAGTTATGAAAAATTCAGTGTTAAAATCGAATGAAGTTGAAATAGTAAAATCAAATTTATCTTTGCGTTTTCGAGCGTGGTGTTTAAAATTACATTTGTGATTCACCTTTGCAGCGATATTTTGATTACCTTTAATAATATTTTTACGAATAGTTATAAATTTTAATATAAACAAAGCATCCTGACCATCTGCAGATTCTTAATGCATCCAACCTATTTTAACTACAATGGAAAAAAAATTCGAATTTTCAAATGGTCCAGCTTAAATTTACATATTACAAATACGATGCAAAAGAAAACTATGCATGCTTGTACGAGTACGCGAATATCTCTAATAGTAATTGTTATCAATTTTGAATCGTTTGACACATCTTGTTATCTAGTATATGTAGATAAGTTCAGTGGAAGTTCCTGAATTATATAAAATACATTTCTATGTCCTAAATATCTGAAATTTGGTACAAAAATTTTATACATTCCTGAAATATTTTACGAAGTGATATTTTAACGACACGCCGAGTTTTAGGGTACCCCTGCATTAGCAGCTTTTTTTCATACTTTACTCCAAGTTAAAAATGATTCAATTAAAAGGAAACAATCTACAATTATTTTATATTATTCAATAACATTTTAGCAAAGTTTCAGTGCTTCAATCTTAACTGAATTTTCTATGGATTTTATGGAAAATAAAATCTGATTTTTCTGTAATATTCAATAATGAAAATTAATTAAATATTTGGACACATTTATTTTGTGTAATATTTGTTAGGGGCAAGGAATATGAGTCAAAGAAGTAAGGATTCAAAAATTAGAAAGTATTCCAGCCATAATATTTTTTGTCTGAAATGCCTTGACTAAAATGTCTTTCGGGTCAAACCTTTTCATACTGATGCTTTTTGGATCGATTTTGCCTTTTTACTGTTTAAAAGATTTAGTTAAACGGATTTCCAGAGGCATGTTAACCATGTTAACAAATCAAATAAAATTACATTAAACCGTTGAAGAACGATTATAGTTCATATCATCCGTTTCCAAAAGCCAATTTAGTCAAATTGTTTTCTGTCCGAAAATTGTTTTTTTTTTTTTTAGTAAAGATTCGTTTTATAAAGTAGTTTCAATCATGAAATTTGTATAGGCAACATTGTATCAGAAATTCGTTACATTTTTTGACTGATATATTTTTGATTTGTATCCCCCCGAGCCGTTGAGACACTTAAATAAAAATTCTATAAAAATCAGCAAAGAAATCAACGAAATAAAAATAAAAAATTGCTTAAGTACCATTAGAACAAAATTAATAAAATATTTTTATACTTGTACTATTTATAATTTTTATAAATTTTCTTTTTTATATAATTTCCAATTTAATATATGGAATTACTTAAAATAACCTTTTCAATTGGCAAGTGCTTTTGAAATAAAAGATGAAGTCCTTAATCCAAAAAGAATGGGTAAAATTAAATTGAAAAAATAAATGAAAAAAGAAATAATCAAAATTTGTATTTTCTTTTAATTAATTCAAAATAATTTTTATAATTAATTTTTATAAAAATATTGATACTCTTAAATGTAACACATCATCATTTGAAAGATTAGATTGTGTATAGACTTCGGCTTCGGCATGAATATTAATTATCGATAAGATATATTAATGGTAATCAGAATTAATATTAATATTTTGGAACAAAATAAAATAAGGATTCTTTCAATTAAAGTATGCCGAATTATGAAGTTTCATGATCGAATCAAAACTTGAAAAAATGAAAAGTGCTTAAACCAATTGAAGTTTTCAATAGTAACTCACTCGACCAGCAATACTACAAAGGTTCTAGGTCAAAACTGATGCCCGTAAAATTTGACTTCACTGGGTCTTTATCAAAACTTGTGAATTATATTTGATCATAGTAATTGTTATACGATTTCAATTAAATTTGGCACACGATTTAGTTAATTCTCGTAAAATTTTTGGACGACAATTTATTTACTTGGGTCCTTAGCAAAATTATATATCTAAAATTTTGTATACATCTTCCAGGGAAAATCCATTGAACCAGAAAAAGCTTGAACCAGATTAACAAACTCCGAATTTAGATGTGCTTCTAAAGTTAGTAACCTTTTTTTTGTAGATAATTAAAACAGAGTTTCTTTAATTATGTTTGTAATCATAAAATTTAGAATATATTATTTTCCATAGCATAATTCCCACCAATGTGAATGGTGTTTTCATAATAGTATTTTCATATAATTATTTTTACTTACTTAATTTAAAAAAAAAACGTAATGAAAATGGAAAATCGGTAATATGTGCGTGGGATAAATAAAAAATATATGTAAATAATCTCGAAAAATTTCTACTCCTCCCATCGTCATAAACCATAAATGTAGGGATGAACAACCCAGAGATCCAAATAATCGACATGTTTCTTAGACAGCATAAAAAAGTGAAGGTAAAACCGGTCTTTATATATAAATCTAGTTTTAGTTTCGTAATGGTATTAAAAAAAATCCACTCGGGGTTTGTAATGTATTAAAAAGGAAGACAAATAAATATAATTCCATTCTTACTTGACCTACTCTCCAAATACTTTCAACATTGCAAGGAATTAACTATACTAGTTCTAAAAATACGAAATTTCGGTAATTCTATATTCCATTGTTGGATATGAAGTAAAATATCAGTGCAGTTTTCAAAACAATATTTTCGTTAAATTTAAATAATATAGAAAATAAAACATTTTCGTATGGCTTCATACCATTTGGCGAAATAAAATCTTATTGATCTAGTATGGCTGCTATAAGTTTGGCAGAAAGCTCATAGGCTACAAACAATTTATTAAAATAAAAAAAAAAAAAATGAATAACAATCCGTCGTCAAATATTTAAATTTGATACGTCTGTGTACAATACATCTTAAAAAATAGGTTGCTATAGAACTCAATCTATTGAGAATTTCGATGATAACTAAAGAAATTTCTATCAGTGAACAATATTTGGATATATTTTTATATACAAGAGATGATCCTTAATATTGGAGTGACAATGACATATAATATAAGATGCTGTTATACTGATTATTGCCAGACACACAAGTATTTCCAGACATCAAGGGAGTTCATTTTATATCCTTCACCACTGTTAAATTTTTGCTCAGGCAAAGTGAAAAATGGTGAAAAATTAGATCATATAATTGGAATGATCTGTTAGTTATAATTATTCAAAAAGAAGATTAGATTGGCAGTTAGGTCTCTATAGTTGATCCCGAAAGACCTTGAAAAACATTTGACTGGTAATAAATGCATTAGATTGTCGTTCTTCATAAAGAAGTGGATTCATTTTTGTAGACATTTTGTTACATCCTATATTTTTGAAGAGTTTCATAGATTTCAGAATAGCAGATAGTATAGTTATGCTTTCCAGTTATCATCTTTAATTCTACTACATTGGTAAAATTTTTATTAAGAGCATTTATTCTACAGTACCATAATAATTCGAACTATTGAGATTTTTGGTTTTCAAATGACGCCGCTGGTTTCCTGGTTTGTGCTTTCTATTTCTTGAGAATGGAGTATAAGCTTACTGACAAACGGGCAAAGTGAATGCTTAATGCTTGTAGTACCACAAATGTGCCTAAATAATTAATTCATTATAAAATCATACTCTAAAAATTAGTATGGCCTATTAACATTTAAAAACCGGATTTTATAATTAATTTTTATCCGATAAAATCTAAACTCCGGTTTTAATTAAATGGTAATGTTATCGATGGATGAAAACCCTAAATAATAATTTATCCGCCAATAAACTGAATATCCAAAATTTCAAAATTCATAAATTTAATCCATAAATAATTGTTTGGCAAATATATGTAATAATATGTAAATTTCCTTTTCATAGCAAACTTATGTATAATTTTTCAAGAGATAAAAAAAACATGTATTTGAAATATTAGGTTTATTATTTGGTCCTTGAGTTTTTTGTTATTGATGAATAACTAATACATTTTTTATTCATTTATTTAGAGGATGATAGATGACCTAGTTTATTAAAAAAAATATTTCGAATATTTTAGTATTTTACATAAATTTTATTTGTGTACTATAAAATCATGCACTAATAATTATTTAAAAATTACACTTCATTTCTATATATTCGAATTGATTTCAATTTTAATACTATACAAGCTGCTAACCTAGGGGTACCCCAAAACTCTGTGTTTGTTAAAACACTTTGTACAAAATTTTACGAATGAATTATTTCATGAATGCGTATAGAGAATTCAGATATTTAGCAGTTTATCATTTCAGAAATTTATATAATTCAGAAATATTGCAATGCCACCTACTGAACCTAATTGGTCACACATTTTACGATCAATCACATAAAAACTACTAATATCAAAAACTATAAATAGAAAGAGAACCAAATTCATATATGTAGCAGTATTTATTGTGGGATTTAAACTCAAGATTAAATCCCACAACTCACAATCAAAAAGCTTTTTAAAAGTATTGATATATTTATATATATATTTTTTTTTATTTTATGGAAGTATGTGTATTTGATAAAAAGCTTTCACTAGTATGCGTACTGTAAATTTCCGTGCATACAAAAAATGTTATATGAGTTTTGATCTCTTCTTATATATCCATTTTGCTAATAGATTTTGCTCATCACATTTTTTTTTATTGCAATTTTGAAATGTGACAACTTTGCTAACTTAGAAAAAATGATTTAAGCTAAATCAATTTATTGGATCGATCTTTCGATAACAAACACCTCATAGTCATTCCATGTTCATATAAATAAAAATTGTTTTCATACAGGTTTTTGTGTTTCAAATACGTCGACAGCAGACTAAATCATAAAATATTTGATTATTAGAACAATATCAGTGCATTTATAAAGAGTAAACCTTTTTCTACATAATGCTAATAATTACAAAGAATTTTTGTCATTTTTTTTTTTTTGCATACTCAGAAAATTCGATATATACTGACTTACTGACTGATCCTTTTTTCACATTCAAAATTGTTTTACTTTATAGCCCACATAGAGAAAAAAAATAGCAAATACTGCAGAATTTTATAAATGATTTTTATTTTTCTTCTGTTGTTTTATACATTCATTCATTTTGATATACAAATAATTTTTATCAATTATTTTCGCTTGTTCTGTTTTCCCATATATATGTAAGTTTTTTGTAAACGATGATAACTTTCCGATAAAGAGAATTTATTACATATATTTATATCGAAATGTGTAGGAAACCTTTTTTAGACCCTTTTTTTTTTGCGTTGTTGTGTACGTACTATTTTGCGATTATAATATAAAAAAAATAACTTCTCTATATAAAGTTTATGATATCAACACAAAATTGATTTTATTTTTTTATATTAATTTTTTTTTTTTTTAAGTGAAATATTGAAAATGTGATAATAAATTTTATTCTGACCCTTTGATCTCATAGAATTATTTTCAGGAATTACTAAACAAATTCAAATAGTCTAAGTGCATTTGACGCTATGCTGGAAGCTGTGCATTGTCGTCCTATAACGAAAGCGTAGAGAGCGCAGAGTAGAGATAGAGATTTTAGCTACGCGAAGAGTTATATTTTGTATTGCATATTTTAATCTAGATTATTTGTGTCCCAGTTTTTATCAATTAGCCAAAGATTGTGTTAATTTTATTTCTTTTGTCCCACAAAGAACCTCTAGTAAAAACTAATGTTTAATGCTTCACTTATAAAAAAAGTTTTTAAAAAAAAATCGTAATTACGAATTCCTATACGTGTTCTTTAAAGAGCATATTATATAAGTCCACCATTTTTAAAAAAAGAAGAATTAATAATTAATGTTGGTATGTCTACGAAATCACCTTTAAAATAAATACATTACAGGACATACCTAACTATATTAAGATGCTATAATAGCATAGCGCATAACATATTCATATATCCTTCTATACCCAGTTGCGGCCGATTTAATTAACCCACGATACATTTTGAAGTTCCGTTCCAAAAAGTCCATTACAATCTGTGGGGTCAATAAGTTACGTAGTGCCTAGCAAAGAAATTGTTTTTAAATTGATTCAGTTTTATCTACATGAACCTAGAAATAAGGGCACCAGAACCAGATGGAACATAAATATTCTAGAAAAAAGTAGACTAATCCAATAAGGATTTAGTGACCCATACATTATTAATATCTTTCAATTTTGTTTTGTTAAAGTCCAACAATTTTTAAGTTTTATATAGATGATGTTATCATAGTGATTCATAGTCATCTAAGCTAAAAGATAATTTTAGTAAGACAATTAAGTTGAGTACCATTACGATGATAATTGTGGAGTACTTACATTACGATCCAGTTATTTATGGTACGCCCCAACAGTTTTCAATCACTAGAATTTTATATTGGAAGAAAAGTAAATTTAAAGAGTTTGAAAGAATATAATATGATAAATATTCACGTGAGGCATGTCGTTTAGATGTTCAGTTAGGTCACTTATAAAAATATTAAAGAGCATAAGACCCAAATAAATTCCTTAAGGAACGCCAGAGGAAATGTCTGAAAAAAATATTAACCTGGAATTTGACCTACTGAGTCTTATTACTAAGTAAGACTTGAAAGCTTAGCATAGCATCGACTATAGTTTAGAAATTAAGATGTCCTGATGCACTCTAACAAATTCTTTGCTTAAGTCTGAGTCTGCATCAAAAGCATTTAGAAGATAGTAATGCCTTCCGGTCATCCAAGATAAAAAATTAACTGATGAAGTTAAAAGAATCTTAAAATTTGTATTGATATATGCTGCTGACAAACATCTTCTTATATGTACTATAATCATTAAATTTAAAGCTTAGCATCTTTGACAGAATCATAAATCTTATATATTTCCACCAAGATATAATACCGTCCAATTACCAGAATATTTTGTTATCATATTTTACACTGTTTTGCAAATCGTAGCTTTCTGAAATCCCTCATATTTTAAAGTTACTGTGATTACCTTTTTAAATTCAAAAAATTAAATTAATGTCATGCTGGGTTGAATTCGAATACATATACCATATACGGAAACTCAATATTCGTTTAATCCGATTTCAACTCTACGATAATAGTATAGGTAGGAGTAGGATGAACGGTTAATATTATTTAAATGTGCAAAGTTACACTTTAGTGTTGAAGAATGAAGATGGTTGCTGCAAGGCCATTTTGGATCGAAGAGTAAGTAAATTTTATACAGATTATACACGGGAATTGGCACGAGACATGTGATTCCTAAGAAGCATGCAATTAGATTAGAACTTATTATTCTATCTACCACTATGGAGGATGAGGAGACAATGGACATGGAACATGTGTTTGTTATATATCATTGTCCTTCAGTCCAACATAAAAAGATTTTATCAAAATTGTTTTTTCTTTATATAAAACCTTGAATATGCGGGTGAACGAAAGGCAGGTAAAAAGGATATCATTTATTAAAGAAGTGGACCGGGTCGAAATGTTGTGATAATGATGTAGCGTTCAACTGTAAGTACAACAGCTCACTAAAAGTAGTTAACGCTGCCAATTTTTATAAAAAATATAGTATTTTATTTTTCTTCTTGCAACAAACTTTTCAATTGATTTTTGCTCTGTAATTTTTGGATTCCTTTTTTTTTTTACTGTTCCAGCAAAAGATAAAATTAGGGGGGTAAAATTTAAGTACTCAAGAGTATATTTTTTTTATATCTGTATATAGATATATTTTTTTTTTTTTTGCTGTTTCCTGCGTTTTTTTATATTGATATTGATATTTTTTATAGCCTAGGAAGTAAAAATTTATATATTTGTTTATTGTATAAAGGTAGACTTTTACCAGGTTTTATCTTTTTTTTTATATATAGAATGCTTTTTATGATAGTATATATACAAAAGTTTGGAAATTTTTTGTTTGATTTTATGTCTAATTATTTCGTTCATTATATACATATATAAAAAATATAAATTTTTCGAGGAAGAAGAGGTCTATATATACAAACAATAATGATGTTCTTTTAAAATTTTTAAAAAAAAAAATTTGTTTAGGGATTTTAAATATAATATAAAAATTATAAAGATTTTTGTTGTAAAATTTTATTTTAAATTTTTGATATAGAAAAAAATTACCTTTAATTTTGGTAAGATATTTTCGCTACAATCAACTAAATAAAATAATTATACGATCAAAGTATAATAACCGGATTAGAAGTCGTTATAGACGATTTGGTACACTACGTTAATTACTTAATTTTGTTGTATAATAACAATCAAAAGATTTCTTTTACAAATTTTGGAATTAATTTTCTAAATATTTGTTCTTTTTTAATGAACTAATCAAAATATTCCAAATTTCAAAATAATTTTTAATATGCATTGTTTCAGCTGGTTCATTACAAAATTTCATTTGAAATAAGTGTAGAAAATTTAAAGTTTTAGCAGATTTCACGGTAACTTAAGAAAATACGTGCAGAATAGAAATAATGTTTACTTTCGACCACTTAGAATGTTCATACTATTTCAAATCCATATATATTGTTACTTATATAGCTAGTTAGTGAGTTAAGAAAGAAGGATTTAATTCCTACTACCAAGTGAAACCAAACTACACTATATCATTATTTGGTGTATAATAAATATCTCTTTACTGATTTAGGTGAAACAACTATTCAATCCATGACTAGAACTGTACATCTCTTGTTAATGATTTGGCATATGTGGTCCGCAGTTACAAATTATATTTTCTTTAGTTTCTTCCTTGTATCCACAAAATTTACAGATTGAACCGCCTGCAACTAAACGCTGTTGTCTTGTAAATGCAGCCAACCATAATCTTCTGACCATAACAAATCTGTGCTGTATAGGTAGCGTTTTTGTTAATACTGAAGAGCTACTACTTCTACTGTGCACTGATCTACGAAAATTGAAAATTATTCATTTATTTATAATTTTAATATTCAATTTTCTGTCTATCTCCGTCACTGTTTTTCTTGAATTTTCTTAAAAACAAAAAAAAAATCTTTTTATGATACTCTAATTCTTATGACTTTCAAGGACTAAGTATGCTAATATTATATTTTATGCTTCGTTTCTCCCCCGCAAAAATAATAATTTTATACTTAAAAAAAAAGTATATATTTTATTATCTGCACCAACCCATTTTATTTTTTGAAAAACTTTATAGGTTCGTAAAAATAAAATATATAATAATTGTCAATTAATTTCTAGTGTAGAATTTTTTAGGGTTTTTTGTCTTAGAAAGAAACGAAATCGTAATGTTAAAGGTTTGGTTGGTGTCAGTCTGGCGGGATTGGTGGATTCGAAAGTTCAAGATGTTGTACCCTATTTAGACTTAGACTACATCTGCGGATATTATCGGCGTAGTTTACTTTCTTTAAATCAAAATGTAAATTGGTATCATAATTGGCCATTATTAAAAATAATGATAGACCTTTAATAATGACTACAAATATCAAATATAATAAAGAGTAGAAAAAATGGCTTTACTTTTATACGATTTGTACTTTATCTTGCGTTATATTTTAAAATTATTTTTAAATACAGAAGCCGGAATCATAGTTGTACCTCTACACGTAGACTTCATTCTCTACATACACTTCAGAGTAAACAAAAGCGTAACCAAACAACAAATTTGGTGTACGCAATATCAATGGTGTAATGTAAGATAATGTCGACTTTATGAGATGTGTCAACGCAAAATTATTTGTTCATTGTGTATCCAGCACATGAAGTTCTGTTTGGAATTTGTATTAATATTTTAGAATAGCTTTTATTTATTAAATTGTCGTAAACTATGACGTAAACAACGAACTATTGTTTACACCCTCCATACCCGTAGACAATACTGCAGTCTACATCACGTAAAGAAGACAACAGATCGCAGAAAACTGGGGAAAAAATATTTACTTTTCTTTTCTTCCGTAAAGAACTCTAGTAGTAGAAAATGAATTATTCTAAAACTGTGTATTCATAATTTAAACTGTTCGTTAAACCTTACAAGTATAGTACGCTATTGAACTGTAGAGCCAAAAAAAGCCCATCAATATAAAACTAGTGCACATGCAGTTCTGCCGAATGGCACTTTTTATTATATCCTTAAGAAAATAATTTTCCTAGAAATTTTTTATTATATCTTGTTATATACAAAAAAAATATTATGTACAACAAAAAATGGATACAATACTTAAATTACATTGCCAATTATTATATAGTTCAACCTCAATTTATAGAGCATAAACATTTTTTGTTGTTATCATGATAATTGGTACCCAATTAAAATCAAAAAATCGATAAAAATGTTAAATTTTGAAAAATCTTAAAAGAATATAAAATTAACAAGAAAATTATGATTTTTTTTTTATTATCTATTTTTTAGCGCCACCAGAAATCAGTGTTGAAAAATCATGGGTACATGCTGCCGAAGGATATGATATTGAATTAGTTTGTACTATTCATGGTGATGTTAATTCAGAAGTAAAGAAAGCGTTATAACTAAATTATATCAAAAATAATTTTAAATTTTATCATAAAACATTTTTTTTTTCTATTTTTTTTAGATGCTTTGGTATCAAAATTCATTCCTTTTAGATCCCACCGATCGTCGATCAATGAGTAGCCAAGAAGATCGCTATAGTTTACGAATACGTCATTTTCAATATTCTGATTTTGGTAATTATAGTTGTGTTGCTGATAATGCATTAGGCCGAACAAAAAAATATATTGAAGTATCTGGACGGCCTGGACCAGCTGAATTTATATCACCAGCAACAAGTGGTGCACTAGATCATTATAATATGACATGGTCAATTGAATCAATACCACAATTAGAAGAAATTAAAATTCTTTACAGAAGATTATTGGTAAGGAAATTTTTAATATTTTTTAGGTGGCACAGCTCGGTCGGAATTCATTAATTTCATATAAATAACGTTATTTCAATTACCAACATACATTCCTCTTCTGATATCCTTTTACTTCTGTTACTGAGGCTGCAGTGATTAATTAGTAGCGAAACAAATGAACTTTATCAAAAATTTAATCGCTGCGTTTTAGAAATTTGAAATTTAAAGGACCAAATTGTTAACTAGATCATTTCTAGTCAAAAGAATGTATCCATTTGATATGAATATGACCTTAGATTAAATGGAATACTGAAACGACAAGTGCTCTTGTATCCTATCTTTATTGAGATTAACTCACTCTCCTTCATTCATCGCTAATTTCAAATCCTCACTGCTACTATCCGAACGGTATAAATTGCTGCATTGGAAGTTAGGTGGCATTTATAATTTGAAATTTGACAAGAAGGTTGGTTTTTTACCAACTAATAAATCTTATAAAAATTATCGTGTTACAGTCCGTTTATTATTTCTTCATTTTTTTATATGCTGTATAGAATAATTTTATTAGCAAGAGCACCAGTTCACAACGCCGTAACTAGCTTTTCTAATGCCCTGTGCAAATTTAAAGAATATCCGGTTTAAAAAGTTAGAAAATAAAAACTTTAAAAAAATGGATTTTCTCTAGCGAAAAGTTAGAACTTTAACTGAATAGAAGACTTTTTTTTATAATGACATTTTTTTTCTTATTTTGGTATACCTATCCAAAAACTTTAAGAATTTGCATAAATCTTAAGGAAAATCTGGGAAATTTTTTATGTGTACATGACAAACTTGAAAAAGTTAAATAAATTAATAGCAAATAAAAAAAAAAAATCGTGGATTTTTGTTTTGTTTTTTTGCTTTGTTTAATATATTATAAATCTTAGTATTTTTCTTTAAACTCATTTTAAAAGTTAATTATACAATTTTTAAAGTAAATATTTAATATAATAATAATAAAGTTGATAAATTTGCTTTCAAAGACATTTTATATAATATTTCAAAATTTCGCCTCAAGATTAATATGACAAAGTTGACTATTGCTATACAAAAGTATTGTAATTAATATTTAAATTTCCCATTTCATTTCGGATTCACATTAATTAATTTGGTAATCACACTAAAAATGCTAAGAGATTAATCGCTAAAAATACAATTATACATTGACAGTTCCTGTTTATTTAGACATGAAATCGGAAATCAAATGTTGACACTGTGTCTTTGTTTATTACTTCTGACAAGAGTACGATTTCAGGATTTTTTGAATGGTTATAGCAGGCAGAACTATGTTCAGCTGAGTACGCGGATCAAAATGATTGCTAATTGCTAACTATCCATCCATGGTTCGAGAATATTGTTTAAAATAATATAAAATTCGAAATTTTATTATTTTTCTTATATACATTTTCCCAAACCTACAAGTGGCGAAAAATCAATAAAAAAAAATTTAATATCGTAAATATTAATAAATTTAATATAATTTCAAAATATTTTAATATTTCTTTATTTTTTACAAATTTTCCTTGTGCTGATGTTTATTGTCATTATAATAAATCTAATAAGTCAAATTTTAACCAGGTTCATAAAAGTTCTTATAAAATTTATTTAGTCTGGCCCCAGAGATTGTGGAATTTAATTCATGTTTTCCTGTAATAGCAACAGTTTTTTTTTCAAGAATATTGTTTCCAAATTTCATCCATATTTTCGTATTGCCATTTGAATACTTTGAATACTGTTGCGTTATTTAATTTAAATAAATGCTATACAAAATAAAAATATTTGAAAATTACTGATTTAAATCTTTCATATTATTACTATACGATGGCGCCTGATTCTATAGAAAAACAAAGAGATGCAGATGTCGAGATGTCATTACAACTGCAACAAGAGTGGTGGAAGTTTACTGCAAAACGTTTTCTCCATTTTGGAAAAAATAACATTTTCTTTGTTAGGTTCATTTTGAACAAAATAAACGTAATTTTTCTGTCAGGCTGCCTTTCATATTTGATTAGTTTCGCTTTCGCCAATTTGGTGGTTGCCTTAAGTAAATACAAACAATTACAGTTTAAATTTTATAAATTTAAATTACATGAAAATTGAAACTTTAAGTTTTTCCATGAAGTTTACAAACTACATTGAATTATGTTTGTTCAAAACAGCCAAAAAACTGTTTTAAAGCATTATGTTGTATAAAAGAGGTTACGAAGGAGCTCTAGCCTAGCCTAAGAGTATACGCAAAGCTCGCAAATATATCTTTAAAAAAAACTCTATAAAAGTACTACTATGGATATGGAGCCAATTGCTGCATCTATATAATGACACATTTTGCTTTATACAATTACAACAGCATTCTGCTTCACTCATAACAGACTACAGCTCTAAAACAGCTCCAGAAACACTCTTGCTATCAAGATTCGAATTCGAAGTAACAAAACAAATTCTTATGTGTTCCGTGCACTGTAAGAGCAAATTTTACTTCATTTTTATACTGTAAGAGTGCAACTGCAGCTGTTTTAAAGCTATAATGTTAAAAAA
Organism: Rhamphomyia laevipes; assembly: GCA_963920725.1. Classification (NCBI taxonomy): domain Eukaryota; kingdom Metazoa; phylum Arthropoda; class Insecta; order Diptera; family Empididae; genus Rhamphomyia; species Rhamphomyia laevipes. The sequence goes on along the minus strand of OY987255.1, from coordinate 122,123,129 downwards.
TCCAATTTTTCAGTCTTATAAATTTTGTAATTTATAATTTTAAAGATAAATTAAATTATATTCTTAACAAACTTTTACGTTTTGACAGTTTTAATTTCTGCAAGAAAAAAATATATAACAATTTATCAAAAAATAAAAATATATAAAGTTATTTGTATTAATAAAAATATTTAACGATAAATAATCACTTTTTTTTGGTTGGGGGTTCACAGATATATTATTGAAATTAAACAGAGACAATTTTCTCAAACATAACAAAACAAAAAACCAAAAAAAAAAAAAAAAAAAAAACATTAAATTCAAATAAAATAAAATAATAAAAAAAAATTATAAAATTCAAACAGGAGACAAAAAAAATGTTTTACCCTTCGCTTTAATCGAACAAAAAAAAGCTATAATAAAACATTAAACTTTATCAGCGATGGAATTAAAGTTGTTACCAGTTTTTGCTGCCTTTAGGCTTAAACAAAAATATTTCAACATTAAAAAATTATTCAGTTTTTTTTTTACATCCCACAAGATTTTTTTTTTTTTAGTATGTATAAGGATATTTTTAATACACGTATACAAAGGAGTATATTTATAAAATTTCAATTGGGAAAATATTCTCCTGCCACTGACAGCTATTGTTCAATTTACTACTGAATCTGAATACCATAGAGAGAAGAGTAGTTCAACACAGAAAAAAAAATATAATATTAAACAAAACAAAAAAAGTCTGAAAATTGAGATATTAAAATTTGCATTTACTCAGTTCTATAGAATAGAGTATAGAGATAGCAATATTTAGTCCTACGTAACGTGACTTTTTGTACCTTTTGCTGCCATCTAAATTATTAAACGAAGGAAGCTTTCAAATTTTGAAAATTTTGAAGGGTTTATGCATAATATTAGAAATGAGCTTTAATTAGTCACATTGAACTGTCACAATATTTTTATAATCATCATTTTTAGACTGCATTTGCATTTAAATTGTATATTTATAACACTAAATTTGGTTTTAAAACTTGAATTTACACTTCCTTTCCACTTTTTTGTTTTCACAATTTTGACAGCTGTCCTATATACGCAAAGTACAACAACAAAATTATATAATTTATTATAAAATTAATATTTTAATTAAAAAAAATCTTAATGCTAATCTTAGTCTATATATTTGGCATATGATTTAGTATATGATTTGACGCACAAATGTCAAAACTATAGCCAGAGCTTAAAATCTTCATGAAAATTCAAACCTCACGTCACGTCATATTTTTGTACTTTCACACTATAAAGAAAGAAAAATTATTGAACGTTCAAACTTCATTTAGGATTGATTACTCATGTTTTGTTGCAATTAAAATTCTGTCAATAATTTTTTTTTTCTTATCTTGTCAATATTGACAGGACTGACTTTCAATAAAATGTCTGAACGACAAATGTCAATGTAACCGTATAGCCGTTCCCGTATTAGATGTCTACGTTGTCGAATAAATAACTCGCGCAATTACAATACAGAAAAAGATTTGTGTCCGAGTTCGATTTTAATTTTTGTACTGACGTAGAAATTGGCTTAGCTTTTAATTTACAAATGTTAATTGTGGTGATTTAAGGCGGGGGAAAAATTGTAGGCGGTTGCAACAATTTTAAACAAATTACTTAACATTTGAAAATTTAAATTATTTTAGGAAATTTTGCGCCACCTTCAATTTTATCACCGTATTTATTTTACGAGGAATTATTTAATAAATTGAAATGTTTTGCGATTGAAAAGGTCTGGTTGAAAAAATTAAATTGCTCTAATAATTTTTTTTTACATTTCCGAAGATGAAGATTTAAATTATACAAAATAAAACGGAACGTATCGTGATACTCTTAGGAATATCTCGTATTAATTGGCATCAGATTTGAATGAAATTTATCACGTAGATTACTTTCATAATCTATATAATATTTGTCGTTAAAATGAAAGGTCAGTAAAATCCGTGGGAATTTTACAAATAATATAAAATACATTTATGTGCCTTAATGTCTGGGGGCTTGATGTCTTGAGGTCCCTGTGGATATTTATTATTTTATATTGACAAATATTATTGACCATCTAGTTTCTAATAGACTGTGTATTTAGGGTCTCATCAAGATAACAAATATCAAAATTGTTTCGAAGTTCTTGTAGAGGAATAGAGTAGATGAAATAATATTAATATTGATAGTTTAGATTCAATTATAAGAATTATTTCGTTTAATTTGAAAATTTCTCAATCAATTTTTTTTTTTCCAAAAATATCACCCGCACGCGATTCTTAGTAGAGTGCGAATTTAACCCATTAAAAACAACTCCCTTGCCTTGAGCACGACCATCCCGAGAACAATCACGCTACGAGATATTGCATGCAATCTAGTCTCAATAAGCAATTTGATTTTATTATTGTTTCTTGTTCTTGAAGTAAGAACTTATCCAACGATTCATTCTAGTTTCATCTCCATATTTTTGTTTATACCAAGTCAAAATGTTGCACCCTTTTAAGTATCGGTGTAGTTTAGGAGTTCGGTACCCTGAACATTCAAGAAGTGTTTATACGAAGTCTGTGTTCGTGACTACTTTCTTTTCACATGATAAAATTAACATTATTAAAATAATAACATAATATTATTAATAATAATTACAAAATACATTTAAGGTCGCTTTACACTATCTAATCAAGTCACATGAGAATTCAATAAGCTGTTTTAACAAATTCCGAGTTATGTGCTACCCTAATTTAACAACTTTTTTTCTGTTTACTATTTAAATATAATATTTTTCTTTATATATTTTTTATATATGTATATAATAATATAACTGTATATTAATTTGAATATATTTGTTTTCTTTTTGTTTTTTTTTTTTTTGTTTTTTTTTTTGATTATTATTTTCACAGATGAACGAAACGTACCAACATCCTGGAAAATGGCATGAAAGTTTTTATACACCGATACCAATTCGTATGGATTCTAGTCATTTTATTATGTCCCATGTTATCCGTAAACTAGAACATAATGCTGTATATGAGGCAATTGTACAAGCTAAAAATCGATATGGTTGGAATGAGGTGAGATTAATAAACTTATTAAATTTAACAAAATATAAATAACAAAAAAAAAACCGCGACTTTGTGCAAATGATATTTAACACAAAAATTTTTCATTTCATACTTTTATAGTTTATAGTGTAAAATCAAATTAGATGTTTTTTTTTTGTTTTAAATTAATTTTATTAAATAACATTAAAATAAATTACTAAAATTTCCCGAGCTAAAACTAAACTTTTAGTCCGAAAAAATAACTTTTTTTTTAAATCCAATTAAAAAATGTATGTACAACAGAGTACAACATTAAATATATATACAATTTAGTGGTTATTTGGCAAAAGTTTATTAAAGACCACATATAAAAACATGTTAACCATGAAGTGACCGATAGGTTTATATATAAAGTTCGTACTAGAACACGTTGTAAAAAATTCGGAATTCCATCAATCAGAGAACACCTGTTGGCTGTTGCTGTTACCAATTGAAATATGAATTAAAGATTTAGTTTAAATTCGAGACTGAAATTCGAAGTAAAGCAAAAATAACTCGAAAAAGATATATAATTATTAAATTAATTTCTACTAACTCTCACCTTGGTATCATCATCATATTGGTATCATTATAAAATTAGTGCCTTTACTATCATTTTCCATTGTATGTATTCAGTAAAATATTCTGCTTTTCACACTATTTATTGCTATAATTATAAAATAATGTCAAAGTATTGGTCGCAATATTATTTTTTTGCAGCCTTTCTTAGATATTTTACCTTCAAAATTGGGGAACTTTATCAAAGAACCTTTTATTTATTATCTCAAAAAATGTCTGATATATTTTCACTACATCATGTAGGATAGTGTTGAAGTCTATTTGCAAGAACTGCGGATGTAGTTCTAACGAAATTATAGAATAGATACGAAGTTCCATATTGGCAGGAGAGATATAGTATATAATTCCGTACAGGGCAGAACCTAACGAAATCATCAATAATCGACTTTCTAAATGGAGTCGAAAATATGGGGATTTTTAAAGAAAGCTAAATGACTTTTACATAATCCTGAAACTTCAATTTCATTATATACTAAAAATGTATATTTAGTTAATTCTAGAGAAATAGAGGGTAAAAATCTTTAACGTTAATGCCTAATGCATCTAATATATCTGTTATTGGTAAGTAAAAAAAACATCAATGATCAAAAAATTATCAAGCTAGATATAATAGAAAAAAAGAAGAATCTATGACATTGAAGAAACGTCACAAAAATTAGATGTTGTAATAGTTTTGGGGAAAATGTGTTGGATTGTAGTAGTTTGGATGCAAATTATCCTAATAACCGATTGTATGAAACACGAAACGCATCTTATAGATTTTAGGTTTCTTGACAGCCGGCGGATACAATCTGCCTCGCATTATTATAAAACTACAACAATCTGACCTTTTGAATATTGTTTCCGATTTTGAGATTACAATTTTATAATTCGACATTTAAATAACTTTCGATACGGCACTGCAATAGGTCTTTTGGCTGCAGTGGTTTTCATATTTTCCCCAGCCTTCACAAAATCTAACTTTCGATACTCGAATTACTTATTGGATGAAAATATTATCACACTACGGCAGTGGTTCCCAAAGTGTGGGTCGCGACCCACTGGTGGGTCGCGTGCTGACTCAATGTGGGTCGATAAAAATTTTATTATTTAGTTGTTAGAATTATTTTACTTTTAAAAATTGATAGTTTTGTTTGTCGGTACAAAATTCATATCGAATTTTACACACTGCAGCTTTTAAAGTATTACTTCCATTCACAATGCGACTTATATGTGAAGTTGGATTTTCCGCAATTTTTACATTAAAAAATAAATTCGCCATAAATTACAATTATCAAACTCACTTCGCCTAAAATAACTATTACTAAGATAGATGTCGTAAATGTTATTAGCAAAAATAGAAAACGGGCCCATTCATCTCATTAATTAATTATTTTAATATTATTAAATATATGAATTTAAGTTTTTAATTTTTTTGCATTTTACTTTTTTTACAAGTGGGTCGCGAGAACTTTACGGTTTTAATTAGTGGGTCGCGGATGGTAAAAGTTTGGGAACCCCTGCGACTACGGCAATACGGTGGTTAATCAAATTTTAAATAAATACAATTTATTAAAATACTATGTGTAATAAATTTTAATAACAAGCATATTTAATTACAATTTTATATTTAGTTACAAAAATAATATAGATTTGATGATAATTTATATTTTAATTAATTTTATCATATAATTGGATTTAATAAATTAAATTTAATTGTTTATATGTATAGTTTATTTGAAATTATCATATTAAAAAACTTGATAGGATTTTCATATAGAAAATTCCATAATTTATCAAATGATATTACAAAAATTTTCCAAATTATATTATTATATATTTTTTTTTATCCCTATAAAAAATTGCTTTTCTACATATCATTTTCATCAAATTTACTAACGAAGTTCAGCAAAAATCCTTATTGCACAATTCGTCATATTTTGTTAGAAAATTGAATTTTTGATAACAAAAAAAAACTAAATAAATAAGGAGATTTAAAATTTAAATCATATTGAATAGACCACAAAATGTGGATATCTACATAAATCTCGTAAATGGAAATTTATATTATAATTTTGATTTAGTTTTGAAATATGGTATAAATAATCCTCTTTCAATACTTGGTTATTTAAATATGGAAGAGTTTGGTCTGATTTTTAATACTTTTAAGCAAAGTAATCTAAAAAAATTATAAAGGCATGCAATTTACTCATCTTGTTATAATTCAGACACAATTTACATTTGCATCTAAAAAACTCAAAAACACCTTCTTGTTTATACATCCTGTTGAGTTTTCCGAACTAAGCATATAATTTTGTTGCTCGTATTACGAAATCCATCTTTTCACGATTTCTTTAACAGGATATGGAGCGGTGGTAATATAGTATTAGTGTGTTATGCTGTGATTCATTAGGTCGAGGTCTCAACTCTAGCAATCGATTTCGTTCGAATTTACCTCAGCATTAAATGAATACCAGTAATATAATAATTATTTACATTATGTAATGTAATTGTGAGTTTAAATATAGAAAAAATCGGTTACGACTGTTTGCAGACGACAAAATGTCTCACTATTACAAATCTAAAAAGTTTATTCACGAATCCTGTCATTGAAGCTTTATCTGCGGAATGGAGTGAACAAGGCAACCACATAACTAACAGACTTTATCAATTAGTCTGCTTTTTCGTGACTTTCGATCAAACTGCGTTCCAAACGACTATAAGACTTTGCCTTCACCTCTGCAATGGGTGGGATATATTAATATTTGCTTTGTATTACTCCATTTGTTTTGAATTTGTGGTATTTGCTTCGGTTTTTAATGAATTCATTGATTATATTCCGTTTCGACACAATAATGGATTTGCTTATTAGGATATAATTGTATTATTAAATTTAAATATTTTGAATTATAATATTTTTGTTTGCCTTTATGTATAGAACTTCTAGAAAAATGCGGTCTAATTATATTTGAAATAATCTAGGAAGAATTTTTTTGTGGGCTACTGAATACTGTTTTGGTTTTCTATTAATTTGATAAAAAAATAGCCCTACACTCAATGTTAATTTGATATTCATTTTGTGCTTTTAAATAATTTCGGTTCTATTGGACGCCATATAACAATATATGGAATCACAATATAATGAATGAAAATATAATGAAATCGGATAACAATGCTATTTGTAATTTGTATTGAATGACAGAATATAAGAATTCGCGGTTATTCAATGTTATATCGAAAAACAAAACATAGAAAAGCTGTACATAGCAAAATTTTGCTATTAGTAGCATAATAATACTGAGCGTCGTCATTGCTACGGCATAAAGTGTCATATCGGAGTTGAGACTATCCGCAGAGTTAGTTGAGTCTATCTATATATTATTTGGCACCAGCAAAAAACAGGTCACCTGGTGGTCCAACATTAAATAATATTTTTAAATTGATTTTTATTGCTAACAAGATCAAAACTATTTTTTGATATATCTGCTTATTCTTGTTATTTCCGATTCCGACTAAATCAGTAACTTAACTTAGTAACTACATAAATTACATTTAAAACGTTATAGTGAAACAATATTGGAACCGGTAAACATTAAAGCAAAAATAAATCAATTACCAAGAAGATCTACGAAGTTTTAATAGAGCATTTCAAAATTTGGAATCCATAACTTATTCTATAACTGCTACAAAATATGCGAGATCCAATTCAACACTCCAAAATCTTCTTTTATATTAAATATTGTAAAGATTGTTATTTATTTCCTTCCCTAACACGATTTTTATAATGCCCTCCCGAAATAATGGTCAGTCCCCCTTTTTTATTTGACCTAGTTAAGTTTTTTTCTCAGTTAATACTTTTCTGTGCATTGTTTTTCAATAAATAATGCCTCCTTATCGATTGCGATAAATGGACTACAGACCAGGGGTGTCATCGATCTAAGGTGGCAGATCTAAGGTGACTGACTCTAACTCTACAATATTACCGATATAATATCGGTAATACCGATATATTTATATATTAACCCTAATAACAGTAATATATTATTATTATTACAGACACAATTACTTTTTTAATAAATTGAGAAACATTTCACCCCTGGTCTTAGGGCGCTCAAACTTGTGAAGACGGCCATGTCAATAAATTGTATTTCTATAAATTGACCCGTAATCAAATATTCCAATCAAATTTATTTTGAAATATACTCTAATAAAATATTTTAATTGGTTTAATAAAAAGTAATTTTATTTTATTTGTTTTTTTTAGATAAGCGATATTCATCAATTTTATACAAAAAATCATGATTTACTACTCGATATTGACATGGAATACAAAATGGGGACATCAAATGCAATTAGTATAACAACACCAACAATAAAAAAATATTATTATTTATTCGATTTATTTTTATATTTTATATTATTGTTCAATTTAAATTACTGTCATCGATATTTAAGTCACTTTTAATATATTTTTATATTTTTTTTATTGTATTTTGTAAAAATTTAAAAATTATTTTTGGCTCATTTTAGTCAAAAAAAAAAAAAAAAAAGAAATCCACTAAAATGAAAATAAAATTAATTTTTTTCTAGGAAAAATATAAATATTTTTTTTTTATAAGTGCCTTAAAAATAGTCGATTAGAAAATTTAAATTTAAATTATTTAATTTTGTTTTTATAAATTGTAATTTAATATAAAGAATATTTTTTCAATGTAAATAATTTTATAATTTTTATTTATAAAAATATTAATCATAATTTAATTTTAAAATTATGTAAAAAAAAAAAAATAATATTTTCTAAAATTTAGAATTAATTTATATTTAAATATTTATGCTTAAAGGCCTGTACGGAAGTCGAGTGAAATGAAATTTTCATACAAATTTTACATCGTGAAATCAGAAATGAAAATTTACGCTTATGATTTCGCTCTGGTCGTACGCAGGTCGTGTGAAAAAGTTGTGATAAAAAATGATTTATTTTTTTTTTACAACAGATGGAGCACAAAAAGTCTACAATTATTTTTCATAGCGAAATAATGTTCTGAACATTATTTCACGATGAAATTGTGACATTTACATTTTTTTTTTTTTCAATAATTTAAATTTGATTTTTAAATTTGCTCAAATTTGATTTTTAAGTCAAATTTAAATTTTAAATAATTTATAAACGTAAACAAAATTTGAATTATCAAAATATTTGAATTATCAAAATGTCAAATTAACCTGTTTTTTTTTCACAACTTTTTCACGACTATTTCACCGGAGACTTTGGAGAGCTTTGGAGATCGCGTTAAAATTTCATTTCACTCGACTTCCGTACAGGCCTTAAGTATGTAAACATAATTTATAGACTAAGAGCTGACAACGAATTTACTTTTGTTATGATTAGTCATATGCATTACAGTCTTATGAATTGAAATTAAAAACGGATGTGAAAAATGAATAATTTTAAAAACCACATCAAAATAATGGCACTAATACACGATTTGTAACGCATTTATGAAATGTTACTCGTCATATCATTTACCTTTAAAATCTCGGGGGTTGCAAAATGCGGTCGTGCCTTGCATTTCATTCCCTGTTTAGAGAGTTTTTGCCTACTAATTTTCACAACTATAGCTGAAATAATAAAAGTAAATCCGTTGCTGGGCTCTACAAATATCAACCTTTCAAAAAAGTATATAAAAAAAATTGAAATTGTAAATTATTTTATAGATAAAAAACTGATATTCGAATCATAGAATATCTGCTATTATAGCAGAGTACTATTATAATAAAATTGATATTGAATATTATATGCAATTTCATATCCGATTAGGCGACCCAAAATTGAATTAGGAATTGTTATTATAAAATGTTAACTAGTGACATCTAACGTTATCTAGCGAAAAAAATTATATAATAATTTAAATCATTTGTAAATAACATTTTATGATTAATTTTATGATTAACCATTTTTTTCATAATTTTATTATATGATTTATTAGGTGTATCTGGCTAAATGACCGAAAATAACTGATCTAATTCATAATTACGAATGAATATTCATTAAAAACACAATTGATATAAAACAAAATTGATCTAATATAAAATTAATCGAACGAAAATTCAAAGAAACAATATTTTTTACTGTGTGAAATCAAAATCAGATCCATTACTAACCGTTTCCCGGTAAATTGACCTTCTGTCAACTGTGTATTCAGTCAGTTAGTAGTAATACCATAATATATTTTATACCTGACAAATAAATTCATAATCATTCAAATTTCAGTTTTCTAATTCTATTTTCCAGTAAAACCAATTTATTGTGATAACGGTTATTGCGATAAAGATTAGGTTAGGTTTAGAGTAAGAGTTGTACAATCGTAATCTATTCCGAATGAATATCACACATCCCTTCTTAGTATTCGTCACTAATCCCGTCCTATTGATGATACAATACAGCTGCGTTAGTGACTTTTTGAAGGATCGACAACATATCTTTCGAAGTTTCGAAGTTGTATAGGTTACAGTCACCACCGTTATTTGGCTCTCTTCCTATTCATTTGAACGATCTCCGTTTCCTGATGGTTCTAGAATGAATAGTTTCGAATATTATAACCCTTCAAGGATGTTGTAGTGTAATTTATGAGATTGAACCACAGAATGAAAAAGTATTACCTTCAAACCCCACATGGGCTGGAATCCAAATTCATCAAATTACTATTCCACATTATAAAATTATGCCTATGTCTTTCCTAATATGTAATAAACATGACATCTAACAACAAATTATTCTTAATTTGCCTAATTAAGTTGACACCGTACGTTTGTAAAATCTACTGACTATACCTAAATTTGAAAATCTGAACAATACTGCCCAATTATATGAGTAAATCTCTGATTAGAAGTTATCCATTATCCGAAAATCATTACAATTAAACGAAATTCTTACAATTCCGAATCATTTTAGTACTGACGGTGATTTTTAAACTGAATCATAAATTAAATATGAACAAAACAAAACATTTTAATTTGAAAAACTATTTATAGATTGTAAAATTTTTGTAATTATATTGTGAAAAATAATAGTGATCAATTAAAATTTAAGAAATCTAATAAAATAAATTATATAATATTTTTTATCTAATACAAAATAAAATGCAAATAAAATATAGAATTACTAAATATAATTTAAAACTCTTAAAAATTATATTTGTAAAAACCTAAAATAAATAAAATATTTATAATAAAACTAATAACCATAACGTAAAATAAAATGAAATATTCAGTAATTTAAAAGCAAAATAAAACCAAAATGAAATAGCAAAATCATAAATTCAATATAAATAAAATCCTAAAATAATTTAAATAGATTTCGACAAAAAAAAAACATATTTTACCAAAAACTTATAGAATAAATTTAGAAAGTATTAAATTAAATAATAATTATATAATAAGATAAATTAAGTACTAAATATTTTTATTTTAATTGAATATAATTTTAATTAAAAAATGGTTGTATAAATTTTTTATCAATTTTATATTTTAAAAGTTTATAATTGAAATATTTACATATTTCTAAAACTATGTATAAAATATATCAAAAATATTCGTGAAATGTCAGTGGTTGTAAATGTATGTAATTCTAATTTACTATATATTATATTTCATTTTTTTTTATAATTTTTAGGCCTATTTTCAGGTATAAAATTGCTCTTATATTAGCCCTTTATTCTGCGACTTGTTCAAGGCACAATTTATTTTAACATAATATGAATTTCGCCACCGAAAACCGAAAAGGATTTAAATGACAATATTTCAGAAGGCGCTATAATCGACTTTTAAATTTCGGGCGTTGTGTTTAACAAAATGTTGTAATATAATACCTTGTGAAAACTTTGGTACCAATATAGTACCGACAGGTAGATATCTACCGTGTAATTTCCACATAAGTCTTGGTAAATGTCAGACTGACGAACATATTAAAGCTGGTAAACAGTATTCGTTCGCTTCTTAAAATTCGTGATGTGGAAACTAGAAAACTGTTTTTATAGGAATTTTAGATTTCTATTGACAAGTAACATGTTATTTGTTTTCAATGCATTTCAGTACGTTTCTGTTAAGTCTGTTCTGTAGTAGTGCAAATGCTTACATAACCCTAAATTTGGTACCAAAGCGTTGTCTTACTTGTTTTGTTTAACTTTCATTGCTAACATAGTACTGACGATTTTTGAAAGCTGAGCTATAAAGCTAAATGTAGACCAATAATAGCAATTTATACAATTCAAGTTTCAAGATGTCATTGCAGTTGCAGCTGCATTGCAATATGTATTAATAATTGAACTCTGTTTATGTAATTGGAAAATGTCATAAGTTTTGGCAAAAGTCATAAGTTTTGGAAGAGAATAGTGTAGAGTAGAAGTAGGCCGTACGCCGTAGGGGTATTATTTTAGGTTCAATATTTTAAAATTATACAACAGTATTTATATAGAGTTTTATAGAGAGCAGTTCGGTTACCGAATAAATATTGTATGTATTGTATGTAAAAAATCGATAAGATATAAATAAAATCTGAATTGTAGTAGAATAAAATGTGAAATAATATAATATTAAAATTAAATTTAATTAATAATTAAAAATTAAAATTTATATAAAAATGCCATTCTCAGAATAATCTGTATTTTATCATAAAATTTAAATTATATTTATTAAATTATAATGTCAAAATTCCCACAAATATAAATGGAATGAAAATGAAATTAACTAATATAATTAAATTACCAAAATGAAAATGGCTTATTCAAAATAAATTAAATTAGGATCATATCAAACTTAATAAATATATAATTTTTTTTTACAATTATTTATATAAAATTATTAATTATATATAAATGTAAAATGTATACCCCTTAAAATATTGCATAAAATTAAATTTTAGATATAAATATAGTAGAATTAAATATTAAATATATAAATATGAATAAAAATAATTAAAAAAGATTAAATTATAATAATAAGTAAAGAATTCTATATAATATAAGAAAAATATAAACATAAAAAAAAACGTTAGAAAAATTTAGCATAATAAATAAAGTTGACTAATTAGAATTTAGAAAATAATAATGATAAAAAATAAATAAGTGATTTATTTGTAAATCGAAATGTTTTATTAAATTAATTACTTTCCACTAATTTAAATCAAATGATAAAAGGTTTAAAAAAAGAAATTTTAAAAATTCAGTATTTAATCTTTATTTAACAAAATTAAAATTTAAATATTTCTAATTATTTTTAATGATACCCATTCGTCCCTACTGTAGCAAATAAATCATTCATATCGTTGGCTCCGTATTCCGTATTTGTTTGTCGTATATGCTAAATTGTCCATTTTGGCAATTTTTAGTTTTCTATTTTTTCTATCCGTTTTTTAATATTTGCAATGTTTATGTAGTTAACAAACTTTTGTCGTAAATTCCCAAAAAAAAACATGCTTTTTAATATTAGTTTGTCGTACATCCAAATTTAGCAATCGTAGACACATCACAACACAGGTATAAATTATATATATGAGCAATGCTTTTGATAAATCATTCCACAATCTAAAATACAAACTAAATAAATTGGTTCAGCTCATCTTTAGAGTATGCAATATGTAACTTAAAATAATGCTGCTTCAAAGGATTTGTAATCGCATCTACAGCTATATTGTACCCCAAGGAAGTAATTTGGGGCAATTAATTTTCATAATTTTGTTGTCAGAATCAGAACTTTACGCTAAGTTAAAATATTTAATAATATATTTAAAGTCTTTTCAGAATGTTTCAACAAAAATTATCATTGATTTCGAGAAAAATTATGAAATTTTCTTGGAAATTTAGTATCATTAATACTCAATAAACTATAAACGATCAAATTTGCGAAATGTGTGATAATTTTGTTGACGTTACTTATTGATCGTAAATTATATTTTGTTTTTTATATTCAAGTTCCTAAAACACCAAAAATAAAGAGTTTAAGGATCCATTTATAATTAAAACTTTATTAACTTCATTTGTAAAATAACTTTGTTTGATGGATGACAACTATGTTCGCCTTACTTGATCATGATGTGCATTTAGTTAGAATTGAATCGGTTTAACGAAAATTTTAAGGATTTGTGTTGGATAAACCCAAATTTTACCTCCATATGAACTTCACTTATAGCTCTTCCAATTTTTTATGTTAATAAACAGATGGAATATGGAAATACTTGTCTTTTTGTTTAGCACACTATGTAAATATAAAATGATGTTAATTCAGCGAACTTACTTTCTAAATTTCTTTTCAGAATTCCAATTCCAATAACCCATCTATAGAACTTTAATATGATATACTCATAGTCATAGCATAATAAATAGAACGTTCTAGATTAAAAACATCAGCCAACATTGATTTGCAAAATTAATATAATTATAAAATATAGTTTAAATAAATAAAAAATTAAAATGCATTTGTTTCATAATCAGCAATAGACCAGCTTATTTGCTTGAAATTCCAGCGAATTGATGATTGCACAATTTGTTTAAAATCAAGGAAAATTTATTATTAATGTAATTAATTATTATAATTTTATTGTATATTATAAATTATATTTGCACTAGTAATTTAACACATCTACAGAAAATAAAAAGAAATTTCATATTGTGGCTCATTTCAGTAGTAATTGACTTGACTACACTCAAATTTGAATGAAATATTTCTTAATTTTAGATAGTTATGTAATCTACTAATTAATAAATTCATTCTAATTAAATACGTTTCGAGACTAATTCTTGTCCAAAGAATTTATTGGAAAACAAAAACATTCCCGGATTCTCGTAACAATTAAGTAGAATAGAATATTCAGACACTAGATGTGATTTTAAAAATAATAAATATCTGATTCAATTAGTATAAATTTAAATAAAAATTAAAAAAATGATACTAATAACGCATAACGATTCTTTTTCAGAGGTTCTACATTTTGATGTTGCAGTCCGTAAGCTATCTCCCAGCAAAAATTATTATCAGCAAATTGTTTAAAGAATTTTAAACTTATTTTAATTTAATTCTAATCATATCGCACCAATTAAATTAACGTCCCCTAAATTCAAATTGTCACTTAATTGATGTGAAAATAGATCTAATATGAAATACCAGGTCAATTGCTTAACTAAAAATGTACATCGTCCAATTTAGTTTTAGAAATGCCATGGTTTTTTACACGTTTTAGAAATAACAAGATTTTAGAAAGAAAGCAATTTCGTTTTTACATTACTTTAACACGATATTGATATAACAAATTATAAAATTATTAGAAAACAAAAATTATTTTAAATATTTTCATATTATTTTTTTTTTATTTCTTTTTATGTTTTTTTTTTCTTCTTTTATTTAGATGTACATTTAATATTTGATTTATGCTCTTTTTAATGTTAACATATTTTTTTTTAATATATTTTTAAATTAAAATAATAATAATATAATAATAATAATAATCATTTAACAACAACAAAATAAAAATATATAATCAATATTTCCTTAGACACTTTTTTTTAAACTATATTTGATTTAAATTTACAAAAGAAAAATACTAAAATATATTTATATAAAAAAAAAACAATAACGAAAAAAAATATGGCAAATTTAAATATATACTAAAAATTATTTTATTTATTATGATAAAACGATTAAATTTAAATTTTTATTTATTTATAAATTTTTTATCATTTTTTAAATTTTATATATAATAATTTTTAATTTTATTTAATATTTAATTTATTATTTATATTTTTTATATAAAGTCTTCACAATTTGTATTCTTGTTTTTTTAATATTTTTTTTTAAATAAATGACATTCGTTGAATAAATTTTTGCTTAAAATGAATTTTTGTGCATTTTTTGTTATATATTACGATTGCACTTTATTTTGTATATTTAGTAATTAGATTCTTTGTATATAATTAAACATTAAATTGTAAACGGAAATTTATTGTATTTAACAGAATTTTAATTATAGTAATGGACCAGCTTTGTTGCTATCACATGTGGAGTGTCCTTTGACAGCTGGTTTCCTTCTACACTTCAGTCGACACTCGACAGTTCTTAACTTGGTACAACGAAATGTACAACAAAGCTGGGACAATTCCAAAAAATATATTGCTAGAAAAAAAACATTATAAATATGCAAACTAAATATAAAAATTTTTGTTCCACATTTCTATAATTCCTCTGAATAACTACACAATAACTTTTCGAACATAATATTCTACACAAATTTAAAAAAAAACAACGTCCATTTTGTTATAAATTACAAATTTAAGATTTGTTTTACTAAAAAAATCTAACAATATATTTATATTTTTATAATTAGCTTGTTGGAAAGTTCATTTTTATATGTTAATATAAACACTTATCCAATAATTATTGGATGAAAATTTGAAAAAGTCAAGATTCTAACATAAAAATTACAATTTGGTTTTTTTTTTTATACATTTTATTTAATTATTTATTTTATATTTATATATTTATTTTTCAAAATTTAACTAATTTTTTTTTGTTTGTTGTTTATTTCTTAAATTAATTAATGAATTAACTACTATATATGTATATTATAAAATAACTAGACCATGCTTTCTCTTTCCGGTGGTACTGATTGTATTTCACCAAAACCTGGCATCCCTCGAACAGAATTCTGCATAATACCAACTTTTCTTAATGATGTATTACTTGTCCGAATGCCATTACCTTGAAATAAATTAACTAACCATGATGTTAATGAGCCACGTGTATTTTGTTTTTTTGAATTTCGAGATGTTGTACCATCACTACCACTACAATTATTATGACTACCATCATTATTATCATCATAATTACCACTATAACTATCACCACCAATACCATGATATGTTAAATTATTGTTACGATTACCCCAACTACTAATATTTTCTAATGATCGCCATCGTTTTGAATTAAATGTATTTTCTTGTGGACTAGTTAATGAACCTTGACGATGTAATAATAATGGACAGTTAGCATCATCAATTAAATTTATTGAACCATTACAATTATTATTTAAATGTTTATAATTAATTATACCGCCAGATGATTTTTTAATAATTCTCTTTTTATTATCATTTATTTTTAATTTTTCTTCAGGAATACATTTACTTCCACCATTTGCACCTCCACTATCCTCATTACAATCATTATCGCTGCCATTTGGATTATTACTTAAAAATGAAACGCCAGCATCTAATGATCTTGATGTTTTTTTAGATAAATGAATAAAACGATCTTTAATATCTATTAATTTTGTATTGGGATCTTCTAAAATTGACGATGATTCTGTATTAATATCAAGCCTCTTACGTAATTCCATTGGAAATGGATCTAAAGATTTTGATTCCCTTAAATTACTGTCATTATTATTTATTGATGTTATTGTTGGTGATGGATAAAAATCTTGATATAATGTTGAATCAATTGATTTTATTATTCGATTTGGTTTAACCATTGCTAATGGTTTTTTACTGTTGCTATTGGTGCTGTTCGTCATTTGACTATCACAGTTTGTATCATTTTCGGAATTATCCAATAGTGTTGTACGTGATCCACCAATACGATTGTTATTATTATTATTATTTGGACCATTACCAGCACCTATAATACTACTAGTTGCATTACTAGCAGTACTACCATTTAAATATAATGGTATTCTTTCTAATTTTCTATGTACAGGCCGGGGTGAATCTCTAGCTGCATATACTGAACCTTGTAAACTATATGTTGATTCAATATCTGTACGTGGAACACTTGATTGACGACGACTACCAGCACATGCACCAAAATAATGGGCACCCATTAAACTTGGCTGACGACTGTCACAATTTAATTTTGGACTTTTTCGTGGCCGACAAAATAATGGCGGTGGCAAATCATCCATATCAACTGGTTTACGTTGTATTGCATTTTCACTTGCACCAATTAACCAATATGTTGTAACTTCACCTTTACCTTTCATTGCAATTAAACCCCGACTTTCTGTTGCATAGCCACCTAATTTATCTAATGCTTCTTTACATTTACCAGATATATGAATGCGTAATGCTTCACCATTTGATTCCATACGTGATGCTGTATTAACAGTATCACCAAATAAACAATATCTTGGCATTGTTAGGCCAACAACACCAGCAACAACTGGTCCACTATGAATACCAATACGTAATTTTAATGTTTCATTTGGACGATGAGCGATTTTATGCTGTCGAACCGCATGTAATAAATCTAAAGCCATTGAAGCTATTTCACCAACATGCCGATCACCGTTCTTAATTGGTAAACCAGAAACCTAAGATAAATTAATTTTTAGTTAATAATTGTAAATTAAAATATTAATATATATATAGTAAGATTTTAGAATCTTACGAAATGTTTATGTTTAATATACTTTTTTTATTATTTTTATATTTTAGGACTTTATAAAGTTCGTGTTGTTTATTAATTCATATTTAAATAACGATTTCATTAAAATTGTTTAAACCATTTGTAATAATTCAAATGGAATTTTTGAGATTCTTGAGCCTTTTACTATTTTAAGAAATTATTAAAAGTGGTAAACGAAATTCTAAAAAAATTGGTTTAAAATTACTCAATTTTTGGTTTTAATAATTAAATAATAAGCAGACGATTTATAATATACTTATGTTAAGAAGTTTTCCACTTTTATTGGAACGATTTGTATATGATAAATATTCGATTTCATTTAGAATATTTTTATTTCGGTGTTAAACCAATTCAGTAAGAATATTACAAAAAATCAATTCATTATTACTCTTTTATGGATAATTAATTTATATTCAACTAAAACTAATTAATGTAATTTATCTATAAAAACAATACAAACTTACAATAATTACCTACAATGAATGACAAAATTGTTATTAAAGAAAAATAATATTGTAATTTTTGTAGGATTTTATGGTTTATTTCATAATACTTTATGGTTTTCTATAAAATATTTGCTAATTCTATTTTATTTATTTCCGTATTTCATTTACTACATCTAATATCTAAAGCTTAGCATTGATTAAGGATGAATTATATCCCTTATTTTATATAAACAGCTCGTAAAAAGAAATTCCACCGAACAGTACAGACGGAGGAATGAAAATTATTTTTGAGAACCTTTTCAATATTGAAAATATAATTTTTTACTTCAAAATTAATATGCATACAAAATGCTCTTAAATAAATTATATTTTGATGTTTTGAAGGTTCCCGCCAATTTTTATAAAATTAAACGAAAAATATTTAAAAATTTAAATGCATACACATTCAATATATTTTAATTTAAATGTATATTGTCATTTTAAAAATAGGTATTAAAATGACAGTGATTAGTCTGTTAAAATATCCTTTGTAATGTTTTCTAATTAACGTACGAACTGTTCATTTCATGTTAATATTAAGCATATTGACGGCTCACATTTGTCGAACAGTTGTCCGATTCGCAGGAAAGTAAGACATATTTCAAATTTACGATTTTTTATTTGTTACCTTTCAAGATATTCATTACTAAGTTTAAGTTTTCTAATTGTCTTAGTAAATTAATTTTCTAAAGAAGTATATATAATCTGCATTTTTTTTATCGATCAACCTAATTATTTGAATATCTAGCAACTACCTGATAATCATAACCTAAATTACCAAAAAGAATAATAATTGAATATTAAATTTATATAAACTTACCACCATGTAAGCATCACCAATAGTTTCAACTTTATAAACATCATAACCTTTTATTATTCTATCAAAAACTGTATAAAGATCATTAAGAAAATTAACAACTTGTAATGGTGTACTTTCAGCTGACATTGACGTAAAACCAACAATATCACTAAAATAAATAGTAACCTGGCAAAAAAAAATTAAATGATTATATAAAAATATATTTTATATATTTTTCTAAATTACCGAATCATATGAAACTGGTTCAACACCAAGACCACGTGTTAACTTTTCGGCTACAGATTGTGGTAACATTCGATGTAATAAATCTTCAGTTTTCTTTTTTTCTTCACATAAAAGACGAGTTCTTTCATTAACAATATCTTCTAAATTATTAGCATATTTCTCCATCATTTCCATCATTTGATCCATAATATTTTTTGATTTGCCACCTCGCATTTTTTTCAATCGTGTTCTTCAATATTATATGAGAAAAGTATTAAAAATATTTAATTTGTAAAGAATTTTATTATTTGAATCACGTCAAAAGAATGAAAGCAATAAAATCGATAACAAAATCGACATTTCAAAAGAGTGGTAATAAAAAACAATCTTTCACTATTTCTACCGTCAATTATATATATATACACCACACATGAAAATCCTTGTTAGAATCCGTCTCTGTGTAAACTAGCAGTAACATTCATACATCAAAATAAACATACAAAAATAAAATTCGTCTTTTCAGTTTACATTTTTTTACATTTCTCGGAATTATGATATTCAAATTGATTACGATTACGATGGTTTTTGTTCAATTCGTTTTTAATTTTCAAATATAAATAAATACTAACCTAATTATTGGAAAATCTGGTCTAATATCTGGATCTTCATCCCAACAATCTTTAATACAATTCAATACATAATCTTGGCAATTACCACCATCAACAATACCATCTAAATCTGGACGAAATGGTGGTTCTTCATTTATTGGATATTTTTTAACTAAATCAACAATTTCTTTTGGTTCATAGCCAATATGCCCGAACGGTCCACGTCTACTTATAATCTCATATAAAATAATTGCAAATGCATAGACATCACCTTTTTGTGAACCATAAACATTTGGATGTCTTAATAATTCTGGTGCTTTCCAAAAAAGATCTTTTAATAAAAAACAAAAAAAAAATATTAATAAGTTTTTGTTTTTAGTTAACTAAGTTTTAAAAACACTCACTTCTATAATATTGATGTTCCCCAATTGATTCACTTTCTGCACAATGACGTAAATCATGCAATCCAAAATCAGTAACTTGTAACATCCACCGTGATGTAACAACACAATTTGATGATTTCAAATTACCATGATATCCAAGTGATGATCCATGAATATAAATCATGGCCTATGAATAACACAAAATAGAAAATTATTTACTTCGAAAAAAATTCATATTCAAATTCATACTTTTATTAAATCATTAATAAGTGATGCTATAAATAAATCATCTAATTTTATATCTTCATTTTCAACTATATCATATAAACTGCCTTTGGCACAATAATCAGTGACTAGTAATATTCTCATTGGTTCAACACATGCACCAATAAAACTATTTATATTATCATGACGTAATTCACGCAATAGACGCATCTCTTTCATAATATCACGTGATATGTCCTTTTTGCGAGAAAATTTTAATTCTTTTATACGTACAACAACACCACGAAATCTAGCTGTTGCTGTAAAAACTTGATTTGAACAACGTGATCCATATGATGCAGCACTTGCCAAACTAAGCTAAAAAATAAAAAATTAAAATTTTCAATACAATAATTAATTAATAATAGTATTATAATAATTTTTTATTTTTATTTATTTTTTTTTCAATTTAATACCTTACTTGGTGATGAAACAATATCATTGCCAAAATATCCTTTTAATTCACTTGGATCAATTTTCCATAATAAACCTTCAATTTCAAGTTCTATTTTCCATTTACGATAAATACTCATTGCAATTACACCAGCACAAAATAAGACTAGAGCTAGTACACCTGCTACAACAACTGATGTTATATGACGTTCATCCTTTTCACATAATTCATTCATAAAACCACACATTGGTTCATCAAATGGTTTATCTTTAACGGGCCAATCAACACGTACAGAACCATTTATTAATTTGTATTCCTATATAAAAAATAATAATAATATTTCATTAATTTAAATAAAATTATTATATTAAATTATGTAATTAGATATGAAAACTCAAAATTTGAAAAATTAATTTTTTTTTATAGAATGGTATGACTTGGGAAAATGACTATAAAGTCGTAATCAATTGGGTGAAAATCACATTTCCGAAAATTAATTGGGCGAATACATAAAATCCCCGCTAATGAACTGTTTTTCATTGACCGGTGTTTCGCTTATTTCGATAAGTAATTTTCGTTCAAATAATTTTTTGCGAATGATTTTACCAAGTGATTTTCATCAAATTGAACTTCAACCGAGTAATGATTTTAAACTATAGAATATAATTTTAAGATATAAGATAAAATGATAAAATTTGATTATAATTTTTGTAGTTCCAATTTCGAATCGTTATTTATAAATTACACTCCTAAAGATTTGAAACACTCAATTTCCTGTATTTCAAAATTGAATAAAGTTAATTATTTCGATAAAATTTCAAATAATTTTATTTTTTCTGCAATTTTAATTCAAATTTTGCATTATTATAAATAAAATAAAACGAACAATTCAAAATTGAAATTCTTTACGTTTAATTAAATTTTCAAATTCTAAACTCGTCCATTTAATTAAAAATAGGATTTTATAAGAAACATTTTAAGGGTTTATCCCCAATTTTTAATCACTGTACAGAAAATTGTTTTAAATTGATTTCTAATCTATTGTTAGGTTTTAAATACAACGTCAATTTAGACCGAAAATTAATTTCTAATTTTGTATATATGGAGAATAAGTTTTCACGAAATATACGCACGAACGAATTTCAATTAATTATCTAATTATATAACAAATTTCTTTATAAAAAGTAGATTAGAAGAAATCATTTTAACAATCAATTTAAAATTTAAACGTATGAACGTTTGTTTAGATGAAAGCTGATTAAAATATTTTTTTTTTTTCAGAAAATCAGTATTAGAATTTGGGTAGATTGAAACATTTCAATATTTCCAGAATAAATTAATAGTTTTTTTTATTTGGATATTAAGATTCCTTCCGTATTTTGACTGTAGTGAAAATATTTTAAAAACATTCAAAATCATGTAACATCATAAATAACTGCCAATACTATAGTCTCCATTTACAAAGAAAGAAAAGCAGAAACATGTTGCTTTTCACAAATTTCATTTTGCTAGTTCAGTTTAGTAATTCAGCTTATTTAATAATATTCCTTTTTTGTTTCATATATTATATGAAGCTGATGATTGGCAAAAAAAAAAATTCTCCACGTTTCAGGTGACGGAGATTCACCCTGGAGATAGTCACGTCGTTGAAAAACTCTGTGCCGTTGACGTTGAAGGTTTGGAATGACAGTAAAAAGTTGAAAATGTATAAAAATATATGAAAGCAGACCAACTCGCCGGAGTCAAGAAGAAGTTCGAATCTAAATATATTGTATATGTATAATCACAATAATTCGAATTTATTAAAATTAATATAAATAGAGAATATTTCATGTAGGATCTTGTATCTTGCTTAGTATTTAGATATCATAGATTGAGGATCGCTAAATATGTTGGCAATCTTAGGTGGATCACAAGGGAAATATGAAGTACTCGTCCATCATTCGATTTCAATTAAATTTGATACGATTTGTATCGTGATCTAGCAGTTGATGGTTTATCCGTTTTTACGTATGTACCAAACTGAACTTGCAGACAAACAAAGCCGTTGTTTCGAATTATATACATTCCTAGTCTTCTTAGGGATCTCTAATTTTATGCAACATTTTAAAAAACACCGAGTTTTCGGCTATCCCTACATTAAGCCTTTTCTACACCATACGAAAGTTTTGAAATAAGTACTTATACGAAAACCATATCAGAACTGAATTTGGAAAACTGAGATGTAACACAAAAATTAAGATTTAATTAAAATATTCATTTTTTTAAAGGAAATTAAAGGTTTTTTTTAAGTAAAATAAAAAAATAATAAAATATAAAAAAAATGACGACTCACTCACTGGAAAATCTTGTCCTTGTTGAAAATAAGCAACAGGTACCATATGTAAATCACATGTTATATTACGTATATGATATTGAAATGGTTTTAATGCGACAACAGAAAAATTACCCTCAGAATCACCATTTTCATCAATTTTAATTGTTGCTCCTGTAACACCTAATAAATAATAAATTTAATTTAATATTATATTTTACTAAAAAACAAAAATTACTTACTTTTATAAGTACGATTATTTATAATTGTTTCTATAATTCTAGTTCCATTATTAGCTACATCATATATCACGTTATCCGTTAATAATCTTTGTTCCTGACGCAATAAATCATCTAATGCCCAGGCATAAAGTTTTACGGAATCATAGAGGTAGGCGGCATAAATTGATACAAACTATTTAAATAAAAATATACAATTAAAAACATTTTTATATTTCAAATTATGAAGATAAGAAATTATGTAATTTTTCTTGAAATTATTTCTTACGGGATAATTTATATTAATATAAGTTAAATGAACTTTTAAAACTGGCATTATTTTTTAAGAAACTTATATTACATACTTTTAAAACAATTTCTTGTAATTATCATAAAACTTTTCATCATCAAAGGTTTCATAAAAAAAAATAAGAAGAATTTTATATAAGAACTTTTTGTACAAATAAGATTTTTCTGTTACGAGGTTTGTCTTTTGTATTCACATCTGATGGTAACTGACGCATCTATCATAAAGTTTTACATTTTTGACGGTATTCGTATACTCAGAACGTTTTTTTTATACCGCCGCGAATTTTGTTTGCTTAGTGATTTCAAAATTTCAATTCAGTGCAAAAATGGAACTAAATCAACAGTGCATCGATAACAGTGTTATCGATGGTTTACCGAATTCAATCGAGACCGCAGATCGCTCATAAATTTCGTGAAGGTCATCCAAAATCTATTGTTGCTCCGAAAATCATAGATGTTGTCACTAATTAGTGGCATTAGTGAGGCTAACATACTCAATATTTCATGAACATTTACCATCGAAAAGATTTGTTCGGGTTCGATCGAACATAATTTGACAATAGTTCAAAAATGTTTCGATCAATTGACACGAGTCAAAAAAATGCTTAAAAAATGTGCTTCAAAACATGTCCATGGATCTATTCATATGAGCCCGAAACCAAAGCAGCAGTCGACGGTAGGGATGTTGCAAGATGACCCAAATTCTAAACAAATGCTTGTATTTTTTCGCAAAAAACGACATTAATGCGACAAAAATTAATTGCGAGGTCAACATTTTTCGACACCTGAAAAGTTGTTGATGCGTTCAAAATGAATGTTTTACAGGCACCTCAATGGAAAAACAGCTTCGAAAATTGGTTCAAACGAATGCAAATGTGTATTGATCTTCATGGAGAATATTTTCAAAAACACATTTTGAATAATAAATATTTTGTGGTTGTTCTGCAATCCCGAATTATAAAAAGCAACCCTCGTATATATTTTATGGAAGACAAAATTTTGGATGTAAAGAAAACGCGGTTAATTTTATATATCAGCGAAAAATCTATGAAGTACAAGGAAAATATAAGAAAATTGAAAGATTTTTGAATAAAAAAGTTTTTTGGTCTACCTCATTATTACCTGAAACTTTTATATGGTAAAAACAGAAGAGATCGTATATTGCGAGCCAAATCAATTGCTTAAGATGGAACTAATATAGAAAATTCATTTATATATATATATGTATATACGTTTTGGCATTTATAATCTGTGATAATATGAGAGTAAATTTTAATTGGCAAGTTATCAATTTGTACTTTTATTTAACTTTATACAAAGTTGTCGTACGCCATAAATTATGCACTTAAATTTTAATGGATCTGGTTATTTTATTTGTAGTTTTAATATTAATTGTTAATGAAAATGAAAACTCAAACTATTATATCACTAAAAAACAAAAATTTGGTTCTATTTTTGCATAAATAAAATCAACAATTCATAAACTTACTTCCTAAATAAATGAAACAAAATATATTTCAATATGAGTCAAAATTTTCTAAATAATAATAATAAGATAAGGAATTTTATTAAATAAATTTAATCGTTTCCAATTTGAATAAAGCATAGATAAAAAATACTAAATATTAATAAAAATGAAATATTCATTAATTTAATAATGAAATTTTATAAAGATACTAAGAAAATTTAAAATAAATCTAATTTCTTTGTTGTGTTAATAAATTATATATATCAAAATTTTAATACAATCACATGAAAAATGCAATATTGTCATTACATTAGTAAATTTAATTAATAAATTTAATTATTTTTTACAATGAAAAATAATAATATGAAAATTGCTACCTGTGACATAAAAAATGATGATGAAAATTGCTGTTTGTTACATAAATCAACAACCGCGGCTTTGCAGATTCTACTGAAAAACCAAATTATTGAAAATAATATTTTTGAGGTGGGTAGTAGAAAAAATTTAACTGAAATAGCTAAACATTTTAATATATTTTTCATAGTAAAAGACTGAAATTCAATTCAAAAATAGATTTTATACAATTTAAAATGAGTTAGTCACTATACACAGTTAGATATAATATTACAATCTTTGTGGATGTCTTGCATCGGAGCATATTAACACAATCCTTGCATCTTGTACAATATAAGATTATATTGTTTTTATATAAGATGCAAAATCTATTAGAAATCAATACAAATTTTAAGGATATAATTTTGTATCGAATTACAATTCCTATACCTTTCGTTCGACCTATATCAGAAATTTTCCTTTTTTACTACTCACAATATGAATTTCTAATTGATTACAAATTGTTTGTAATTAACTTTAACTGCGAAACGTACTTTACTTAACGTATGCACTTCATTAAGTTAATTATGATTATGATACGAGGCGTTTCTGCTCTCGAGGGGAGATTTTAAATGACTGTACTCTGCTTTTTTTAATTTTTTTTACATTATTACTTTTATAAAAGGTTCGTACCAACGAGCTTCAAATATTAATTCAATTTTATATCTTATTGGTATTCAATTATGATGATACTTACACGGTTACACCTGCTTATGAAGTGATGTAAAATTTGTATCAAAATAAATAAGTTTTACATTGAAATTTGATATACAAGAATTTGTTGGAAGAATAAATGATACTATTAGCATCTCATATCCAACAATGTACGATTTTTTACAATTTATTTTGTATTAGTTGGGATAGAGAGATTTTTTTTCGTTTTTATATTATATTGAAGAAGCAGTGGCAGATGATTCTGAAAAATTTTTGTATTTTTATTGTATACATTATTTCTGTTATTTTTATAATTTTTTTTTTTGTTTATTTTCAACTTTAAATAATAATGCAGAAGTTTTGCGATTGACTTTTAATTGTAATCTTGTTTTTATAAACTTTTTCTATAAATTGAATATTTTGATTTTATTTTGATATTTTTAAATTATGTAGAAAAATTTAAATCTGAATTTTTTTATCAACGGTTCAGAAATTTCTCCAGAAACCTTTTTATTAATGTATTCATATTCTCAGAATACCAGTACGTATTATTCAATATCAAACCAGTAATTTAAATTAAAAGGTTATATAAATATAAAGAGACATGGATTTATAAAAAGTTTCATAAGAAAATTATAACCTCGCTTAGCCAAACTGATATACACAGTAGTTTTCAAAGCATTGGCATACAATATTTTTCTTCTAATCAGTACTTTTTGAAAATGGGATGTAAGATCATAGTTCAATATAATCCTAATTCTAAAGACTTTGAAGGTTAAATGTGTAATTAAATACAGTCTATCGACATATTTCGTTAATTTACAATTTTAAAGTGTGTAATGTAATATTATATTGATTACTATTTTTGTAAGTTAAAGTTTACAACGATTGTACCAATCATCGAGCGTACACCAATATAAAAATAAGCAATTTTTTAGATCCTCTATCAAAACTACGTAGGTAACTTATAATTATTAATGCAATACGATAATAAATGATACTATTAAATAGGGCCCTAACTTTGGTTTAAAAACTATTAAGTTCAATTTTAACAGATTCACCAACACAAGTTAATTATATACAAACAAACAAAAAAAACCATAAATAAATCTAAAATTTTATAAAAAAAATTAATTTCCACTTACTTTAACATAATTATTAGTATTAAAAAGTTGTGGTAATGAAAAATTGAATGGTTCCCTTAAATTATATTCACGAACTTTTTCTGTAAAATTTTCATAATTTTCGGTTGGCGGTGTTGATACAACAACTAAAAGACTTCGAGCACGTTTTAGAAAATTTTCTTTAAATTCACATGTTATCATTTTTTCAACATTTTCTGGTTTATATAAATATTTCTCAGCTTCTCTAAAAAAAAAATATCATAATCAAAATTTTATTATAAATATATTTATGAGAATATTTTTTTTTTGTATACTTCGGTGAATATGTCATCATATCAACAAATATAACCATATATTCTCCTTTTGAAAATAATTGAACTGTTTCCATTGTATTCATCATTTCAACTAAAGCATTTGCTGTACCCAAAAATACATAAATTCTGGTACGATTCATAGTTGCTTGAATAACCTGAAAGAATTGCAGAATATATTTAAAATATAAAATTAATGTGTCAAAAAAAAAAAGTGTGGATGCATTTTTTTTTTTTTGAAAATATAATACAAACATGAAACATACTTGATACCAATAACCACTGCGACAACATTCCAATACATTTTCACAACATTTATGATTATCCATTACCATTTCGTTATGATTTATGGTCATATTTTTACTAGATGCTTGATCTTTTAAGGATTTCGCTACAGTAGTCCAGGTTTCTTCATAAATTATTGAAAATTTTCGCCAACCATAATAACGTAAAAGTGAAATCACAGATTTTGTAACCTAAAAAATAAAAAAAGAGAAGAAGATTTTAATTTATATTTAATTTTCAAACTTATTTTTATTTTAATATTATACACAATATTTGATTGATCAACGCTTTTAACAATTATTTTACGCCCGTAATTCGAAAAATACAGTCTCTGTGTGGCTAATTGACCGAAAACAATTAGCCGTACTACATAACTGTCAGAATACATGGTCAATACATGGTCCGTTGGTTGGTTAAAGTGCCGAACCACACATCAGCTGACATGGAGTCCCAACTAGCGCTTATGCGCCATTTTGAAACCACTCTCTCCCATGACAGCAGGTATTGTTATTAAGTAGCAGTAGGGTAGTTTTAGTCCACTTAGTGGCGTCAGGAAACCTGATGGTTTCCATGGTCCACTTCGCGGCAAGATCGTTGAAGTCGTTGAAGAAAAAGCTACCAAATGAACAGAACCTGGTCTAGCAAGCGCCGGGCACTTACAAATGAAGTGTGTAACAGTTTATTTTTCGCTCGACTCGTTGAAGCTACGGCATAGTTAATTGAACGTCATGCCAAGTCTGGCGGCATGTTCACAATTACAATACAATTGACATGAATGTTCACAATACAATTGACAGAAACAGAATACACAATACAGTATTAATATCGGTGGTAATTAAACAAAAAAAAACATTATTTACTGAAACCAAAATTTTATTTATCTTGGGCCATTCTTGAATTCAATAAATTGCATATTTCGTAAAACTATATTCAACAAATTCTATATTAAGTCAGTCACAGCAATCTATTAAGATTGCTTAATAGATGTGTACGATTGTCAAGATATAAATTATTTTTTTCTTTTTTAAAAATATACTTTAATATAAAATCGAAAATTATCTACAGAAATCTGTAAGAAAACATTTTTTTTTTTAAATTAGCTTATAATATAAAAAATAAAAATTTTTGGTTGTAGGAAACAGAACTATGAGCAAATTGAAACTTAATAAAACTATTGATACAGAAATAATAATAATTATAAATAATTTGAATAATACGAGTCCTGATGGTAACCAAATTCAGACTTAAGAACATAATGAAAAAGTAAAATGGTAGCTACACAATATTAATTATAAATACATCGATGGAAACAGCAAAAATTCCAGATCAGACGAAAATCAATAAAATTAAACAGATTAACAAAAGCGGAAATATATAGAAGATATGATCAGCTTTTGACCAATATATTATGATTATTTATGAAAATTATTGTAAATTGTAACATGTTAATAATTTAATTACTGATTATTTACGCAATACGAATTTCGTTAAAATAGCAATACAATCTTTATAATATGCAGTAATAAGTAAATTTTAGAAAACAAAAAGAAATTGAAATTGACAGTATAGTTTTGTCTTATCTTAATAAAGCTTCAGACCGACTATATAGAAAAATAAGTGTCGTGTCATAAAGCCATATGTCATAACGTCATATGGCTTTACGACTTATTCTATTGATGACTCTTTCGAGTGAGTCGTAAAACCATATATTGGTGCAAATGACGAATATGGCTTTAAGACTCATTCAATCGAGTCAAAAAGCAATTAC